>CM060968.1:98040903-98640903 GCA_030765045.1 Tenodera sinensis | reverse complement strand
GAGTGAATGATTGATAACTTGCTCTCTGCATAGAAGTTCCCTTTTACAATATTTCACCAATGGCCTTCCATAGACTGCTTGTCATGGATCGATTTATATGAGGCCTGGATGATTCGAGCGACCTACATTTTTTAATTGCTAAACATACAAGTATCAGTCAAGGTCGTGAGCACCAGTTGCCCAGCCCTGATTTGTATAGGCCCAGATTACCTTGTTGTCGATGGGCCCTTAAATTTAACACTCCACTCCACTCCACTCCACTGATTTATATGTTGAATACCTAGAGAATAGAGAGGAACTATGAGGATTCGAAGAAATGTTGACAAGTAATTTAGCTCAGAAGCACTCTACTTCAGGGAGGTGGGCCGTTGTCGATTACAAAGTTATTCACTTACAAATAGGGGAGGCAGTTCGGGTCTGGATGTTTCGGATGTGGTCGTCAACCCGGTGAAGAATGTATTTAGATTACGATTGGAGGTTGCGTTGACTGCTTGGAGACCTTATATGGCAGGTTTCAGCTGGTGAGTTGGGGAAATATGGTCTAGGCATGTTGGGTCGCTGAAGCTCCAGTTGTCTTGATGTGTTCTACGGCCTCGAGGAGGCAGCCCAAGCTCAGCACCTCCTCATGGAGATCCTGGACTGTCTCTCTCAGGCCTTCGCCGGCGGGTTGTCCGGAAGGTGAAGCCCGCTCCGGTTGTGATAGCTGCGGTGTCTGCCGCGGGTTGGATGCCCGTGGAGTCAGCGGGTAGCATGCCTGCCGCAGGTGGCGCAACCTTCACACCGTCCTTCCAGTCCAGTTTTCGGGGAGGTTGTAAATACGCTCTCTTTCTCTTCTTTTCCAGTACTAGATTCTAATCATTCACTGAACTGTTTCCGTGTGTGAACCTCATAGGGGTTAATATGTTTGTTTATTGCTTCTGTATTAATGCGCTTATAATGCGCCTCCAATTACAGTTCTCGTGGCATAGGAACTAAAGGAAAGGATGTTACATTCTTTGATTGTTCAAGTTAAGTGATAAGCAATGCAGTTCTATTTTCTTATATGTTAACGACAGCTGACTTTTTTTCTTGTAGAAATGACACGGCTTCTTTAAATTAATTACTTAAATTACCTCAATGTTGACTCATACTTAGCTAAGCGCAATGTCTATTATAATTTCAGTGTAAAACGCCGGGAGTGTATAACTTCTCAATCTGCAGGATGAGAAGACTCACTCGATGGATGTTGGTATGTTGTAGAGCTGATAAACTCCAACATCATTTGACTATCATCATGAAAATTGTTTTTTCATAGAGGTTTTTATGCTATCCATTTCACTGTGCAACGTATTACATTTACATGGTTTTCTCCACTCAATTTTCTTTTACGGAACAGAATCGCATTTCTTTCCCTATTCCCTCTTCTACAAACAATACAAATATAAATGTATATTATATTCGCACGGTTTCTACTCAGTTTTCTTTGTGAAACATAATCACACTTCATTCTTTACTCCCTATTGTACAGTCTACAATTTTGTATATGATTGAAATAGAAATGCACCGTATTACATTCACACGACTTCCCCCACTCGCTTTTCTTGCTGTAGTATTTGTGATTGTTTAACAGCGCGTCTGCTAAGTATTTTCCCGTGTTTTTATTTATCTTGTTCATGTTTTGTTCCTTATAACACACTAAAAGTTTAACAAAATAGACGAATATGGTCAACCCATTTGGATTGCAAAAGGAATGCAGGAAATATCCGGCTAACTTCCACCACAACCTTAGCCAGTCGATGCTTATGAAGGTGTTTTAAATCATAAACGTGTATGTGTGTACAAAATTGCGCTCCAACAAGCACTGGCCACACATTGCACGTAATTTAACTTTTATACAGCGGCTGTCATTCCATTAGCACCTCTCTCTCCCCCTCACTCTCTCTCTCTTTACTTTTTGCTAATATTAAAACCCTACTTAAAAAACAGAAAATGTACAGCGCAGAAAAATGAACGCTTTGCTGAAGCTGCAAAAATATTCGGTTGTAATCTGCTGCTTGTTGGAATACCTGGCACAGCTTTAAAAAACCTAAAATACGAGCAAGGCAATTTAAAACTTTTGTAAAGCAAAGACCACAATCAAACTCTCTGCCACACTGTTAAAATTCCAACGGAGAGAAATGCCTTGTTAGAATTTCGTCTTTTTATACAGGCAATTATCGTTTTTAACAGGAAGAGAAAAAACACATTTAGAAACGTCACTTCTCTTGTTATCGCTTGCATTGTTTATGATAAATCTCGTGAGCAAAGTTACGTTTAAACAAGGTGGTCGGGTTTCCTCTCCCTTTCAGCTATAATCTCACCGTAACTAATGACCTGCATTTTTATGAATTATGTATCTTTTATAATTCCGACTTTGATATACAATGTTCCTGCCTTCTATCGTTGTTCGTAAACTTCTTTCAAAGAGAAAACGTTTAACGATGTTGTAAAAATGTTCTTATACTAATAGCGTTCCATTTACAGATTCCTGTTCTTCTAGATTCCAGTAAATATTTGAGATTTCTTTTTAAATTAGAATCGTTTTGTACTCGTAGAATGTTTGTATGTAACAGAATGTTATCCCATTCTCATTATAGGCATCAGTTTCACTTATTACTAAGTGTGAAATTATTTATCGCATTTTTTATTTTTTTTATTTTGGAGCTCTCTCCCTTATTGTCTCTCTCTTTCTGTTTCACAGTCTCATATATATGTACACTGTGGACACAGACTTTTTGCTTTTTTCTTTTATTCAGCTGGCGTTCAAAATATAAATTTACAATGAATGCTCTTATTGAATACTTGGTTGCAACGCAATGCTTCCTCTACTTCAGACAAAGGGGAGAAAAAAATCAAAACCGAAGTTTTCCATCAATATCTTAATATTGTGATACAAAATCGACAGATTCAGCTACTTTTCTGTCACATTATTTTCCTTCTAACTGAATGAGCAAATATAGTTCTCTTCTACTGATGTTAATACACTGCCGTCTTTAGGGATATTACAGGCGTCATGAGTGGGGTGGAGTACTTGAGGGTGGTACGTGGCAGCGCTGCCATGCCTCCTGGTTATGTGCCCTTCACGACCTGGGACCGTCACTTCTTTATTCAAATACCTCCTCAATTGGTCCTTCAGGGACCTAACGAGACTGAGTGCACCCCGGATTAGACTTCCCAGCCAGTACCGTGGAGGTCTGGGAGGTCCCCGGTACCTTCCAGACCTCCTTTGGTGGGGGGGGGGGGGGTACCCTGAGTTGGTTCCCCACACGCCAAAAGTAGGCGTTCCAATGAAATACTGATACTAAATATTTGGTTGGAATGTAAAACTTCATCTACTTCAAAGAACACTAAAATAAAAATTGTAGTTTGTCCATCGATTTCTTAATAATTATTTGAAGTATAAGTAGATCAATTAAAAAGCTGAAGAACGCATGCTCCAAAGAGGACAGTTCCCGCGAAAAGCATAATTGTATGGAATGTTGATCTAACATTAGGAAAAATTAATGTAATGGTGACCAGCTGGTGGTGACCAGCGCAGTCGGTGCTGAGATCTCCACTAGGAAACTTCGACCTCGCCGCCACTGAAGATGTCTGCCGTAGTCGTAGACGAAACGTTTGGGAAGAAGAAGGAACCCAATAGACCACGGCCCACAAGCCCGGTTAATATTGCATCTAGTAATGTAATAATGTTTATTGTCATTAACCTACAGTATTTGTTATATTCTACGAACAAAATGCATAATTGAATAACAAAATATGATTAAGTGCAGTTTCCACATTCATAGATGGTAGTATCATAGCAATTGCAACGTTCTACTATCGCCTTTAAAGCCACTTTTAAAAGTATCTAATTCCTCGGAGAAAATGAACTGCATTGTAAAAAAAGAAACAAAAGTCTAACTCATTTTCCACCGTCTTTTCCTGTTTAACTTGAGCGCTCGCTATCTTGTGCTTCATTTTTTCCTCTTTTGTGACTGCCAAAGCTCACGGAATTCACAAAGGCATTCTTTTCTCCGACAGTTGTAAAAACGAAATGGGAAATATATTCAGGCTTATGGAAATATAATCTACTTACGGAGAATAGATGGTAAATGTAAATGAGAAAATAGAGTTTAATTTCTACTGTTTTAGCTTTCACTACTATGAACAAAAGTAAATTGTATCGGCTAGCGATTTCATATCTCAAACTTTAATGTTAGTACCCATTTATTGGATTGCCAATTATGGGGATCTTTGCTTTTACTTTCGATGAGAAAGGTAGTTAAATTCGAGCACTTGAAATTTTGTTTTTAATCCTGGCTGCTTTCTGTTGTTCGCTTTTGCACACTGCACAAGCGATTTTAAATAAAAGCTTGAGTAATGGGATTTGGCAAATGGAACTTAAAATCTTCTGGAAGAAATTCATATTCTAGTGTTAAATCGAATTACTTACATAATGTGTACCAGAAATCTGGTAGAATTGAACTATTTGTCTTCTTTTTACTTTCTCTTTTACGCATAGCAAGTAGGTGAAATATCGTATTCGAACCAAAAATTTGATATCCATATTTCACAGAAATATATGTTTGACGCCCCCTGAATAAAAAATAGCATTTTTAGAAGGTGTGTGTGTGTACGTGGGTGCGTGCAAGCGTTTGTATGTATGTGTGTGTGTGTGTACGTGGGTGCGTGAATGCTTTTGTGTGTGTGTGTGTGTGTGTGTGTGTGTGTGTGTGTGTGTGTGTGTGTGTGTGTCTGTCTGTCTGTCTGTGAACTGCATAACCCAAAAACGAAAAGTCGGTTAGAAACCAAATTTTGTATTTAAATTTGATATCTATAAAGGATGCGACAGGAAGATTTTGAAGAAAATTCCTCCACCTTAAACTACAGTTTACTTAAAAAATGGCTAACAATTTTATTAAAATGCCGTATATGGAAGATATTTTTATGGCAAAGGAAATATATATTTTGAATTTTGTGGCTATAGCCGACGTATTCCTGTTTACTCTTGACTTTCGCATCACTGGTAAACCATAAGAGGTAGACCAAATCTTAGGTTCAAGGAATATAGATCTCGTTAAAATACAATTCATGTCAAATTATCTTTGTTGTGAAGTGAACCGTTTGAAAAGTATTCGTCTTTATTTGTCAGAATTTTACAATACTTATAAGATCGTTATCAAATGGAACGTCGTTATTCATCTTTTATTTCTTGGTCATGCAAAGAGAACGTAATTTTAAAGTCAGCATATAGCGAGCACTCTTAAAACATTTGACTATATCTTATTTAATTGCTCCATTGTCACCTTTCCAATCATCCATTTCGCCTGCATTTCATATCATCCTCTTCTTCACTCTTACACCTGGTGCTTGGCTGACCACCTGCTTCCAGGTCTCCACTCTGTTCTGTGCATAGGTTCCTGTGCTCCCCGACAGGCGCCTGACCATAGGCACTGGCTTGTAAGTCCTACATAATGGGAGGGTAATCACAGGTAAAGAAGAATAATGTAAGAATATGGAACTGAGGACGAGGTTGTGTGAAATCACTTTCATCGCTGAGTAGATCCCGGTAATTTTCTTTTAAGTCTGGTTTTCTTCTGTTATCAATGTTCAAGACGCGAGCTCCAGGAACTGTTGGTAGTTTGTTAAGAATGTTCTGCAGAGTTCTGAAGTATTGTTGTAGGCTCCTGGTAAGTTGGTTGTTTCTTACATTCCAGGGGACGTTAGTCACTTTACGAATGTTGTCATGACATCTCATACTAGTACAACCTATAAAACTACTCTGAGATAAATTCGAACCACAAATTGCTTTTGTTGGGCCGAGAACCACCAGGTACATATTCCATTAAATTCTACCAAATGGTTTTAAGGTGAAAGACTTTTATGTAAAGAAAAACTAACAGTAGAGAAAGCAAGCATTAGAAAATGCGTACCTGTCACCCCTATTGCATATATAGGCTTTAAATGGTTGTAATTCTGGTAACTATCACAACATCGACAAAAAACAAACTTTATAATTTATGTTAAAGTGTTTACAGTTTAATTCAGAAGAAAGAAAAATTGACTTCTTCGCTGTATACTTATGTTAACAAACCGCCCTCCTTAATTCTCCTGTTACTAACTTTATTATAGTTTAAAGTTGAATATGCAAACACAAATTCGATGAACAAGGTAAACAAGGTAGGTATCCAATGATTTAATCACCTTCTCTTCAGTATTCCATCAAATCTATAACACAGAAATGTCGACACGGGGAAGATACGATGAAAATTTGCAATCCCCGCGGCATTTCTGTGGGGAACAGCTGTAAGAAAAACAGAGAGTTTAGGGTGCTATAATTCGCGGTGAGGCTTTTCATATCGAATGAAGTTCCTCCATATATTAAATTTTACAGGTTAATTTGCTGTAAAATTTCTTAGAACCCCTTTAATTTAAATGTTTTCTCTCCTTTGAAAAGTTTCCCCGCGATAGTCATGCATAGGGATGTTAAAAGGCTGTAAATAATTTGCATTCACGAGCTGGAAGGGAACGCGCGCCATTCATGTGCAAAATGATGAGTGTGTTCGGCCAGGAATAATAACAGGTGCACCACCCTCCAGGAAATGTCTTGGTTCCCTAGGGTTGGTGACTCAGAACAGGCTTCACACGTCGTTAACCCTTGATGGAGCCAGGGGTTCGTAGCTGCTCCGGCTTCCGAGAGTCACTTTCACAACCATAAGTTAAATTATGTAGTGTTTGTATCGTGATATTTAAAACTTCTCATTACATCTGACATATGAAGGGTATTCATATTCTCAAAAGTGGTTCAAGCGATTTTGATTAAAATACCGCAGATTTACATGGCAATTATTTTTCTTTACCTGATTACCCTCCTCTTGTGTAGGACTTACACCCCTAGGACATTCTTAGTCATACAGAAAAACGATGATCTCGCACATTAACCTTCAAAAGGACGTTCCTTGACTGTACATATTTAAGACATTTAGCATACATACCGTTATGTAAAATACAATGACGAATACAGAGGTACTAAAAGTCAAATCATCAAATAGTTGTATTCTATCATAATTTCAGAGTTACAATATTTTATAATACCAGGTGAGGCATGGCGCAGCACAATCGCCTGTTTTGAAAGAGCTTTTAGCATAAGAACATATTTGTACACCGCAAGAAAATATTTCAGTCATACCCGTCAAGAGAATGCGTGTAACCCATGATGCCAAAAGTTCGAACCTTGGCCTTATTTTACAATATGCATCGAGCGATATGGTTCCACGGTAACGTGCGACACTGCATTCGGGAGATTCCGGTTCAATTACCGTGAACTTCCCATTCTGACTTTTGAGTTGTTGTGGAATTCCATGGTCGATAGGTGAATGCTAGAATGGTTTCTCATTTACCACGATTTCTTTTCCTTCATTCCGCTAGCTTCTCAAGTTTCAGGGTACTTTGTGGCTTAGGGTGGTGCCGGACAAACGGTGCAGATGCTTACTTAAACAAGAGTATTCCCAATCACTAGACGGATCTAGTGGGACGAGTCTTCGAGTCTGGAACTGTTAGGGGCTACCATGCGTTGTACGGACTTTAGCCCTCTATAGTTCCTTTACTTCATCCCTTCCTCTTGTGAGAAGATTGTCGCAATAGATCTCTCGTTGGTTACAGTATCCTCAGTTGTATGTCCTATACCAGAGGAGGACAGATAGTACTGCTGTGACGTCAGGTCACACCACTGAACATGCTAGCAGTGAGGAGTTCAGCGTGTGACGCCTTCCACTCTGTACTGCTGCCACAGGGCAAGAGAAAATAGTTAAAGACATGCGGGATGCAGCAATGTAGAGTTGTTGTTGTTGTGTTTAACGCCCGCTTTTACTACTACGGCACCACAGGGGGTGACACTGATGATACATGAAGATGAAGCACCGGTGGAATGAGATGGCGGGGGAAACCGGAGCACCCGGAGAAAACCCGCCCTGACGCCGCTTCGTCCACCACGAATACCACATGCGGGTCCCTGGGACGAACCCGGGCCGCCTAGGTGGTACAGCAATGTAGAAAAGATAGGGAACATATCTGGTGTTAATAAGGCAACTAACGTCTTGGGTGTCTATTTTAGTTACACTATTGGTCACAGATTATAAACAATTGCATTTAAGCTCTGTCCTATGAGGACATACACAGTTTTACTTTACATGCAGGACGGTCATCTTATACCTAAAGTAAACAGAACAGAACATGGTGTCATTTTCTCTGCAAATTATAAAAGAGCTGTACAGAAAAAAATGGCACGGACAGTTTTCGACACTTTGTTTTGTTTTTCTTTAACTAGTGTGCGAATGTTAGGGCGTAATGTCTGGGACATTTGTACTCGAATACTGCATATTAGGTTGTGATCTGATAGAGTACTTGGACTTATCTAGTTTCATAACAGAACCAGACAGGGACATGGCTGCCCCGTTTTACTAGTACTGGCCGTGTTATTATCATCGAGAGCGTTACGCTTGACTAAACTCTGCAGCTCCGTAGTGACAGAGCCGTTTATCTACTCAACATAGTGTTATACGGCTCTCGCCTGACGTCAGATGAACTCGTAGGCTTGCTCTTTGTTCCAATTAGTCATACCGCTTGAAGCTGTCTTCCTGTGTACTCTACCTTATATAGAGAATTTGCAAGATACACAACAGCAATCAGTGGCGGGTGAATACAAAGTCACACATGCAGCGTCATCTAGAATTAAAATGCAATTGCAAGTCATCGTGTTACCACCCCTATTCTACACCCTACCATTTTGCATAAACTACATAAATTGAAAAATGGCTTTTATAACGCTTTTCTAAACCTTCAATTACAATTTGTGGAGCTTGTCTTTCTTTCAATGCAGTGGCGTGACTATTTTGCTTAAACGAGAAAGAAATAATTTACCGTCCATGGACTCCGAGAGATAAAGTATTTACCCTTAAGCATTAATTCTTGTTTGTAAAGATCATAGCTGTTGGGAAGACTAATTATTTTTGCTCTAGTCCCTATGATCAATGAAAGAGGAACGTATTTTTCATTTCTTACCTTGCAGTTTATTACGTGAAAAAAATCCCCTCAGGGTATAAGTGTGTGTGAACCGTTAAGAACCGCAGTAGTTTTGAAATACCTATCCCTCGCCCTAACTTAATATATGTAGGGAAAGCGTGCCTCTTCAAAGCGCCAACCGGGTTGTATTATAACAATCCTGGTGAAGGGTAGGGGCGGCGACAGAACTTTTTTAATTTGGCGACGTGCATCTTCCTCCCTTATCCTCTCCTGGGTGCAATGTATCCTCGTGATCGCTCCCGAGAGAGGGGAGAGGATAGGCAGTGTTGCCAACTCACCTGGTTTTTCATTAGGCCGCTTTTGATCTACCCCCACTAATTGTGTCGTGCTCTCCATAATATAGCTAAACATTTTATATGGCACACCTCGCTTTCTTAGCAACTTTATTGTTGCCACTGTAACATTTGTATACTGAAGCGGGTCTTTGTTTCTGTTTATTGCACATTACGTCTAATCAGCGATCTTCTCTTCTTTGTTCGCCTTCTACATGGTGTTCGTTCTTCCTGTCTCCGCTCGGTGATGTAACAGATACTGCTGGAGGATCCCTTGTGATAACATAGCACCTTTCTTTTTTTATCTAAAGAGTTTGAGAGTTTTTGTAGTTACTGTTCTGTATGTTAGAAGACGCCGTATCCAGGTGCGTCCTTTTTGTAACTGTACACACAAAGGAATGCAGCCGAGATACCAAGTCGCAGGAATTTCAAACAATAGCAGAGTTGTGTTGCCAACGTGAGTTCCAAAAGACGCCAACACTGCGGTGTTTCGAACATAATTCTGAAATCGCAGAAGTGGCCGAAAGTTACATGTACAGCAACAGTCTCCTACGTTACCATCCAAGTTTTGAGCTGCGTATGAAGATGATGAAGGTTCATAATCGGAGAAAAGTGGCCGTAAGCTTTAATCGCAATAGGCTAAATTACCGAGCGGAATGGCTCAGGTGGCAACGTCTGCGACCCGCATTCTTGAAGTCCGGAATTCAAATCCATCCGTGGACCGACCATCTGACTAGGTTTTCTGGGGTTTCCCTCTATCGCCTAGGTAAATACCAGATTGGACATTTAATACAGAGATGAAGGTACAGTTGCCCTGCACTGTTTCCTCTGTGGATTCGTGACGAAACAAGAAGGCATGGTACACTGAAGAGACCTTGAAGGCTAACCGTCCCCCACACATTGGCTCAACAATATTTCCTAACAAATCCGTCGCGATATGATTACGTAGTTAAAGCGACGAAATACAAATAGAGAAAAATTGCATAATTCCTTTAACATTTCACACACACATTTTTAGATGCAGCCATGTACTGAGTGTTTAATAGAGGCTGAACAGTCGGTTGGGTGGCCTACCTGTGCAGAAACTGTTTGTCCTCAAGAATGGGCATTACTGTACAACTGCAGCACATGGTTTCTTCGCGGGTATATGCTAAAGTTTGGCAATTAGGCGACTAGTACTCCTTCATTGTGCTCCCTTAACTTCACTCGTGCTATCATGGAGCGTCCACGGTACAGAAATAAAGGATTAATTTAATAGTAGCTAATGTGCGGAAAGTATCAACGTAGTGACAGACACAAACGAGTATTAACAGCCAAAAGCTTCTGGTTCAGCTACTGGAAAACTTGTCATGAATTAGAAGAATGATGCAGAATTATTGTTGGTTACATGCATCAAGTCACCCACTAAGCGTGCTACAGAAAGTCACTGTAGTTTTAAACACCATAAAAGAAGCTGTTATCGAAAACACACATCATCTGGTGAGGTATTGCGCATGATCAATACGAATCTTATTTTTGAACATCTCTGTGTTTCCAGTACATTACGTGTTTGTGAAATAACATTTTTATAGCATTAGCCATTGCCTAAGTATTCGGCCTTGTAACTTTCAACTTTCCCCTACTTGAAGTAGCTATTTAATGGATAATCCATTGTTTTAACCTTTCTTAAGACTTTCATAACATATGTTGGTTTATGATATATACAGGTTTCTATTTGTATTCTGTTTTTTCTATTTATGCATCGCCTTTAATACTTAAGGTCATTTCGGTGCCTTTGTCCTCTGAACAATAACGCCTTATGTGTTCCTTTGGTTCTCATTTTAAACGTAAAATCACCCGATATTTGAGACAGTTTTCCTTTGTAAGCCGTCATAAGATAATGTAGAATATAGAGGCTTTGGAACACGGTGTTAAGGAAAAATAACGATTCAAAAAAGTGTGAAAATAGCATAATATAACAGGGATGTGCATGAGAAATGTAAATTTGAATATGTCCAGTGAATCCGTAATTCCAGGGCGCTATGTATTATTGCAAATCAGAATAAAGAATCATCAAGTGATATATAAACATTAAGTATTGACATTGCACATAATATAATAATAGTTTTTCCGTCGGCAACACCTGCAGGAAACAGACTCATGAGAATCGACTGAGTTAGTACCGGGAACACCGTGTTACAAGAAGGTAACAGAACCAAAATATTAATTAGAAACACCATTAAACATATTGTAACAGTCATAGTTGGAAACTAATGCCCTCATTCAGTCTTATGGGTAGGCATATATTAATGCACTCTTTTACAAAAGCATTGATAGATAAATACACACTGACATCTCACTTAGGGATCTAAGTCTCTAGAGATCTGTGGATCTTCTGGAGATCAGGTCATGCATGCTATTACGTGCTAACCAACCCTTCCTGTATGTACACGTGCCAGTGGTCCATGATGGAGAAATGTAGAAATAAAAATAAATTCGTCAGTATAGCGGTTCCCCTTCAGTCAAGCTGATGGATAGCGACCACATAATCATCCCTCTGAGGGAGGGAGTGAACCGATATTACCCCAGCGCCATCACGTCACATGACTTTTCCCTGAGGCTGCTGCACTGCACCAAAAGGGCACAGTACGTCCCTGCTTTATTTTCCTCTCTTATGTTGTTTTCTTTTATCACTGCTAGGCACTACTCGTTATTCAGGAGGAAGAAAACCGAGCCTTCTTACGAACCCTCTGTATTTGATAGCTGAGACAAAGGTTCATATAAAACACATACCATCAATGTGCCCATATAGGAGCGGAGCAATTTTACATGGTGTTCAAATGCAGCTGAAGCGGTTTGCCTAGACAATATGTATTTCAACCCCATCCCTACAAGTTCATGTCATTTGGCCTGCAAACCTGATCAACTCGCATCATCCTTTTACTTCCTCTAGATCTTATAAGTAGATGATTTATTGCACCCAAGAATTGGATAGCAAGACTTCACCGCAGATCCACGTTTGGAGGTTCACTGATTCCTAAAAAGTGTTGAAGTGAACGTACGTGTGTGTGTGTGTGTGTGTGTGTGTGTGTGTGTGAGAGAGAGAGAGAGAGAGAGAGAGTTTATATGTGACATTGACAATGTGACAAATCCCACTTCTGACACCGCTGTAAGAAGTGACAAGTTCAGTTGATTTTGCTGTCATTTATCTCTGTTCTAAAACTGAATCACAAAAACACAATTCTGTTTTATCGCAACACAATGTACAATTTATTGTGACCTTGCATATTACAGCTGTTCTGTCCTCTTGTAACCTGGACACGAAATGCTAATATTGCGCCACTATTCACACAAAGAACTCCCACTATTCACTCATAAAAATAGTTCCACATAGCTTTGACGATACTCCAGCGCTCTCTCTCTCTTTCTCTCGTTCTCTCTCGTTCTCAAAGCCGACTACCAACAGTTTCGTTCAACACTCGATTCCGAATAACTACTCTCTCTCTATGTCTCTCTCTATGTCTCTCTCTATGTCTCTCTCTCAGTTGCATTCGCTTACATAAGCTAGAATGACGTAGCACAGATTTTTCTCGAAATTGACCTTTTCTCATAAATAAGCCGGCAGTCGAAAGTTGCTGGAACTTCTGGAAACGCATTCATAGTCGTATTTCTTCTGACCACTCCGTAATTGTTGGGCCATGTATTTACAAGCACTAGTATGCCATGTCGATGGGGCATCACAATTTTTTTTGAGCAACTCAAAAACGAAAAGTCAGTTAAACACTAAGCACGGCTAATGTGGGCTCCAGGGATTGCACACGAACCACCATCCCAAACTATCCTTTATGTTAAACATTGTTCATTACTTTTAATTTCATTAAAATGTCTCTAAAATGCACTAACGTTTTGGATTAAATACCACGTATTCAAGATATTTACATAACGAAATCCATATCTGAATTTCCCGGAAATAGTCTGCGAAGTCCTATTTATTCGAAGAAAAGTTGTGTAACTTTAACCACCGAATATTAAAAATAGACAAAGTATTACCAAAAAGTATTTTGACGTTTTATAAAGTTCTGTCGCTATTCAGTTGTTTCTTCCTTTATATTTGAAGGGTTAAATGTGGTCATATATCGGCCTGTTTTGAAACATCAGACTATCAATTCGGTTTCTTTTAACTGCTTTGCATCTACAATGAATTAATGTGTAATGTAAGTTTGCTAAGGTTTATCTCAATTAACTGAAGAGAAAAATAAGATTTCGTAAAACGAGTACCTATGTAGAAGTTGCATAAAAATAAACGTTAGTGGAAGGAGAACGTCAGGAGTGTGTAGCACGTCAATGTTTTGTCAGAAATTCCAAAGTTCTTTTCTAGAATTGTAACGCAGGCTTAAATCCAAAGATTTAGCTAGTTTAGGGATATGGACTCGTAAACATGTTTGAAACCCTATCCCAGCACCCAAATCGACATGTTCCCTGCTAAATCGCCTAAGTAGGTGCTTGGAAATCATTACAGATACATCTTCCGTAACGATATTTTCAATAGAAGGGAAGAAGCCCATTTAAGAACATTACCGAAAGCTTTCTGTGCTCAAACGATGCTTAGGCAGCGATAAGAGGTTGAGAAACCATAGAAATAAAAACAAATAACCTTGACTACGGTTATTTCCGACTCAGTTCCCTGTCCGTCGGACATTGACTGCCTGATGGGATAGGAAGAGAAATCGATGGATTGTACTCGCTCCACTCCTCAGGTACATTGTCGGCAAATGGTTCTGTCACAAAAATATCTGTTTTACATCACGTGGGCCCTTCCATGCATTTCATTCAGTCAGATGTCTTTTCTTTTTCTTTCTTTGACTTTGATTTCGGGATTATGTAGAAATGACTTTTCCTTTTGCCACGTCTACCATTAATATAATTCTCTAAATCTCAGTAAGCAATCAGTATTTGTATTTTTCCCTCTATTTATTTTACGTTGCTTTAACGTAACAGATGTTAGAAAATACTCAATACTTCATCCATATCATCCTGCTTCGTCACGAGTCCACAGAGGAACCAGTGCAGAGCAACTGTACATCCACTTATTGACGGGAAGTGTGCCATTCGGTCTGTCTACATACATTATCTATGGATAGATGGCACAGCAATCCCTGTTACCATCTATTTTTAATTTTTATATTGTTTTAGACTGAAGGTGGAACTTTGAGCGATGGTATTAACCCTAGCAATACCAACAGTGGGAGGGGGGATGGTCTATTTTATGCCCACCTTCTCTAATTTTTAAATTCTGTCTTGTGAGTTTTTGATTAATGGCATGCAGTTAATAGTTACTGTCAGTCACAGCTTTTATTATTGAACTGCGTAATTGTTTCAAAGTTTTCATTGTTGATTCTTTTTGAGGTGCTCATAAATTACCACACCGTTGGTATAATATGATTTATGTAAAACAATAAGATAGGAATAGATCAAATTGCGTAAGCTTTCATGGTCGGTGTCTTAAAATAGTGGAAAATCTTCTAGACGCTTCGTTCGAAGCTGCGTCGAACATCGTAGGTGGTGTCACCCTAGTACTCTGCTACTCTACCAGAAAAGAAATAGTTAATAGTACTAAAACAGAAATAGCTAATGTTAAATAGTACCTTTACAAACATGTCAAGATAAAATATCCTATTTTAAAATAAATTTGTTTAAAAAATTGCTCAGCCATTTTGTTACCAGTGGTGGTCATAAAGTACTGCCCTGTTGGTAGTATAAGTTCTGTAATTCTGAATTTTAAGAAAATTAAAGAAAAAATTAAGAAAATTAAGTGCACGTGTGTGAGAGTATTTGTGCAGTTTTACAGTAAAATTAAATAGTTCCGAGCAATAAAGTCCGCTCCATTGTGTGATAGAAAGTTCACTAACAGTTCTGAAGATGGCAGAAGCAAAAAGAAAAACAGTTGCGTTATTCAAAATGAAGCCAGTGAAATGGTGTATAACGTGTACAAATCTTACTTCTGAGAAAGATGGGAAACAGTTGCAACGCAGCACTTTCCCTCCTTCCCGTACCTGCGTGTTATCTGTCACTTACCGCCATCGTTCCTGACGGCTACTCTTAACAATCAAAACTGTGCTCCATTTCAATTTGACAACTGGGCTTTAACAATTGCTCTTTTCATCATTAATGCGAAAGGTTATTTGCTAATGCTAAGATTTATTTGGGATAATAGAATGGTTTTTTGTTACAACAAGAGAAGATCGAAATATATGACTTTTGGGTTTGACTTTATTCAGTGTGGCATTTCAGTTAAAACACGAAATTGCTGGTTATTCCTGAAAAGTATACCTGAATGTTTCATAAAAGCAGTGCGCTTTAGTCATTTGCATATCTTTAATAAGAGCTTTGGAAACAAAGCAAAGATTTCAGTGTATAATCCTTTAAGCTCTATCTTTTATACAGAACGTTTTAATGGTAATATGAAAAGAAATATAATGATCTTTTTTCTCTCATCTTCTTTCTTTTACAAAGTCGCAAACTTCCTGCGGCACAGTGAGATAATGAATTTGGACTGTCTCTTCAAATCAACTCGTATCTTGTCTTAGCATGAGCGATTACTATTTTAAAAATTGGAAGTATTACATTCCCATGGCCTTCCCTACCCACTCTCGTTTATTTTTATGTAACTTTTACACACAGCTCTTACAAAAATCTTATTTTTCCATGTACTCCTGGTTAATAAAATAAATATTTGAAGAAATAGTTACAGTACACGTTTATTTGTAGGTACAATGAGCGCCAAAGAATATATTCGACCGATTTTGTATCGTTTTCTGAGGTCTTTTGAAGCGATAGCATGACAGCTAATTTGGGCACCCAATAAGTTTTCCGTTGGATTTTAACCCCTTCAAAGGCATGTCCTGCGCTAGTCAATAATGTATAGCTACCAATCATGATAAAGGTCTGTATAACAAACTGGACGCACTCCTATCTGTTACTCTTTTAGCCAATACGACCGAGAGGTAGACATATATTTCGTTTCTACGCCGTTTTGTAACCGTTGTGGTGTTTATTGGTGAAGCTATTTACCAGGAGTAAATACCGTGCGCCAGGTCTGAAGCAACCAGTGAAATGACCATGGATTCGTAGAATGATAAATAACGTAGCATAGACGCGAGGTGCAGTGAGATTTTCTTTGACACTCTTTGTACAAGCTGATACAGGAAATTGAATCAATATTCAGCTACTTAAGGATGGGGCGCTATATACTGGCTTTAAATTTCCGCGCTTTCTTCATGACTTTACGAGAAACAAATAATTAGCGAAAGTACTTTAGGAACTACAACGTATTGAAAAACTCAAACCTATAACAACGAATATCTCGGAAATAGCTGAAGTCACAATGAGAATAAATTATATTCTAAGAAGTTATACATTTTTGTGCAGTACTATTTTGTATCTCTCGAAGTTTTCAAGTTGTATCAAAGCATAGAAAATTCCTTCACAATGAACAGGATTTTACAGGCTATTCTTAGAAAATTCAAGATAAAAGTTTTAGTTTTCATATATCTTAAATGTATATGTAATTTAATTAAAACCATAACAGCTAATTCTGAAAAACAGAAAATTTCTAAGAATTTGCCCATGTATATGGTAGATTGGATTGGACTACTTCCTTTAAAAATATTCGTATATTAGGAAAATATGCAACGGAAATTAAAAGTTCAGTACTTATCGGAAATTTTGTTCCAGTTTTCGAGTTTATGCACGCCGGTCTGTTTTTACAATTTTTAGGAGGTAAAATCTCGACATCGAATTTTGTTATTTGTGTAAATCAATAATTCTCTAATATCTAATAGATGAGTGGTAGAGAAATTAAAAGTTAATACACATTTTAGTGCACATCAATACACAATTTTGGTAATACAGTAGTGCAGGCTCTGCTCAGATTGTTTTCATATAGAAAACGCAACAAGAGAAGCTCTCCGTTTTAATTGAACATTTGAGAGTTTTGTACTGCTAAAGTACGAGTAGAAATGTTATACTCTCCATAAACCAGCTGTATGAAAATAATAACATGAAGCCAATAAAAGAGAAACGAAATAAATTCGATTACGGAGCCTTCAGAAACTTTTCCGTCCCATCTTTGAGAAGTCTACCAGAGTTTCCCTTGTGGTCACGTTTACAAAGCAGAAGGGAACACGCTGCGATGCCAGGATCACGTGTATCCGATTTATCTGTAGCAGGAGATGCAACTCCAAGTTGACGATTATCATGCGATTTTCAAAGAATGAAGTAGCGCTGACTATGTTCTCCGTTTGCTAGTTTTTATTCAACCGTACCAGTTAGACATAGAGACATAGACGCATCTGTGATTGCGCTTTCACACAAACCCGTATGTAGAACAAGGGTTGAAAGGTATAATCAGACAAACATTCAATGCCGCAGTCGAGATTTGAACGTATCTGTCCTGTTGCTCTAGCCCAGGGTAGGGCAGTAGTACTTGTCTGACGTCAACTCATACCGCTGAACATGCTCGTGCTGAAGACGAGTTCAGCGTGTGACGTTACTGCTTTCTGTACTGTACCGCAGTAACACAACTGCCGTGTTCGATGTTGTAATGTTAATTCTGACTGTTTTAATTATACAGTTGGTCCGTGTAAAGGAATATTACGTGAAAAAAACTTGTGCTGTATCGTTTAACGGGGGGTTTAAGTTTGTTTGCGTCAAAGTTAGTGTTCTGTTGGGTTTGCAAGTTTAACCGCTCCATTTTTTTGTCACAATGTAGTCTTTTAACCCTTAAAATGTCAGAAATGAGTTTAAAATAAACTTAAGTGTTCAATAATGGATATAGGTGAAAAAGTAATATATTCATTATATTTTTTTAAAAACATAGAAATCATAGCTATGTAATATAAAAACGTTACATTCACAAAGCGTTAATTTTTATATGTACCAAATTTCACACTTCCAGAGCATGTAGTTTCTCTGAAAAAGGCATTAAACTTCTTAAAATTAACATTGCAAGTATAGGGCTTACACTTCTCCCATTAAAAACAACCCACTTAGGCGTGAGATATTGCTTTTATCAACCTTTTTCTTTTTGAGTTATCTTAAATAGGCAGACGCAGACCTTACCCTAAAACTAAGTCCTCAAAAATCAATTTTGAGTGAAATCTTAAAAAGGAGACTGAGTAGAATACAATACTTTCTCTTAGAAACGTGTATAAAAAGTTAAAGGCAAAGCAAAATAAACCTGCGCACGCACACACACACACACACACACGCTCGCGCGCGCACGCACACACTTACACACACACGCACGCACTCATCACACTTCTATAGTCTCTTGGGGAGAAAACCCTAAATATGTAGTTGCGACAGTGCCTCATTTGTTTTAATTCAAACGACCATCTATTAATTGCATTTTGTCCTAAGTTTCACTTTGTTTTTACTAGCGAAAATGTATATAGACGTTTCATTGATAACTTTGCTACTACAAATCTGAAAATGATACAAATGACGAACTTGGAGATGTTGGCAGTAGTATTGAAGAAGACATGATTACATTATCGGATTTAAGCCTTGGTCCGTCCGTATCCATCACATGTGGGACATGGTTCGCCACTCCTGAGGCTGGGGAATTATTGATCCCTCTGTACCACATACCGATGCTTTTCCCCACAACATGGTGGTTTGTGTCCACTTGTTCTTCCGTAGTTGTTACACATCGTACTTCAGATGTTACTAATGTTCCAAGCGTGGAGTCCACTTATTACATGCTACCAAGAAATCCTGTAAAATAATCTCCATGAAGCGTTAATTACTTACACTAAATATCACATAAATGTGGCAATTTGGATCCAACATGAATTATAAAATATATTGGAATATAGGTAAAACTACTACTGACTGTTCAGCCAGATAAATACAAAGCAAAGATGTAAGAAGTATGTCAGATTGGCAGGAGTCCAGGAGTCCAGGAGTGAGTACTAGTCGTCTGGGTTAACCCAGGCGGATGGTAAGGTGGCCACGGTACCTATCCGTTTAAATACGGATTTACCCGTGTGGTGGTATAGGTTGGTATATGTAGCAGGCTTTTTGTCTTTGTAATGTCTGATGGTGCAGGGTGGGTTCCTGTTTTGTCACCGGCGGCGGGATCTGTCGGGTCTTGGATGTCTAGCCATCCAAGCGACCATTTCCCTACTGATTACTTCGTCAGCCGTGGCCGACGAGCAATGCAGTGCCAGTGACAGGAAACCGAGGGGAATAGGTGATAGGTGTGGAGGATGATGAAGGCAAAGCGGTACCTACCAGCCAAGGGCGTCCTTGGGTAGACGGTAGCTCTGTCTCCGCCTAGGGAGGCGATGGTCATATTGCCCCAGGCTGTTCACCAGCTGGTTTGGGTGAGGTATGAGTTTGTCATACATTGTGCGAGTCCTGTCCCGCACTACGTCCACAATGTATGGGATGCCGGAATGAGTGTGAAGGATGTGTGATGGAAACCTACGGTCGGTACCGTAGATCATCCTAAGCGCCCTGTTCTGCACGGTCTGCAGCCTGCGGATGGTGGAACGAGCCACCGTACCCCAGACCTCGCACCCGTACAGGATCAGGGGCGGGACGATCGCACGGTACAAGCGTAGTTTCAGGTATGTGGGCATGGTTGGCATAGCATAAGCTCGAGTATTTAACCCAACGAATATTCTAAACTTCGTTAACATATGACCCAACCAATAGCAATCCTCATAGTGTAAATAAGTTGTTCTTCAATATTACGATTTAAATTTCCTATAAGACGTTCATTAACGGTTGTTTAGTAGCTATAATGGAATATAGTTTAAGAAATTTAGTTTGGAATCATGATGTTAATAAAGTTAAATGTTATTTACTCACCTTTGGTTTAGGCTACTAGTTTTAAATGAGCTGGATCTCGCGATCTTTCTGTAGGTACAAATTAAGTCCTCTTCAAATGAAGACCACGGACATGCTTAGCCTTGTTAGGTTAGGTTAGGTTAGGTTAGGTTAGGTTAGGTTAGGTGTGGATGTTCATCAGAGCAAGAGCTGATGGTCTTTCTGTCTGCTGAGAGTTGCGACAACTCTTCGACTCATGTGACTTGGTTGAAACAAACCAGTCACGTGCATAGCAATTTCAAATTTCGACCAAAGACAGCCTTGTTTCCCGAAAAATTAATTTAATTGTATTATCAGCTCTTCTGAATTTTAATTATCACCTCCTCTGCTTTTCTCATGTTATAATCAGGCTACAGAGTCTAGTTGCACTGGCTACAGATGCCCAAAAGCTTATGTAATTTGATGCTACAGAGTCGCTATTCAAATGTAAAAAATGGCTGACTCGCTTCGATGAAGCATCTGATACTGAAATACATGAAATAATTCGAAGAGGGGAAACCCCTGAACGCAGAATACAACAGAAAATAAATTTGAAATCAGTTTGACAAATTTTATATTGAGCGAAATTAATTACTCCAACTGCTGACATTGCCAAAATCTTAAATAAAATTGAAGCATCAATACGAGAATCTTGTACGCCGTGCCAATGGCCGCTGTTGTATGTATTCATGCTACAGGTTTCTTTTAAGAGGTTGATAGTCACAATACAGCATTTAACTAACATTTCATAGGCTATATCATCCTTTAATTCGTGAAATAGTCTTAATAAATGCAACTCTTGATAGTAAAATTCTCTAGGTAAATTTATCGATAACGTGTGGCATTACTTATGATAAGCTTTAATTCTTCTGCGACAGGAAATTTTTGTTTTAGTGAGAGTTTGAGTTGTCTGTGAGCTTTAAAGGACTTTCGGAAAACAGGAGTTTTATGTTATATTATCATATTGGGACTAGTAACATAACCTGTCTTTTGAGTCTAGATTTAAGACTTGTTTGTTATTGTTACACTTAATTTAGGAGTATGCCCCTCTGTTTAGCGCGAGGGCTCAGCTATGGTGTGGCTGCGCCAAAGTGGAAAGAGAAGTTTTATTTTCCAATAGCTTTGACAGCCCAGAAACATCAATATCTTACTTGCACAAGTAGCGGTTTAACGCGGCGGCCTGAAGTTTGTGAGAACTTTCGGCGGTACTAAGGCGTGAAAGAACTCGTAAGATTTGAAACTAGGTCGTACGAGATTCCATTTACAGTCTTATCTGAGTTGCAGACCGTGAACAATCCCAGTACGAGGCACTTGGGTGAAACCCCTTCCGGGGATAAAAGCACGCCCTTCCCCTCATCTCTTTATACTTGTATTAAGAAAATGGATTCGCGGTTCCAACACTTGAGGCCGCCTTCTATTCCTCTGGGATTATTCTTTGAGATGAGACTCCACTCTTTGTATCAAGACGTCAAAATGCGGGACTTACAAAGAACCTTAATAAGTTCCTCTAGCAATTTAAGTCGAGATGCGTGCCTTGTGAACGTGAAAAGAAACGCTTTAGGTTAGTCTGCTGAAAATTTAACTGAAAGCAAATCCTGGTAAAAGTACTTTATCTGAGTTCTTTCTGTTAAGGAAACAGTTAAGGTCCTTGTCGCCTATGGTAGAACTTTCGGAATCATTATGAAAGAGATGTCATGCTGATAACTGAGGTAACTTTCTCAAAGCATAGTGGGAAACTTATTACCATTACTTGATTCGTAGTGATATAAAGAAATAGTGTTTAAAAACATTTTCATTTCCTTTCACTTATCTATATTATACAAGTGCTTCAAACTTTTTTGTGTATTTCTTTGTAAATTACCAAGGTTAACTTATTTATGGGCGCTGTTTAACTGGTGTGGTTCTCAGCGTCCCTTCTATATTAAGCGTGAAACACGTTTAATTTTCCTGACAGACCTCTAGGTTCGATTATCGACTAGGGTTCGTAAGTCACGGGTTCAAACCCGGTGGATGGACTTTTTCGAGTGTAAAAGTTCTTAGCATGTCTTCTTTAGCAAGGGAAGTAAAGCCGGTGGTCTCGTGTTGTAGATTTATAACTCGTTAAAGAACCTCAAGCCTCATAGACACCTCCGTGTCTATAAATACATTCAATTTCAGTTCCTGGGCTTCAATTTAATTCCTTTAATTAATGCCTTTCCCTGACGTTCACAAGTGCTTATGGAAGTCTGCATTCAGTCTGCTTCAAATTACAAATGATTAACACTCGACCTGAAAAGACCCGCAGCCAACGAGTCAAAGCCCCCGAAATGACCACAGAAAATAAAGGGGGCTCTAGAAATAGAAAACCAATAACTAAATGCTCATTTAAAATAAGCAGATGTAGTGGATCTAGGAATTACCTACTGTATCAGAAGCAACAGTAAGGAAATTAAAAATAAGGTTGCACAGGGTAGTGGAGGTAGCTTAATCTGGCTATCTACACAGAAGCATTGAAATAAAATCTTTTGCTGGTTTTAGGCTAACAAACGGAGGCAATAAAGAAAAGTTGTGAATATTGAGGAAAGTGATAGGAACCTAAAACCTGCATAGAAGGTGAAGTAAAGAATGAAAGCAGTATGAACTGCGATCCAGACCAAACGCCAGACGGAGGGCCAAAATAGAAAAGGGTCTGCCCAAGACACGCTAAAGCCGAACCAATATATTTAACAGGGAATAGCAAAACGAACGTATTTCTGAGCGTCGCTTCTTTTTTTCGATAGATCAACGGACACTTCTGGTCAGTTTGTCAAAGGTGACAGACCTGCACTCTGCGACAACCGGACATAAAGAAAGTGTCTTAAAGTTTACTCGTGTCTGCAAATAGTTTTGATTGCTGAATTAATTCTAGGACAATACTTATATTGGTCGCCAATATCTCCAGAGAGAAGGGTTTTAAAAAAAATCTATTCTTCATTAACCCTTTCACTGCTGAGATATTTTGCTATATATGCCGTTTATCCTGTAATTGCGAAACAAGTTTTCATATCCCTTTCTGAGGCACCCAGCAGCTGCAGTCAAATGTGCCTGTGGCAAAGGAAGGGGAGGGCCCAAGTAAAATGATGCCCAAGTGTAATGGCACGCTTGGAAGCTGATAGGGTTACATTTGACTGCAGTTGCATGGATTTTGCTCTTTTTTTCTAAAAAAAAAAAAAAAAAAAAAAAAAAGATCGCTTTATTGCACAAGTTTAATATTTTTGCAACAGTGAAAGGGTTAAATGCTCCGTCGTTTCTGTGTCATCTTTTCGAAACTACCCACGCAAACTCAGAGAAGAATTCTCATTGTTCCTGTCATCGGCAAAAGGGCAGTTTCAAGGAAGCTTCTAAACGTAGTTAAGCGGCGCAGAGCATTGTCGATTCAAATAGTTTGACCAACAACAGTGTATGACTTTGCTTCGGGGTTCACATCGACGAGAAGTGATTTTGCTTTAAACTGGTGTATAACGAGAAGCAGTGAAGATTATCTACTTTAATTCTTTTCTACTTGTTTAAGAGTATGTTGGTTTAAAAAGGTATCCTTTTTGAAATTGAGAACATGAAATACTACAGTAACAAAACGTTAAATAGATATTAGGTTTAATATTATTTGCACTATTCGTTGGAGCTAATTATTGCAGGACCAAATTTTCTTCAAATGGCATACATATCAATAATTACTTATCACTATGAAAAACTTATTGACGCAAGTAAAATTAGCTCATGTAAGTATTAAGGAAATACAGTGGAATTATAGAGCCGAAAATCTGAAATGGACTTACCATTTATTTAGAATGAAAAATACAGCGAAAAATACATTTATAGAAGATGTTGAAAGTATCCTCTGCAACTCAGTACACAGCTGTGTGCGTTTAAGAATATTCAGATGAGTAACTTTACTGTGTTTGAAAGCCAAAGGAGGTCCAATAAAGTATAAAATCCTCCACAATTGTGTTATTTGAAGATAATATCTCGAATATCAATGGGTGTCGTTAAAGTTTTGGTAGAACCTGTATGTGGTGTGAAGTAGCTTGGCTTCAACCGTCCTTTGTTGTGCGGCGTGTCTGGGGTCTTATTCGACATGATGCAAGCTGTCTAGGTTATTATGGCTCAAGGAGCAAGCAAAACCAAAATGTACTGTCTGGAATAGTGCTTCATACCTGTAGTGCCTTATATTGCGCTTCTGCTGTTTTGTAGATCATCTTTCATAGACTAATTATTGTATTCAATAATATGCTGCATTATGCTGAGTAGAATGCATTTTTAAAGAGCCTGGCATCTAGTTTAACGAATTATTTGAGTATCTATCTCATTTCCATGAGACACCCTAAATGTGATAAAGCCGACGCTGATGCTCGATGAACTATCCAAGTGGCGAAGTTAGCATTTAGATATACAAGCCATAATATCCCTCTCGAGGCTGAAGCGTGTGGAAATTGCCACTGAATAATTACTCTACAAGCATAACGCATTACAAAAACGACAAATGAGTTTGCAGCACAATTCTAAATGTTAACTTCGATGTTTGACTAATGAAGAGGATGTTGCTAGAAAAATGTATGTTTGTACACGTGTTATGATGAGGGACGTCCAGCTCGTGACATACGCCTGCCTGCCTGCCTGTCCCTTGTTACGAATTCATCTCTCATTAACGCAAACAGATGACAGTCACCTCAGCGCTGAAAAGGGCTCATTTTAATTAACATCATACTTACCCTCTGTCTGTCATCTTTGTTGTAAAAATGTACAACAGCATTCTGTCATTCTATAATATTATTTTTCCCGCTGTTATTTTGGTGATCTCATTAATTTTTTTCCAGAGGTAAGCTGATTTGTCCTGAAAGAAATTCCACATTTTTATGTTAATTGTCTGTTTTGGTGAATTTAGACTGCTATAATGAACACAGCCTAGTCTCAGTAAATGGCATTAACTTATTTGGTGTCCTCATGAACAATATGACTAACGTTGTCGTTTTATAGTATTCCTTACTCTCCGTTAGGCGTGCGCCCTGGTAGAACACCGTTAGCAGGGCGATATATGTGTATGTATTTTTGTGCTATATGCTTCTATTTATTATTGTCACTGGTGTCCATTTTAATCGTGTAATTGTTATTCGATTGTACATACGAGAATCAATAGTTGCGTCTTCAACTGTGAAATTATTGATCTTAAGTTGGCCTTGATACAATGAAACACAGAATATTTGCTATAATCTTTAAGAAAGTAGACTTTCAAAAAGGAAAAACAAATTAAATTAATTATAACCTTATTTGTTATTTACAATATTAATGCTAATTATTAAATAGAGTAGCTTTATTTCATATACAGGAATCGATAGTTTCACTTTCAGCTGAGTGGAAATGTGCGCAGATGGTAAAGTATTGATTGGTACACACAAATCTTTTGATTTGTGGATAGCAGTGTCGTTATGAACAGGTGCACCTTTAATTGTTGGATAGCAGTATCTTTATGAAGAAATGGTTATATTGAGGTTCATTACATTGGCGTATAAGCACTATGTTATGGCATAGTGAAGAATACTAGCATTGAAGTATTTTTACACTAGGTACAGAGGTTATAAACTCCATATACAGCAACACGGTTTCTTAATCAAAAGATATTCTTAAATGCTAGAAGGAAGCCGAAAGAAAAATGCATATTTGATAATAAGAAGCAATAAAAGGGTCAGGATTCTCCATTCAAATCAAAACATATAAGAAAGGTGCCATTGCTCTGTGTTAAAACAAGTTTTGTTGATCCAGAAGGTTGGTGTTGAGGATCATCGGCATCAGCGTTGGTATCAAGTTCAGGACGCGTGAAATTATGGAAAAAGACTTCCTCGATGAAATGGGAGAGGCAGAAAATGCAATAAGGAGCGAATGACACCAGTGTGATCATGGCTGCAGAGCTGCACTAACAGCTACCTTGTGTATTGTTTCAGACGGAGTTGTCGCAGAATCTGCAGCAGCTGTCCGAAAAGGCGCGGTCTACCACGGAGTTCATCCAGAGGCTCAAGGGCATGACTGATAAAGTCAACGTATGTATTCAATTCTTTCATTCTTGCACGTTAACGCCTCAAGTCTTGATAGCTCACATCTAACCAGTCCTTTTCATAATTAACAATCCAGTAGTTCTAATTTAAGAAGAATTAAAATAGAACTTTTAATTGTCAAATTAACATAATTAATTTGATATAATAATCTGACTGGTTTTGATCGTTGAAAATATTCTACATTTTCAGGAATATCATTAATTTTATTCATATTATATATCTTATTAAAACTAACCACTTCCAGGGCACCAACTGGAGATTTTGTTCAGGTTGCAACTTTAGCACACGGTTTTTGTCTAAAATGATATTAAGGTATGTTTCCGAACCTTAAGATTTGAATAGTAGATTTGTTTTCGTTGCTTGGAAGAAGCATTTATGGAAGAATTTGATGTATCAGTTACACCACTCCAAATTCCAACCTCAAAAACTGCTTTTATTACCTTTTTTAATCACATTATTTCTCTAATCAGTTTGCTCTTTATTATTTGATTGATTAAGGAAATTATACTAAGACATAAGGTGTTAGTTGTGGAGCAGTAGAAAAAACGAAGACCTTTTTAGTAAGGAAAATAATCGCATATTTTTCCGGAAGTATTTTCAGTTGACTGTCTCTTTAAATAGAAAAAAATATCGTGAAGATATTTTCATAGACTGACGAAAATTTATGCATTTATAAGATTTGAAATCTTAAAATACTACTGTTACAAATGATTACAAGAGTACATCAATTACATATTCAAATAAAGCATCGTGCTTTAAAAGCGCAAGTTCGTAGCCCTTAAATTTAATGCCAGTTACATATTTTTCCCATCAGTAACGTCATTTGTACGATTATTAAGCATTTCATTAAACCTTGCTGCAATTGTCGCTCGTATGTTGTATAAAAATATGTATTAACGAATGTTCTGAAAGTGCATTGTGCACTGAGCGGCTCTAATTAACACATAATTTAAATGCTTACGGCACACAAATCATTGAATGAAGCTTCTCCTACCCCCTTCACATTGTATCAACATTTCACAGCGGAACATAGTTGGTCAGCCTTATATATGCATAGTTATTATAGTTTGTTATGTATATAGGCGCGTATGGTTTGTTTTGTTATGAACTTGCCCCAAAAGCTTAGATTCACAGCCTTCAGTGTGTTATATGTACGTTTATGTATACATAATTGCTGAATGTAAGGCCGTATTGTGACAAAGCGTCAACTTTACGTTAACAGGTAACCTGTTACTCCTCGTTCAGACATGCGCTTTAGCTTCCACTTTCAAGAAGTTTTGGTTACCTCTTCATGGCTAAATGACACATTTCGTTATAGATACCAGTGACAGTCAAATGTTTTAGAAGTGGGCCCCTATGGTGCCTTAAAATTTCACACTCCTTCCACGACATCACGAGAAAAACTGAAAAGCGACAGGGTTTCAAAACAATGTCCAAGTACCCAACAATTCGAACCATTAATACCGGATATGAGATGGCATAGAAAGTTTTTTAAATAAAGTGCGTTTTAAACAGCTCTGTTGCACTTTCTTACTGGTTCGTTTGCATCTAACGTTTACCAATTGCACAATAAACTTTGTTACCAATGAAGAGAACTTCAGAGGGCATTCGCAGAAAATTTAAGATATACACTTTATTCTTCGTGTAAATATATTTAATCTAAGTTGTTAGATATTTTTCACGGGACCTTATAGACAGTAATTCAAATGGGTGTTATTGACGAAATGGACTGGTCATCCATTCAAAGCCAAACATCGTAAATTTAATCCCAGCGACTGCAGTCAAATGTGGCTGCAGTAGATGATGGGGTGGGCCCACGTAAAATAAGCAGTGAGATAGTACGTGTGAATGCTGATGGGGTTACATTAGACTACAATTGCATGGATTTTGATTTTTTAAGAAAAAAAAACTACAATAACACTGAAATAAAGTGATACATTTATGATATAAATAGCTAACAGTACCTTTATTTTATTGTTAAATGCCTATGTAATATGAAAATAGCAAAAAAACTTAAAATATTCTCAAACTTTGACTAAACATATTTTTTGCAAATGGGTACACTATGCAATAGAGGGTTAAACCCCTTAAATAGGGACGAATGACAGAAAAATATTTCCAGTACTGGCATTTTTAGACAACCACAAGAGTCTTCTTTGACCATTTCTTAAATTATTTCAAAGCTAGAAAGTCTCTAAAACACATGCTTGCGCTGAATCTTGACGTAGAATTTGGGTCGAATCCAACGCTACCATTACCTCGGCTATTATTGCAGTCATACGTTCTTATATATCCAAAATATGTAATCAGACGTTTGCAGTAATGTGATATTTATCATAAAATTTGTGATGATGTAGTTTAAGAAAGATTTGTAAGGAACCTATATCCCATTCTAGTAGCTGACTTCGTGTCTTGGCGAAGAATACTCAGAGAGGAAACGTGGCAGGCAAAGCCCAACTCATCGACACTAGTATCGATTTACACGTTCACTAACGTTCATTTGTTCCGACCTTTGCCCTTTAAAGCTGCACCCTCCCCCTCCCTCTATAATGACCCTACTTCTAATTTGTGTCATCAGCCGGTGTCAACACTACCGGGGTTCCCCCACCACTGCACTCTCACAAATTCTACTTGTCCATTGGGGAAATAACGTCCCATTGCCGTTTTCGTGCACCGCCTGGTTGCCTTTTTGTTTCATCATGAGACGACAGAAACATGGTTAAAGTTCCCTAAACGCAACTTAGGCAGAAAACTAGGAATGTGGTATGAGAATTGATGCCTCTCATGCTCAAGGCTTACTAAACTAGTAAGACCTTCGGTGATTACAGAAAATTGAAATATTACATTAAGAAAGAACATGTATATGATTCCATATACAGTATATGACCTAATCGTGCAAGGCCCGTTGCATGCAACTTAATCTGAGTTCAACCACCTGAAAATTATGCTCAGAATTATACTTAGAATAAACAAGGTTTATAGAACCAACATTCAAAGTTCATGTCATCTTGATCATCTTAATCTTAATGCCGTTTTTACTTTACATTATATAAGACCGTAAAATTTTATTCATACACGAGTTGCTTCTTAGATTCTCTGTATAACCGCCAATCACTTATCTGCACCATGCACTATAATATTTTTATCACAATTAGGTACCTCGAAAGCCGTTGTCATAGTGTGGAGATTGCTTCATAATTACAAGGAACATTCAGGTTTGAAAGAACTCTTAGAACATTTTTATTATATTGTGACCTTGTATATAACTTCTCCAATCAGCTTGAAGGAGTCTCTTCCGGCTGGTATCTCCCGTCACCAGTATGAAGGGAATCTTCTGCTCGTCGTCACTTTGAAGGGTCGGTATGATGAATTCTTTTCTCGTATAAAAGATCCGGCTAACTCTTTCGATGAACTGCGATGACTCTTTCTCTCCTATCTCGGTCGTGGTACGGGTATGAAGTATGTTCACAATTTACAGCTTATAATTTTCCTTGAGACGCGACCCCCGTGAAAATTATATGTTACGTCGATGTATTAACTTTTAGTCTTTCTAATGAGATAGTCTTCTTTGCTCTGGAGGCCACAATTGAAATAATATTAGTGTATTTATTATCACAATTTTATTCGTTAATATCTATAACATTTACAATGAAGACAGAAGATAATCGCACTAGGCCAACTGCAAACGATATAATGCAAACAATCAAACAATGGGAAACAAAACACTCCAACACAACACCTACCATAACTAATAATACTGCATCAAATGCCCCTCATCACAGTATATGCAACTAATTCTATTTTGGGAAAATTGTTTTCAGCCATACAATGTTGCATGTACTGTGATGATCTCCCCACAACAATGTAATTGTACAACAATATAACAACTGTGTTGAAAAACATGTCATCGTGGAATACAAAAATATTTTCTCTTGACAATGTTTCGATTTTTTTTTTTTTTTTTTTTTTTTTTTGGCAACTTTCAGGGGTTCTATGCCCCTCCCCACTAAAATTTGTTTTATGATTTTTCTTATATGCGGTGGATAATGGCGAATAAGTGCTTCAATAACCTCCTGTTCACTCAACTGAGGTTGGAGTAGTTTCGATTTGTTCGCCAGTTTCAAAAAATACTCCATCATTGAAATACCACGTTTACTGTCATAATGTCCGGTAGCCAGTTCGACTTTAATCTGGTTTTGACGTCCCGGTCCCCAAAATCTATTTATAAAAAGGTTTCGAAACATACTATATGTTTCGTGAGACGCCAAAGTTAGTCTTAACCATTCCAATGCGTTTTTCTTAAGACAGCGTTTAACCACCATCATTCGTATCTCGTTCGGAATTCGTTTGATCCTAAAATAATCCTCCAGTTCTTTTATGAAAATTTTTGGATTGTCACCGGCTTCTTCGTCAAATGACGGAGGGGTTAGGTCATGGAACAAGTGACTAGCGTGACAATTATGGTTTTGACTAGGGGAGTGCATTGGCATAGCTAAATCATTCTCCTGAAAGTCCGCCATATTACTGTTATTGTCAAGTGCATCAGTATTGGTCATATTTTTGCATTCACTCACAAATTGATCATGATTGTCATTAACTCTATCAGCCTGTAGAGCAATCACAACTTGGGAAAGCCTTCCTGTAAATTCTTTTTCCTTTGTAACCGTTTCATTTATTCTATTTACATTTACATTGGCTTCCTCCTTTACTTTATTCAATTCTTCTCGCTGTGACTGCATCTCAGCGCTTATACCCTTTACAACATTTTCTAAACTATCAATTTTTACATCAATGTCATTTTGTTTTGACCTAATTCCATCTTGATACATTTTACAACTCTGTTCTACCACGACTATCTCTGTTCTCAATTCATCTCCTACCTTTGCAATTTTTGCATTCTGTTCTGCTAGTTTTTCATCAAATTCTTTACTTAATTCAGCTTTCATTTCTACCACTGTCTTCTCCTGTCCTAACTTAACTTCATTTATCAATTCTCCTAGCCTTCCCTTTCTCAAAAATGGTTCTAACGATTTTGATTAAAATGCCGTACGTTTGAGATATGTTTATGGCAAATGATATGTATATTTTGAACTTTCTCGCTATTGCCCATGTAGTCCTCTTTATCCTTTATGACTTTTGCATAACTAGTGAATCGTAAGTTAGACTAAATCTTGCTCTACCAAAAATGTAGATCTCGAAACACAATTTATGTCCAAATGCATTTTTTGTGGAATGAACCATTTCGGAGATATCTCATCTTATTTGTGTGACTTTTACAATACTTATTTTTCTCAAATGCAAGGTCGTTATTCAATTTGTTTGTGTTTTGGCCTTGCAAAGAGAACGGCATTTCAAGTACTTCATATATCGAGCACTCTTAAAACATTTGACTATCGCTCAAAGCCTACTGTTTTCTCATATTCCCCGTGCACATACAAGAAACTAAGCAATAAGATTATTTCTGCAAATGTTTATCTCAACTAAGATGAAGAAGAAGAGAAATAAGAATTCGCAGAATAGTTAGTACAAGACTAGAGAAGGTTTGTAACATCATATATTTAATTTTTTTTTAAACTAGTTAATCTTATATGCTTATTATGAAAATATGATTCCAATTCACAAAAAGAAAATATTGAGGCGAGTACGTGCAACAATAAATTAGAGTTTTACAGATATAATTCCGAAATATTGGCGGTGGCTGGAGTGAATACCATAACTACAGTTCAAAGATGATAAGAAAAGAGTCACTTTTAAAATTAAGATCAGAATTAGCATATGATAAATACAGAAAATTAAATTTTGAAGTTTGTGTAAGTTTAACCAAAATCTTAGGGGATTTCTCTCTTGGTCATAAGAAATTTCGAATCGTCTCATGTTCTAAATAATAACGGGAGAGCAAAATACCTCCAAAAGGGTTGTACGAAAACATGGTAACGGACTGCTGCCTAAACAAGGTCACGTTGTTGACGTGATTTTGTTCTGCAATATTGCATTGACGGTGATGTGATGTGGTTCAGTTATTATGAGTGACTTATTATTTTGTCCTGTACTTAGTCACAAAGTATATTATGACTCAATATGTTTTCTACAGCACAGCGTATATTTATTTATGATTAGTATGTGTTAACTTAATCAGCTCGCCAAGTGAAAGTACGATTTGCAGAAAGACTTCCTGGTGTAAAAGTTCATATGTGTCTATATATAATATGTGCACAAGACAAACCCACACGCTTTGGAAAAATTAAAACAAAATATCCGCCTCAGGAAATTGCCAGTATGAACTATGAGGAGTGATGAACAGTTTCCTAAAGTGGTGCTAAAAATTTATGAACAACCACGGAGGCTAGTTTCAGCATTTCCTTTTATAAAGTTCGTAAGTAAAGCTTTTAAAAGTTATTTTAAAACTGTTGTATGGTTTCACCAGTGCCTTTCTATGGTAGCGGCAGGCGGTCCGTAGCCTTTTTGTTTTGCCTATTTCTAGAAGTGACCCAAGATGTAACCCTAGAATAACAACGAAGTTGATGATGATGATGACGATGACGATGATGATGATGATGATGATGATGATGATGACAAAGAGAGAAACTGCACAACAAAAAACTGTTATATAGGAACTTCAATCATAGAAAAGCATAGACCTGCTATGATGATGATGATGATGATGACGATGATGATGGGGTGATGATAGTGATGATGATGATGATGATGATGATGATGATGATGATGATGACAAAGAGAGAAACTGCACAACAAAAAACTGTTATATAGGAACTTCAATCATAGAAAAGCAAAGACCTGACTCTGAAGATCCATAGCTGTTTTAATGTCATCTGTTCGAAGAAAGCAATCAAAGAAGGAAAAGCAGAGCCAGCAAATAGACTGCTGCGTGAAATTCGTCCGCAGCAGAAATCAGCAAATGAGAAAGCAAGCCATGAAGAAAAATGGACATGCAGTGCACCGTGAAGTAGAGCAAAAATGAGCTGATAGAAAGGGCTGAGAAAGAGAGAGAGAGAGAGAGAGAGAGAGAGAGAGAGGGGGGGGGAGGGATTAAGGGACCAAAACTGATGCTGGATGAAGGGGAGAAGTTATTGCAAAGTTTCCACTCTTGTACAGCCTCAGGGAATGAAATGATCCCACTAGATTAACGTAATGGCCTCACTGCAAGGCACACTGGGGTCAACTTTTTGTGAGACAAGAATCCATCCAAGTACAAGTTAGCTTCTAATTTTCCCGAATACCTCGTAACAGCTGTATAGAAGCTAGTATGATTGTTCAAATGGCACCCTGGGTTTTTATGAAATCGGGCCTTTAAAACCGCCATACAAAACTCTCGACATCAAAAAAATTCACCTTCTAAGCTTCGGAAATGTAGCGATAACTTAAATATATTTAATCTTCCTAATAACTCTGCTATTCAGAATCACCTAACGTGAAATCAGAATAATTAACTTTAATTCACCTTGAGTTTATTACCGAATACTTGCATTTTAAGATTTGTACCATTGCATTCCACAAAAAATTATGTTGAGATTTCACCGGAAATACTCGTTTAGAGGTCTCCTGAGTATATAAAGAGATTTTTAGAAAACAGATTAATTATAACTTAAAGCATTAAAAGTGGGATGACTGCCAAACGCCGCATCCAAATCCTAGATCTTTGCGTAACATCTCGATCCTAGATATTCTTTGTATGAAAAGTATTCGTTACATGTACGCTCTCAAAAACTGAAAATGAAATACATAACAAAGGAGTATCTTGAATTTTTCATAGAAAGTGTGTTCATTTGGGCCTACTTTTGCGTAGAGATAAACAAAATCTTAACAAAGGAAAAATGTAGATAAACTATATGTGTTAATCTGTTGTATCATAAATCACTTACGAGATATTCCTTGTGAGTTAAGTTTCCAGACTTCCTTGTCAATATTTCTTTGATTTCTTGCGTGGTCATGCAAAGAGTATGTTATTGCCTGTATTTAGTAGAGTATAGGAAATGCATTCCAGCGTATCTTACAAAGGAAGGTAGGCAATCATATAGACATTGTGTACTGGAATGAATAACGAGTATAATAACATTCCTGTGCATGCGCTACATTCCTCCATAAAGTCCTCGGTGTACATCCTATTGCGTTACTTGTGTAGTTTCCATTACAGTAATGTTTTAACAGCAGTGCGACACGTACCAGTACACAGCTGCTAAAATGGCCGAGATGAGCTCCAGCGCTCTTTGATGTAAGCGTGTGGAATCACCTCAACCTCGCATATCCAAATCAATGGACTGGTAGAGGTGAACCAGTTCCATGGCCAGCACAGTCGCCAGATCTGACAGCTCTCGACTATTTTCTGTGCAGTTGTATGAAGAGTATGATTATGGCACTCCTCTAACGTCAGCGGAGAACCTTATTGCTCGAGATCACAGAGGCATTGAAAATCTTCAAAGACCAGTGCCCGTATTGGGTTGTGTGCATGAGGCTCACCGCCGCCGATTTAGGATCTGAAGTGACGTAGTTCGAAGCCCATTTGTAATGCATATAGCTCGATGTTGGGTTTATTGACGAAATGTGAACGCACACCCCTCTCACGCTTCGATGCGCTACAGCGTCCAAACCGTGCATTTCCGGATGGGGGTTCCTATTTGAAAACCAATCAGTTAGGCGTCCCCCACAACATACTAAGCGTTATCAGTGTTTTTGGGACATCCTGTATAAGTTGGTTGGCAACATCTCCAGTGAAAATGGTAAAACAATCGATTCTCATTAAAAGCAGTTATATTCAAAATCTGTATCATCCTTGCGAAGCCACTCACGCAACTCAGAAAATCTTCATCGATTCTATCGACGGCAAAAGGGCAGAGTCAAAGAAGCTTCTACACATTGTTAAGCGGCGGAGAGCATTGTCGATTCAAATAGTTTGACCGGCAACAACAGTGTGTGATCCTGCTTCGATGTTCACATCGACGAGAAATAATATTGCTTCAAACTGGTGTATCAACGTGAATTAAGTAAACTAAAATAGGTTCATGTTCCTTTGCCCTCCGCATGTGTTGCATTGAATAATTGTAAGTATGAAGGAAAGTTTTTATTTTCCCTGGTGTTTGACATGTTATTAGTTTCATTATTCCTTTTCACAAATGATTCAGTCAGACATACATACGTAATTTCGAGTCTTCAACTGTTTACAAGCATTGTCCTTGACTATTCCCTTTGTTCATATATTGGTTTTCGGTGACTGTTTCTCTTCTGCTTGTCTACAACTAAAAAGCTGTTCGAAATCAATTATGATTGTGCATCGCCAGTTTGGAGTTTCGGAAATACACTTTCTTATCTACAATGACATTCATCTCTGAGATTTCCTGCTTTATTTGGTGCTTTTGGCTGAAATTTTAAATTTATCACTGTAAGTTGGGCACAGCTTTGCAAAAGTGTTTGTGTCTTTTGTTGTTTCTCAAGGAGTTGTTCTTATGTCATAAATCTGTTTCTCTGCTTCTTTTTAAAGTGCTTCATTATTTTTTCACGAGATATTTCATAGTTTCTTCTTGAGTTATACCACTGCGGGTGCAGCCGTCGACAAATTTATTGCAGGTCGTAGTCATACTTTTATCTTGCACAGTATGCAGTGCATTCGCGCCTCTTATATTCGTAAATTTTACTCTTAAGAGAGAAATGTTGACATTTACTGCGCTATGTGTGCAAGAGGTTCGCTCTTGACTTTGAGCATTTTTCACTCTGTCCGCAATATGATGCAAAGAACGCTGATATTGGCCTTACAACAGAAGCTCTGCAGACACAAAAGAAGAAATTAAATTTTGAAATTCTTTGAACCAGATACACGACAGCAAGACATCTGACCTACCGATAAATTCTCGAACGGAGAGGGCCCTAATGACCTAGTTGTCGAAGGGCCCTTAAACCCAACTCACTCACTCACTTACTCACTCGAACGGAGAAAGAGTCACCGTCGAATGATACTTATTTGGACCGTTTCATAAATAGAATATCAATTCAAATATTATATCGCGAAGACTTGACCAGAAAATGTTAAATTCTATAAAACATAACCTAAAATATATTCACTTCGATTAGTGTAGTATAGTGTAATTCACCACTACCAACTGAGGAAAATGAAACCAAGAATTACATCAATCTTCTGTTGTTCTTGTAACAGAAAACCGACCGATAATCTGAAATAAATCCCTTTCTAGAAAAATACATTAATTATTAAAAAACAATTGTTAAAAGTACAGCTTCAAATTTAAATGGACTGCTATTTTGATTATTACTCGATTTTAATGTATAATAAATCCTTTTCAGCGATTTATGGGACCCAGTTGGCGACACTGACCAAACAAACGAATGATCTGGTAATAATTCGTGTGTGACAATTTAACACCTCTGTGTATGAAAAGTCTGAAGTAAACGATCCTGCAGATCCATAGATCGCCCAAGAGACAACTACCCTTAGATATAGAATATTTAAATGGTCATTCGTTAAGTCTCTTGTGAACCTAAAACTAAGCTTAATCTGATGAGTTTCATAACCCCTTTTGCACTCATTGTGAGATACTGTATTGAAGTTTGTGAGCTGTTGATTCACTATGGCTCGCAGCTGAATCTTTACCAGATAGTTTTGATCTTATCAGTTGACTTTCTGTATAACATTAGTTACTAATTCATGTTTTTATTAGCAGCTGATTTGTACATGCGAAACGATTACGCAACCCTTGACCCTTCGAATGAACACGGTGAACTCTCATTATTTTTACATTCATTTCGTACCGTAATTTATCTTCTGAGATCACTTAAAATGTAATAAGATATTAAAAAATCTGATTTGTTGCACCCACATGACTTTATCTACTCTTGTACTAACCATTCTTACAAACTCTTATTCCTATATCCTCATGTTAATACAGATAAACATTCGCAGAAATTATTTTATTGCTTATTTTCTTGTAGGTGGAAGGGGAATGTGGGAATACAGTAGGCTTTGAGCGATAGTCAAATCTTTTAAAGCTTTCAGATTCCGTTCACTTTGCATGGTTAACATATAAAAAATAAATAACGATGTTCCATTTCACAGAACTATAAGTTCTCCAAAATTCACACAAATAACAAGAATATCTCCGGAATGTTGTACGAAAACATTTATTGAGACATATGTTATGTTCTACACTTGGCATTTCTCATAAAGCAGAAAAAGAAGCGACATATTTAAATGTTTGACTTGGTACGCCGTTTCTACTACCCCTACCTTTGTAATACAAATAAATGCAATTGTTAATGCAAGAAGGGACCGACACCATCTTCATGAAGCCTGCATTCTGTGATGTGAAAAATCAAAATAAAACATTAAAGTTTGGCTTTGAAATGCTTACGAAATGTCCTGGAATACTACGAGTAAATTACTTTTAATATGGCCCTGTGTCTTACAAAGAGATAAATCCTTCTTGCTACAGAGATTAGTCTCTAAGTGGGACATAATAGTTATTTATGTATGAAGGGTATTATATTAATGATTATACCCGAGGGCAACGGGGTTACAAACCCCGCTATCTCACCTACAATTAATTATAGTTAATTATGTGTCAAGGGCTTAATGAAGATGTTTATAACAAGATAAATGTATTGGTTGCTGTATCACAATCGTCTTGTTAAACTGCGCGAGCTGAATTCATTACCGTGTTAAAGAATTAAATACTCATTCTGCAAGGCATTCTCAATGAAAAGTCGCCAATACGGGCGTTCCTGTTTGATTCCAACATATTTTCGTTGTAATATCCCGACATAGTAAATGTCAAGTCTTACTTATTTGGGAGGTGAAATTAGAAGCTGTTTTAGAGCCAATCTCCGTCTGGAACAACAGGTATGTTCAGTGGTGAAGAGCACAAAAATCGTTTAAGTGGTTTCAGAGATGATCCCCTAGCCGAGTAGGCGAGATTAATAGGGTATGCACTTGTGAGCCTGAGGTTCGCGATTCAAATCCCGCAAGGACCATCTTCTCCAGGTGAGAAGACCTTTTCCAACGTTTTCCTCAGTCTTCTTAATTCATAATAAGCAAATGCCTTAAAATTGGGCCTGTAACGTTTCCCTCCAACATTTCCTTTCCCGATTATAAAGAGTGAAAATTATTAGACTCAGAACAAAGAGTAGCTTATTTACTGTCCGAGGTTCCCTCTCCGATATATTTCAACTTTAGTGTGATACAGCAAATGCTTTATACGCATAATTCTGCACCAATTAGAATTAGATGACTCTCTATGAAAAAATAAAATATTACATTAGAACCAACTCTTTTTCTTATACTGTTGGAGAGATGAAGATAATTTTTCTTCAATGAAATAAAAGCAAGTTGATTGCAAGTTTGTTAAAAATGGACTATAGATGACCATTTTCGGTCATTCTTCCCCACCTATTATCTGTGAATATTCAAACATCTGTGATGTGTATCTTTGGTTCTCTGGAGATTTTGGAGGCTGTGCGTTGAAAAAAATACTTTTATCAGAAAAATTACTAATGCAATGGTCTTATTGGGGGAAAATAAATATTTAAAATGAAACATAATTCATAGGTATTCTTATAAGCCGTTAATTTGAATTTAGGTACAGAGTTATACGTTACTTTGAAGATCGGAACTGGGTGGTTTACCGAAAAATGTACTCAACCAGAATAGTTTTCACAGCTTTGTAATTTAGTTTTATGTATCACCAGTTTCCACCGTCTGTGGTGCCATGTATAATAAGAAAGTAGGTAAAACACATTACTTCTACTACTATCACCACTACCGCCGCCGCCACCACCGCCACCACTACCCAACCACCCACCCACCCACCACCCACTATTCCCGCCTCTATACTGCGTGGTGGCATAAGCTTGTATAAACAATAACCTATAGTTATAACTTCAAAACGAGAGCTAATCTTATATTTTTACTAATATTTTCGTTATCAGCACACCTGAAAACATAGATTTGCTGTTTTCATGCGAGTTACAGAAAAAAAGTAAAATTTTGTTGGGTATTGTAATTAAAATTCTGGTATATCAGTTCATTTCGGCTTTTTTCCTTGAATTTTTCCCCATTAACGTTTTAAAAAATGATTGTGGGCTACTTCCGATCCACTTTCGTACCATACATACACATTGTTTTCTCTGTAAAATATTATGAGTAGAGAAGTATAACAATATTGGGGTTGCGGTTAGCCGGTGACAGGTACTTGATGAACACGATGGTGTAGTGGTGACATTTAAGAGGTGTGTGTGTGTTTGATAGGGACAGTGACGTTAAGTGGCAGAACATTGTCCCACAAATGTACCTTTCCGTCCAGCAAACAGAGGGAAAGAGCAATATGGGGTGGCCAGATACTACCTGATGTATTTTACGTTTATTCGTCACCCTGTTTGATCAGAGTGTTTGTGCGAGTGTGGCACTCCTGATAGCTTCGCCTGGGTACCTTCTCTTGTTTTGTAATATCCGGCTCGCTGCCTGTTTGTTGTCTTTCCGATAGACAAACATCACCAGTTGTTTTATAGCTATTTACCCACAGCCCCAATGCGTTTTGTTTCCGCGGGGGTGAGGAAGCGAAAGACATGTCACTGGGGATGATGGTACAGGAAACGGTATCCCCCTCATTGGCAGGTTGTGTCGATGTCGGAGTCACTTCCGTGGTGGCCTCTGTGAAAAATCCGTAATGAGCTGCTGTCACTCTTCTCTGTTTTCTTGTCACAATGACGTCCAACTATCATTGTTAACCAAATGAATAACGCTTCAGCAGAATTCATTTGTTACCTAACACCACGCTACTTCTGCTTCAAGACCGAGTGTGCAAATACAGTTAAGGGATTCTTTTTAGAGCGGTGTTTTCTCCACTTTCCCTTCTAGCTACTATGTGTACAAACTTGAAATTCCTGCATGCGTGGGTTTTGTGCTTTCACCTCGTGCATTTAGTCCTCCAACAATTGCTATGTGTATTTTTTGTTGTAGCCATAATATTGTTGTAGCCATATAATATTCTATAGTTAAATTAACCATTTTACTTCATTTATTCGTTAGCATTTACTAGCGGTTTAACTCATACAACATTAAATATAACTCTTTGGATGCAGGCAGCCATCTCACCTTCAGTTGTTCTCTGCTTTGGTCAATATTACCAGGTGTAATTATTGATGAATTCGGATTCTAGTACAATCGACTTTGTTGCTTTTGAACAGCTGACTAATTTTAGTTTCCCGTAAATTAAAATTTACTTATCAAAGCAATCGTACGCAATACAGATACGTTAAATTCTTTGCATCAACTGGGAAGTATTTCCTTGTTTTGCAAAACTGTCCTTACTGTACTTGTAACGCAGTTCGACCTTAGTGCTTTTTGATTTACCTCCCTTTCATGCTGTCACGTTGGGGTACTCAGTGCTGATAACGTAACCTATTTGTAGGTTTTGCTCATTATACGACACGCATGTGCATCTACTATATATTAAATCCCCTAACTTTTGATGTAACTATTATTTCAGAAATTGAATATGTACACGTTTGTCTTTTCTTTCTCTTTGTTAATATTTACTAAAGATTGAATTGAAGCAAGTTGTTCCTAGCAAAATATGTTTAGATTCAAGAATATGAAGCGGAGTAAATTATTTCACACATCTCGGATACACATTATCCTTTTTTTAAAAAATAGACATTTCCTAGAAAATTACAAAATACGAGCAACAAAACAATGGGAATGATTAATAACTTAGTGAAACTTGTGAAAGTGAAGCAGACACTGAGGAAGTTAGATAAAAGCAGAATAACGTCTAATAACATGAAATTCATGAAGTATACAGCAGAATACACAAAATGAGATCATAAACACAATGAAGATGTACTAGAAGAATTAAAGATAGAACCTGTAATTAACTACATAAGGACTTATCAAAAGAACTGGTTAAATTATCTACATCACATGCATAGGAATAGAATCCAAAAAGTCATCTTTCACTGTCGTCCAAATAGAAAGAGATCCTTAGGTCGTCCACACAAACGCTGGACTGAAAATTCAAATGTGATGTCGTAATAGGTATTATGGCCTAATACTTGGAAGGAAGAAGAAGAATAATATTGAATTGATGCAGCTAAGCTCTAAGTACGACCGTAAGTTTTTGATTGCTCTTTTAAGGCCAGTAACCAGGTGTGGGTGTTATACATAATCTATTATTCGAATCGCCATGTTAAACGTTTCAGCCATTTTATTTTCATTTAAGTACTGTTTCTATTGTTCATTGTCAAAACCATGGTACAAAATACTTGACCTCATTTCGTATTTTCTTCAGTGGTGCACTTAGCACACTTATGTAGGTATATCACATGTCGATTTGGCATAGAAGAGCTATGAAGCGCTTAACGCCGTATGACGGGAAGGTCCGGAACTACAGAACACGAGAGCATTCGTTAGTTTTGTGGTTCAATGACTTATGTTGTCAAGCAATTTCGTTAGTTTGAATTGAAATAGTAACATTAAATGTGTTTGTGTTATTTATTACTTAAGGCCAATCCTGAGCATGCAAGTAAAAGTAAATAAATAGCGATAAAATATAGCAAATTGTGTTGTTTTGTTTTAATACTCTTATGGGCAAACTGTTGTGAAACATGATACACTTCCAATATCTCACAAAAATAACTATAGGGTCCCTTGGTAGGTTTAAATTTCAAGGTAGGTAAACATTAGGGGATACAGCGAGAGACAAAGTGATCTTAAGTTCATTTAGTAATGGAGGTAAAGTATAGCCATCAGGGACACTGTTTTACTTTCCGGTAATAACTGCTTAAACAGTTAGTTTCTCCCATTAGAGATATCTACATTCTTGAAGTGGACTCTTAATAAACCAAAACGCATGCAGTTTATTATAAAACTGCTGCCGTTTAAATATTTTTTAGACAGTTGATAGTAAAAGTCGGATTTTTAGCAGTTCACGACAGTGTTACAAGTATAAACTTCTACCACTCAGTGCTCAAAAGCTATTAATACTCCGTTAATGCCAACTTTGGTTTCTTACAGAATTTTACTATGTTCTCATTCAAGTAGGCCACGAATCTCAGTTACACAGTGCTTATATAAATTGGCGAGTCATTTGAATGTGAATATGGACTGTACTGAACCTATTGAGATTTTACAAACAGCAGAGACTAAAATTAGAATTGTTATCCAAAAAATCAAGAAAGCAATTCGCCATTACATACAATATCGTTTTATTTTTTCCACTGCCTCGCTTATTTAGAATGTTGTGGTTTTGTAAGTCATGTTGTCAACACCTAAACCAAGGCAACAGTTGAACATCGCAGCCCGTTAACCATCGTAACTATGAAAATGGTAAAACAATAGCATATATTTATATATAATCCATATCTATAAATATCCAGCAATGTCTAAAAAAATACTTTATGATCCCTGCAGCCTCGTTTCGGAATCACACCTACTCGCAAAATAAAATGTTCCTTTTTTAACCCTTGTATCATAAATAAGAATTATTTTCCTCCTCCTAAATCTCCTAGGTGAGTATTGAACATCAATATTGAACATCTCATTGAACATTTCATTGCAGTATATTGTTACATGCCCGCCATAGGTAAGAATGCTTTTACGAAAGGATTTGAGCGGGCTTTTATGAATTTTATTTCTTGTGTTATGGAGAGAGAACATTTTTACAAGTCACGATTCTAGTCAAAGAATTTAATGTAAAAGTTTCGACTTTCAAAACGCTTTTCAGGTACGTGGATCCATAAAGCAACGAATACGTTGAGTGACACCATCAGATATGCCGATAGTTTCAAAACTTTTGCTATTTGATTAATTTGAATTATCAAATAAAATAAAAGGTTCCGTGAGTCAGCGTTTGTCTAACTTTCATAATAATCTTCAGAAATGCTTCTCAAGTATGTATGAGTAAAGTAAATGTTGGATTTTGGTCAATAGCTTTCATCCATTTCTTACAAAGTGACCAACATTACAGTAAAATGTGTCAAAACGCAAGGATTACCATAAATATCCAGAATAGCTTTTAGCTCTATAACTTTCTACATATGTGGTACTGTTAAACGAACTCTGAAAATTAAAACTCGAAAGCAAACAATGTTGAATATTTATAAAGTTATAGCCGTGTTAGTATTGACACATGGTTCCGAAAACTGAGTGATAAACACAAGTGACAAAAGAATGGTGGAAACAGCAGAAATTAGACTTTTTAGAATTATTGCTGGACGTACCCCTTTGGAGTACATAAGGAATTGAATAATTAGAGACCAACTAAAAACATGTGATTTAAACAGAAAAATCTCTAAATGATTCTGATCCGACTATATAGCATGGCTGCCATATTATGGACTAACCAAAATAGTTTCAAAATACAAACCCGGAGGAAAGAGCAGTGTGGAAAGGTCTAAACTTCGCTGAAAAAATGATTTTTGCTGAGCCGAAACAGGCCAACTTGGACTATCTTGGTATTTATGATGAACTTTCTACTGTCATGTTCAAAACACGTAATTTAAATTGTCAAAAATGTTAATGAAAACAACATTTTGTGGATACCAAGTTAGAATTTATTCACACTTTAATAGTTTAGTATGCAACGAGACTATAATGGTAGTAATTCAGACGCGAGTATACAGGTGTCCCCAAAAAAAACACCGACAACGCTTAGTATGTTGTATGGGATGGCAAACATATTGCTTTTCAAATCAGAAGCCCTGTCCGGAAATGCTGTAGCGCATCGAAATGTGTGATGGATTTGCGTTCACATTTCGTCAACAAACACAACATCGAGCTGTGTGCAATATAAAGGGGCTTCGAACTGTGTACCTCCTACATAATTGCAAAGCCTATATCGACGGTGGTGAGCCTCATGCACATGACCCAATACCTGCGGTTGTATCTGAAGATTTTCAATCGCTCCGTAGACTTGAGCCATTAGTCCTCCGCTGACGTTACGGGAGTGCCATACACCACACTCTTCGTACAACTCAACAGAAAATAGTCGAGGGGTGTCAGATCTGGTGACTGTGCTGAACATGAATCTGGTCTACATTTACCAATCAATCGATTTGAGTATGCGATGTTGAGGCGATTCCGCACATTTACATCAAAGTCTGCAGGGACTCGTGTCGGCCATTTCAACATCTCTGTATTGGTACGGTCGCACTGCTATTTAAAACATTACTATTATTATTATTATTATTATTATTATTATTATTATTATTATTATTATTATTATTATTATTATTATTATTATTATTATTATTATTATTATTATTATTATTATTATTATTATATTTATTATTGTTGTTGTAGTTGTAAGTTACGTAAGTAATACGAGTTTTTCAAAGGTTACGTAGTGCACATCCCAAGGGTATCAGAGTGGGCAACAACAGAGGCTTTAAAAAGAACAAATGATTTTAGTTTTATTTCTCTAGGAACAAACAGGATTGCTCGAGTACTGGAAAACCGGCTAGAAAGACATAAAGTAATAAAACGAATGCCACAGATATGACGTATGAGCCGTAAATCCATTAGCTTGAAAGGAATTGTTTGGGAGACAAAGATGAATCGCCGTGTCGTGAGTTAGGCGTTTTATCATTTATTAGCTGTAATGGACAGTAATTATGAAGAGCGGGGTCGAAAGTTACGTAAGGCAGCCCTGAATCAGCCAAGTACCTTCTAATTTATTGGTTTCGGACGTATCGATATCTGATTGTACCTATTAATCAAAAGCAAGTAGAGTGCAAGCTTATTAAGCTCTTTGGTGTTCAACGCTATTACCAATACGTCCTGAAATGTCTTATTTGCAGCTAACCACAAACTGAAGATCGGGAAAAATACTGTGCCCTGCTAATAGTTTCGGGAGAGATCATGACTTTTGTTTTGGTCAGGAACATAAACGATTAATATTTTACTGGTATTTTTAACTGCTGTGCTAATAAATATGGTGAACTTCTTGAAACAAACAGAAAGTAAAGCACCTTTTCTCGTCATTAATTACCTGTGGTATAAACATAATGCAAACATTAATATGAATATATGTTTATTTATATGTATATATTTATATTGTGACGCTGGCCGCGGCCGACAACAAAGTTCGGTCGGGGCTAAGCTACTTCACACGACATATCTACCAGGCCGGCGAGCCAACAAAGGTGTTGAAGCTCTAACTTGTGCAACTTTGTCTATACGCGAATAACAAGAGCGTGGCGCATAACAAAGGATTGCTGGAACATTCGAGAAGTGTTCGGCAGGCGCCGTGTTTGTAGAAGTTCGAAAAAGGACCGTGTGATATCATCCCCAGTATATAAGGAGGTGATGCAGAAAGCCGGTAGCAGTGAGTGACAGACTGGAATCAGTCAGTTCTTAATGTGAATGTGTCAGCTGTGTGCGTCGTCACGTCGTGAAGGAAGATAGCGAAGCAGTTATGAGTACGGATCGAATCTTCATACAGGGAACGAAATGTATGAACTGCAGGCAGTGGGAGGGGTCAGTCTGTCACAGAGGAGGTTAGGTACTCGACGCATGAACGTTGTGGATAACTTGTTGCATAACTTACTTTAATGCTGTCGTCATTTGCAGCAAAATATTCACTCCGAAATTCGTGTACTAGTTGCAGCATGTGAATATTCCTATTTTCGTACTGGAATTTTACTCTATGTGTAGAACTGGTGTACACATTCGAGAGATATTATGCACTATAGGCAGCGTATTTTGTGTTGTCACTGTACTCACGCAATGACGTCACGCTCTGACCATGTGGCAGGCATCATGCGATCTCCTCATTACGCTATAGCTGTATGAAGGTTCGAACCTTGGTTATGAGTGTTGAGTGATTGTATCGTTACAGTTAGTTTTTGAGAGGCCGAGAAAGTGAAGAAAGACAGTGAAAGAACTGAGACAAGACTACGAGAATAAAACAATTATGAGTTGTAATATCACGAAACACTGGACTGTGCCAACGTCATCAAAATAGAACTGCTTATTTGTGTAGCAGTTTTGAAAGTGAATAAAGCGAGAAAAAATGATAGACCGATGTATCTTTGGCAAATGTTAATGCTATTTGTTGGCAATCTTAGAAGCTTTAAAACTAAAAAATGAAATGGATATGCCAAGAAAGAAACGAGTAGTAGTTAACACGATAGTGTTAGCACAACTGACTGAAGAATAACGACAAACATGGATACATAACAGAACAAATTAAAAATCTCTCAAAATTCTCTGTAATCAGCACTGGTAGATTCATTTTCAGTGGATTAAAGCGTACTTTGGCACATTCAGTAATGAAACGGCTGATAAAATAGCCCAGCAAGCGACAGAAGGAGACGCATTCCTGTGACCTACAGCAAGATACCCAAAAGCACAACATTAGAAGCTGAGATGAAGAAAAACGCCGAACAATGGCAGCAGATGTGGTCAAACACAACAAAAGAAGCGCTAATGAAGAAATTCTTCCCAACAGTGATAGGATGAAGGTCAACATGGGGGCCATTTGTACAATATGTTAACAACATAAACTATAAGTTATTGTAATTATCTATTGTATTAGTTTGTATTGTATTAGTTTTTTATATTTTTATATAATTGAAAGTGCGTAACACTGGGACCATAAAATACCAATAAACGGAACGAAAACATAATAATACGATAAATAAGTTAATATAAAGCATGTAATACAGCTATATGCTATGGGGCTACCTACCTACTTACCTATCTCTCTACTTCTGTATCTAACTACCTCTCTACTTACCTACCTACCTCTCTACTTACCTCTCTACCTATCTCTCCACCTACTTACCTACCTACCCCTCTACTTACCTACCTACCTCTCTACCTAACTATCTCTCCACCTACCTACCTCTGTACCTCTCTATTTACCTACCTCTCTACCTAACTACCTCTCTATCTCTCTATATGTCTCTGAGGCGCAATCACGCAAAAACTTCTGATCGTATCGTATGTGACTATGACCATTCCAAGCAAAAACGTTTGTAGATGGCTCTTATGGGTACTTACTTTTTGGATTCGATTGACCCCTTGTCATTGGCAAGTTATTTTCCTACACATGTCCTTCTTCCTTTAATTCCTAAACAGTTTCACATTCCTTTTGGAGGCATCTTAGCCGAAACGATTCGATTTGAATACACAATGGACTGACCATTCAAAGCCAAGGCCATTGCTTGTGATAAAGGAAGGGTAGTGCCAAAGTACAATAATCACGTTTTTCTTAAATGTTTAGTCATTGATTCAAGGGTCAAAATTAACACCCCGCGGTGACGGCTAGTAAATAAATATTATACCTCCATAATAATTAACCTATATTAAAACTGTGTTTAGCATTTCACCGAAGATGTTAACACTTTTTTCAAGTGTTCTCCCTTTAATATTCAAATGACCACTTAATGGTTAAAACTTCTACTTTGGAATTTTATTTTACTACTAAAGAGGAATACTTCTCTCAGATCAAATTACGAGTAGATTTCACACTTCAAATTACTAAATGTTTTAAAATATATAATCTTCACAGTTGCGCTTGCACACTTCTGATAAAAAGTATAGTTCGTCCTGAAGAAAATTCTCAGCAAAATGAAGAGGACTAAGTATCGTTTTAGACGCATAATACGATCAAAGAATCTGCGCTCTTAGGTGCTTCGTGGTAGTTGCAATGAAGTTCCCGTAATAATGATTCGATCTCTCACTGACTCTAAATCTGAAGTGAGTGTGAGAGTGAGGGTGTGTGTGTGTGAGAGAGAAAGAAAGAGAGAGCAAGAGAGAGTGGTGTTTAAGGGCCCGTCGACAACTAGGTCATTAGGGCTCGCTAAATCTGGACAATGAGGAAAGAAATGGAAAAGTTACAGCAAAAGAAATTAAATGCTTTAAAATGATAGGAAATCAAGGGATATACAGAAATAAACAATTAAAAGACTAATATCAACTTGACGTAAACAGATTAATCTTGTTGTGTCGGTCTGGGTGGCTCAGTTGGTTAGACGCTGGCCTACTGTTCCCAAGGTCGCGGGTTCAAATCCGGCCCAGGCCGATGGTTTTTAAGTGTGTTTAAAAACGACAGCTCCATGTCAGTAGATTTACTGGCATGTAAAAGAACTCCTGTGGGACAAAATTCCGGCACACCGGCGACGCTGATGGGATCCTGGCAATTGACAGCGTCGTTAAACAACAAAATAATAATTTAATTTTAATCTTGTTGCGGTATAATACACTATATGGAAGAGAATGAAAGGAATTTTAATTATAAAAACAGTTATAATAAAGTCTAGTTGGAAGATTTCATAAATTTATAAATGCTTGGTAATTTAACGTAAAATATTCTCTTTAATGAATTCACAATACATCCTGAACTAGAACGAATAGCTGTTAAATAGAGTGTAAAGAATAAATACAATGTTTATGAAATACTCGTATATAAGGAAGAAAAGAGATTTGGCTACCAGTTATTAAGGCCAAACAAGGTTTAAAAACTTCGATTTCTATTTAATATTAATTTGTAGATATAGTTTCAGTCTGAGTGTCGTTGTAGACTTAAGATGGATAGATAAAACCTAATCCAAAGTTAGATTTTTAAAAGCTTGTGACTCTGTGCTGGTCTTCAAATTCCATATTGTTATCTTGATATCGCGAGAAAGAGCTAATCGATGACAGCACTTCTAAAAGTGAGGGTGTTGAAAAATTCAAACCAATAATAACCGAATATCCGGGAAATGGCTGATAATAGAAAAAAAAATATTTGAAATAAATTGTGTATTTTGAGGTCTGCACCTTTGTGGAATAAACATACGTACATACAGAGCTTTTTATAAGAATGTCCTTTTTGGTATCCGGGACCTCCAAATATGTAAAATATTGACATCGAATTTTTGGCTGGAATATAAGACTCATTAGATACATAGTAGGAAAACTCTGTATAGGATGAATTTTTTTGCTAAATGTGCTGTTCTTATTCCTGAATCGGTTTAGGTATCCCTTGAAGGAAATCATTCAAATATGTATGATTGTTAAAGGTGAGACGACATTGACTGGCCATCCATTCAAATTGTGAGTACCATTCCAGAGGCTGAATCAAATGTGACTGCGGTAAAGGATGGGGAGGTCCCACGTAAAATAGACAGTGATATGGTACGCGTGGATGATTACGAGGGTACATCAGAATACAATTACACGGACCCTTCTTTTTTTTTAAAAAAAGAATAACTTCAATAATACTGAAACAAATTGATACATTTATTATATAAATAACTACCAATATCTTTCTTTCATTATTAAATGTCCAAATAATATGAACATACAAAACACTGTTAGAATATTCTAAAACTTTGACTAGACATATTTGCTGCTGCTGCAATACTGGGTTCCCAGGCAAGCTAGAGAACGCAAATGCTGCGCCTGTAGGTAACAAGTATCATTTCTGAAACATCCCAATACATTTCTTTCACCAGAGTGAACCCAGAGCGGAAGAGAGCCTGTAGAAGAAAGAGTACAAGCAAGGGAGAAGATTTCGAAGGAAACAACGCTTAAAGCAATGTTTTTCTGTTGGGTAAATTGTCCGCTTGTTAGTTCTGCACATAATAACCTCTCTTCCTTTCAAAGTTTGCTTGTTTTTTCTGCTCCGCTGCCCTTAGGCTTGTACGTACTTTCCTCCGTGGTTTCTGTTGTGAAAGCATTATTGGTATATCGCTGTATTCCTCAACTTTCTCCCGTCATTAAATTTCCTGTTCACGATACTACCTGCGTGTTATATTTACATTTGTAGTTAGGTCATTAAAATACCTGCAGTTTGCGCGATTTATTTGGGGCGACGTAATTAGGGTAGTGTAAGGGATGCACAGTGGTGAAACAACACTAATCACGCTATGAGGTCGAGTGTCAAACATAGCTGCCAGCTAATACAGAACACAGAGGACTGAGCTAACACTACAAGTACATATACATACGTCGGCATCGAGATTCAAACAGGCACCCTTAAGCAACCACTCACTTGTGCACGTGCAAAAGTGACATTCTCGCTTAACTCCTACTAGTTTCCTATACTAATCACGAGTAATCTACCCAATAATTCGAAATCCATATTTCACCAGAAATATTTTGAAGTCCACTAAAACTCCCCAAAGACGCATTTTATTTTATTTTCTCTATTATTTATTTATAGTAAACAGAGGAACTATTGCATTCCAACGCCTAAAATCTGTGTTGCACTCACATAATTTCTTCTATTATTGTACAAACTATGCAGATTCTAAAGTGCAAGCATGAGGTCACGTAATGTTTCATTGGCATTTATTCGTTTCTTATTAATGTTATTAATGTATTTTATTATGTATTTATTGTTTTAGTTTAGTTATTATTGTTATATTATTTATATTGTATCATTATACCATTAATGCCATTATTATTCTATAAGTTTCATTATTGTTTATTATCATTATAGTTATGATCAATGTAAAGTGAGATCTTTTCGGTTATTTACACTGATATTGTTTAACATCATTGTATAGGTTGTCTCACCCTTAGATGACAGTATGGAGTTATATCTGCCTCTATCTAGCCCATATGAGTTGCCGTTAGCTTCGTCCTTTTTTACTCTAGCGCTGTTGCCATGTACCTAATAGTAGGGTGTAAATATTCAGTAGTTATAAATTTCAAGTTTGAACACATTCTATGCGAAATTTTTTCTCTAATAGGTTTATACCCTTTTTAGGACCATTATACACTTCTATAGGCCCAAATATCTACAGAAAATGTTTTTATTTTCAGCAAAACCCCAATGTTTGCTGTTTCTATACTCATTACGCACTAATAAACTAACTGCTGGACAACGTTTATATTTTTTTTTCTTAGCTAGAGTAAACTATAGTGCCGCCACCTACCTACTTTGAATTCTCTGTGTTTACTCTGTTAAGTGTTACAATTTTTTAAATTAAATGTTTTCGGAAAACTTTATACCTGTGCACTACAAAAGTTATGTAGTGGAAAACTTTTTTATTATTGAGTTTACGTCGGAGACCAAGTGAGAACAAATGTTGAGGAGGGTTAGAGACAGTTTTTAAAATAATCCAGAAGCCTGTAACCTCTTTCTTTCATCGTGTAAGACAAACAAAAGGTATTCACCTACTCAGATAAAAGGCATCAAGCGTTAGACACAAGGCAGTAGTAAAAGTTAACATCAGTTCGTAAAGGAGTTCGTATTTATACTGTATGGAATCGGTGAAGTGTTATTATATGATTTATTTAACATTTTCCGTAAATATTTGTAGTTGTGGAGGGGAAAGCTAGGAAGAGAGGATATATTCGTAAGTTAACAAGTAAGGAACGCCAAATAATTATGAATCTGTTAGATTATTTTTTCAAGTCAAATGAGTACAAGTAACAGGTAAGGCTATCGGCTATTTTGGGGGAGACTTATAAAAAGTGGGTAGAAAAATTACATGAATAAACATTTGAATTTGTTAACATACAATATTTTTAATTGTATAGTAACCGATACTTGATTCTCTCGTATGTGCAGCAATAGCATATCTGATTAGTAGCTGTTTTTCCCCATTTTTCAGGTCCCTTTGTGTTAATTTAAGCAGTGTTTCTCTGTCTCTTTCTGTCTCCCTGGTTATGGATATGTTAATAGCTGTCCTGTCCTGTTTTGGTATTGTTCTAGGAGAACTGTACAGAGTTCGAGCGGCAAGTGTCTGCACAGTGTGATGCCCTGGTGGAGGCCCTTCATCGACGTAAGGCAGAACTGTTAGAGTTTGTTAGGCAGAGCAAAGAGCTGAAACTCCGGGCACTCAAGGATCAGGTGTCGACGTGCACATGCAAGCTGCAACACACCACGGGACTCCTGCAGTTTTGCATCGAAGCGCTCAAGGAAACGGATTCCGCCGCGTTTCTCCAGGTACTGACTGACTGACTGTTCACCCATATGTCATAGAAGCATGCTGGAAGCTCTTATTTTTCATGACAAATGTATAACTTAGTGTTTTTGTTAATAATTTATGCAAACAGTGGATACTCTTAATAATTATTAATTCGGTAATATTAATATTTACATCATTAGCCGCGCATATGTCAGTAGCCAATAGGAGCGCGCTACGACGTAGCTATATCGTGTGCTTGTGCGTGAAAGAGATAGACACAATAGTATGCGCGCAGCGTAAGAAAGCGTTTTGCTGTGTGTGTTACAGTGTATGTTAGTATAACTATACTAAATAAATAGCAATAGAAATGGATTGATTTGTTTCACATTGAGTTGCTTTCAAAACAACCATTAACCTATAAACAATTTGTCTCGCTTGACTACGTAAAACACTATTGTTTTCCTCTTCTATCACTAACAAAATCTCTTGCTTTACATAGCGACGTGTTAAAAGCGTCTACAAATTCATAGAACTTTATCTAGCTTATCTGTCCCCTGGTCAGAGTAATTAGTGTTGTATTAGGAGAAAGGGTGAAGCATAACATACACTTATTCATAAAGGTTATTCACACCTCTGTTAACAGATCAAGGACTTCTTCAGTTCTGACAAATTACGTGTAAATATAACTTCGTAGTTATAACTGGTTTTCATGGTCAGGCTGTACCTACCTGCAGTTGTTTACATGCGCGAGCCATAACAGTAAAGTCCATGTGCAGGATACCTATGGACAAAGGCACACGCTTCCGGCCTTTAGTAATTACTAAGCGAGACGAAGGTAGTTCTGACTAGGCCACACTGCAGGCCTGTGCGAAATATACAATGATAGGATAGCATAAAATAATATACAACTGCATAAAAGTAAAATAATAATTAATAAATATTTTAATTAACGCTAAGGGCTTTATACTAATGTCTCTCTGGAAATAAAAATCATATGCTAAAATGGAACCCCGTTGTTTTCGAATAATTGATTTCTGTTTTTAGGTTGGTTCCATGCTGATAACGCGTGTGGCAAACGTGGACATCACATGGCACAAGGATGTGGTGACGTCACCGCGTGTATCACCAGAATTCGATCTCACACTGGAGGATAAGTCTGTACTGCGAGCTATCGAGCAGCTCAACTTCATCCAGATGAAGCGTAAGTATTCATCCTATGAAAGGTCTAATATATGTTGGATAAGTCCACTACTTGATAACTTTGGACATACTGTAACTGAACTCCTGTTACACTATGCTGCGGTTTTGTGCAAGCCGTGGCTGCTCTTCAGATGGTACTCAGGAACATCCTACTTTTTTGTATTCTAAATATTGAAGTCATTATTTTACTTTGCATCATGTTGATGTGACCTTAGAAGCAGGAGTACATAGTATTTTGTGCGTCATACGTTGTTAATGCTATTAGAAGTAACAATTCCGCTTAATAATGTCTCAAAGTCCCATTGAGTCAGTCCTTCGCCGCCGATAAAGCTATGAGATTTCTCTCCCTGGGTATGCGCGAGTTGTGTTTTGAAAGGATGACACCAACTCTGAATATAACTTTTTTATAAAGCGTCAATCTTTTCACTATTCTCACTGAGACGTTGCGTACGTCTAATTATAAATAATTCACCAACTAAATAAAACTGTACTCACAAGTATACGCCCAAAAATGGTTTACGGTGATATTTTGCGTGTCCGTTGGTTTCTATACATTTAGATATTCCAACAAATTTAGATCTGTTCACTTCGACAGAGAAGTAAAGAGTGATCCTTCGCGCTCTGACGCCTCTTTTTAAATTTGCAAAGGTATCCCTTTCTGCATTCGCTTCCTCTATTCATTTTTTATTAAAAATTATTACTATATTATTATTATTATTATTATTATTATTATTATTATTATTATTATTATTATTATTATTATTATTATTGTTGTTGTTGTTGTTGTTGTTGTTATTAAATCCTTGGCATCTCTCTGAAAGATAGAATATCAAACACCTTGGTACACAAGATGTCAGCAACGGTAGACATAGCACAACAGGCTACGAAGACCAAGTGGAAATGGGGCGGCCACGTGATGAGGCTGCAAGATGACAGATGGACAGCACGAGCTACCACATGGGACCCTTACATGGGCAAGAGACTCCCAGGAAGACCAAGACGCAAATGGTCGGACTTGTTCAGAAAACAAGTAGAAAGACAGTGACCATGTGCAATCCAATGTTTAGTGTATTATGTACGATACCCTCTTACGCGGACTAGCTCACCGCGTGTGTTTTAAAGCAGCTACCCCTACTTGTAGGAGGCCTTTGCCCTCAATGGGATATCACAGGCTATTTTCATTCATTCATTATTATTATTATTATTATTATTATTATTATTATTATTATTATTATTATTATTATTATTATTATTATTATTATTATTATTATTATTATTATTATTATTATTATTATTATTATTATTATATATTTTTTTTTTTTTTTTTGTTTAATTGTTAATTTTGACAATGTGGTATATAGATACAGCAGATAGGTAAGTAATAAAAACGGAGGTCAACCATATAAGGGCTCTCTGGTACTAAACAGTATTATGGTTGACACAAAACTTAATGCGGGTGGTAGGAGGAATTGTTCAACATAAAATCCAGTCAGGGACTTGCTCTGCCTTACAAGAAAGTTATGTAGTTAAACATGCTGTGAAATTACTCTGTAAAGCCGGTGATGTACATATAATTACCGTCCACAAAACTTCTTTGCACAATAGGAAATTGCTAAAATTGCGCAACTCTGCCATAATTGTGAAATTACGATTTGGGAACACCATGTATTGCACCTTACACAGGAACTAAGTGTGTGGTGTTTGCCACTGACAGCCCCTGTAACCCTGATTGGTAGGTAACCGTATAAAACGTTCGACATTTGCTTCTGACACCCCTTTGAAGATAAATTACTGAGGAGAGAGCAAACGTTCCCAAGCTTTCTCAATCTGAATGAGATGATAAAGATAGGTAGAACACCAAATGTTATCGACTTACTGTCTTACGATAATAGCTTTCTGATGCTTAATTATGTTAAGGCAATAATTGCTGTAGCTTCAAAGGACTTTCTCAAATGGTAACAGTACCACATTGTCCTTTTCCCGAGGCTCCAGTGCGGACGTGCAGATCATTGATATGGTGAAAATGTCTTTATAAAAGGGCAAATCATTCAAAGACTTGTAACATCCATTCAAAATCGGTTGTTTGAAGCAGTTAAGAAAAGTGTATTGATTCCCTTAAAAGCTTGACTGGATTTGATAAAGCACCTTACAACTCCAACTGTTAGTATTTTGTTAGTATTTTAGGATTATAATATTACTTTTAAATTCGATTTTTCAAAACTAGGATAACGAAATTCCAGGGTAAGTTTCTCGCAAGGGCGAACATAATGTAAGAAAAGAAATGCCTAGAACAACTGCAATATTTTATGGAGATGTTACATTGTATTTATTAGAAGTTCAACCTTTAAACAGTTAACATAAAAGGCACTTTTTTAATTTCGGGAAAAGATCCGATGAATTTAGATAAGTACGGAAACTAACAGCTTGAACAGCTAACGGTAACATGTGTTGCAATAACGCCTGTAACTTTCTCACAAGGCTGACCCGCAAACTTGAAATGTCGAAGAAGTTGCCTAAACCTGCAGGGGAAAACGCTCCACGCTTGGTTCAGCGTGCGGTATACTTTATGCGCGAGATTGAGGTCCATGTTCCTTATGAGAAATGCAACTTTCAACTTTCACAATTCACCAAAATTTAATAACCTTAATGGTAAACTTTTCAACAACTCAGTTTGTGTATTTTAATATGATTAAAATTGTCTATTTCTTGGATAAGACCCGTTTTTTAATTTGAAAGAAATATCTTCTATAAGCTTCATATAAACTTAACTTTTAAACATATGAATGTAAATTCAAGGAACAACTATGGTTATAAAAATAATTAATTTAAAAGTTTGGATTTTTAAGCAAAAGCATGGTTATTATGCGGTGAGTTTTGTAAGCTTGCTGCTATGGCTTGGAGCAGAAAGGAAGAGTGATATTAAAATCTCATAGAGCGCTCAGATAGGGTTGATCTGATCCTTTGGTTGTGTGGCTATCTGCCTTTGTTAGAATGCACACAATGTTCCAATTGATGCTCATTACGGAAGCCAATGAAATCCTATCGTGGATAAAGACCAATTAACCATCAACGTGACCCATCGTCTAGCCCTCGTTAGCTACCACATACGTGCACTCAACGTGCATCAACAATTGAAAAAGCTTTATTTTCTAACCACTGTTCCAACCCTAGCTGCAGTTTCCATTTGATTGCGCCAGCATGCTGTTGCCCGTACAATTAAAGGAACTTGCCATAGTGATGTAGTGGTGTGTAAAATAAAAATTCAGCGTCATATTTTGTATAGTTGATTATAAATAAAGCACTCCAGAGCTAGAAAGGATCTAGTCTATCTTTGAGCATCAATATAGAAAATAGCATCAAACGGCTGCTCCACAGTCATCTGCAGAAAGGCACGATAGGGTCAACTACAAACACAACTGCATCTCTTGGGAACCGATAATATTGTTACGATTATATTTTTGTAAATTCTTATCAAGTGTAAATTTATAGCACTTAGATATTTGGGACAGATTTAATTTAAAAGGTGAATTAATTAATAACACTGAACAACACTTACAAAATATTTTGCCGGGACGCGTTTCGAAGGTTAACTTTCCTCCATTATCAACCGGACAATAACTGGGTTTCCATGGTGTTTCATGTAAATTAAATTAAATTAATTGCAACACTGTTTTCAAACTTCTATGAAAGGAAGATATTTGGGACAGAGTTTATTAAAATCCAGACATGCGGTTTTTCTTCGCATGCATGCAAGGCATTTGCGCAAGCTCACGTTGCAGGAGCATATGTTTAATTAAGTCATGTTCCGGTCCCACACGTACAGTCAGTTTAGCTGACTGTAAATTAATAATTTAACTTATATAAATTAAATTCTCTCTAAACCACAATTATATGTCGACTTCTGGAGTTAATCCTTCACCACGTTTCCAGCCACTCTTAAGGAAATAACTACCCCTCCTGTACGCCCCCTGAGAACAGCGCCCAGCGCCCATTTTAACATGACATCTGGTGGAGACAGTATGTAATAATCCCGCTCCTTAAGTTACAACTGGTGGAGACCCCGAGCGAAGTTCTCTCCTGAACGTCACAATAAGTAATTCAGAAGTAAAAATAAACGTAATTTGTAAATTAATGATTTTTAAACATGGTTATGCGAGTACTTCATGCCAGTGAAATATATTTCCATCAAGTCTAAAAAGCTAAAAGAATATCAGATTATCTCTGTAAAAACAAAACAGCAGAAGAACGAATGATAATATATGGTACTGACATTAATAACACCAAAGTTCTTTGGAGAAACAAGACCTAAACAAATAAGTCTGTTATGCCTATAAGTAACAGAGTTCCAGATGTGCATTTTGTTTATTTTTAAAGATTAGTCGCGAAATGAGAGTTCGTAAGGTTGAAAAAAGTGTGTGGTAAACGAACGTTTCTTGCTCCCCATTGGAACATGCATTGCCCATATATAAAGTATGAGGGGGAAAAGTAGTTAAGGTACTTTTCTTTTCCTCTTTCCACTCTCTATCCATTCTTTTCACTCTTCCCAATTATTTTCTTCCCCTTCCTTGCTGTATTTTCTTCCTGTGTAAATTACATTTTGTGTGATGTTTTCAAAACATTTATTTCTAGAGTGTTAACAAACTTTAAAGCCTAAGTAAAATATTTAATAGTTAAACTTCTATCTGATCTATATACTTGTAACGCGATAGAATCTATGAAGTGCCTCATAGTGAGCATTATCATATACGGATATTGTATAGTATAGGTATCTAGTTCAATCCACTAACAAGGAATACCTCGGTGATGGTTAACTCTACAAAATAATAACGTATTACATGAACTGAGTCCTTTAACGAGATCTATATATTTTATGCAATAAGATTTTGCCTATCTCTTGTGGTTTATAAGTTATGTAGCTAATTTAGAAAAAGGATTTCACATTTAAGACATGTATTTTATTTATTATAGAACTATACTTAACGTGTTATATTTTAATCATAATCGTTACAGTCGTTTTTGAAAACATAAATTCCTTGAAAAATTTAGTTTGAGGTGGGAAGACTTCCTTTAAAATCTTCGTGCCAGATTCTTAGAACACCTTGAACTTATATTACAAATTCAATGTCCGACTTTTCGATTTTTTAAAAGTGCTTTTTTGGATTAAGAAGTATTTCCTAGAATTTCTGTTGAAACTTAGGCATTGCATTTTTGGGTGGAGTTCAAAACTTGCTTCATATTACTTAAATACTTACCCTAGTGAATAATGAAAAATAAACAAATATTTCACTAGCCAAGTTTATAACTGAACCACGTCTTAATTACTTCAAACTCTGCGGCTAATAAAGCTGACAGATGTTTAGATTTTTAAACGTAAATGAAAAACAAAATGATATAAGGAAATAAGTTCTGTCTAATGCTGATAGGAGAGAAACTAGGTTTCTCAGTTGTGTGCTGCTGCTGATGACGCTATCAGTTTTTGATCCCTTTTGATGTGTCTATAGCAGTGTGTGTCTGCAGGTGATCCATTCTCAAAGCCACTTGTTACACTCATGCTCCAAAGACATTCACTCCGACAATAGAAGGGAGGTTCCCGAGATCGGTGTTAAGATATTTCCCCAGTCCATCGCACAATAAGCGTTAAGCCACAAGCAGCTGACCCTTCTCTATCCCCCAGGACTACTCCCTCTGGAGCAGAACCTTCTTCCTTCGGGATCTTCTTTTACTTTGCGGTAACTACCTACTTGATGGTCTTCTGGGGGTTACCCAGCCTTTCACACTTTCCGGTAACGTGCACTCATGTCCGAGCTTTTCATTGATTTTGTCAGGTCCACTGTTGGCATTTCCTTCAGCCCTTAGGCGGCAACGAAACAAACTGTGTGTAAGAAAGATCTTCTTAAACACGAGTAGCTATGTTTCTACTTTCTCTACTACGCATAGCAAGGAGGGCAAGTATTATATTTGACCCAAAAATTCGATGTAGAGATTTCACCGGACATAGATGTTTTGAGGCCCCCTGAATCCAGAAAAACCAGTTTTAGAAGAACGTCTCTCTCTCCCTCCCTCCCCTCTGTGTGTGTGTGTGTGTGTGTGTGTGTGTGTGTGTGTGTGTGTGTGTGTGTAACATTTTGAAGAAAATTCCTCCACCCTAAACTACCCTCCAAATGGAACTTTTTTCGAAAGGTTTCATTTTCTCGAAAATGGCTAACGATTTTTTATTAAAATGCCTATGTTTGATATTTTTATGACAAATGAAATTTATATATTGAATTTTCTGGCTATAGCCCCTGTAGTTCTGTTTACTCTTAATGACTTTTGTAGTACACAAGAAATAGACTAAATCTTACTATGTAAAAATGTAGATCTCGTTAAAACACGCAAGTTATGTCCAAATACATTTTGTGGAGTGAACCATTTCAGAGATATTCCTTATTTGTGTGACTTTTGCAGTCTTTTCTCAAATGGAAAGTCGTTATTCAGCTTTTTATCTGTTTGGCCGTGCAAAGAGAACGGAATTTCAAGCTTTGAAGGATTTGACTATTGCTCAAAGCGTACTTTGTTCCCATATTCCCCTTGCACTTACAACAAAATTAGTAATTTTTGCTAGTGTTTATCTCGAGTACTGTGAAGAAGATAGAGGAACAAGAGTTTGTAAGAACAGTTAGTACTAGAGTAGAGAAAGTCATGTAAGTGCAACGCATACTTTTTAGCTGCTTGGAGGCTTCATGCAACCGCAGTTTAGGCGCGTTTTCCCCTGGTTTTTGCCTTTAGATAAACTTGTTAGGGTTGCAGTGTCCGTTCCTCCACATTAAAATTAGTTCCGCGACAGTTGGGACTGACTATCTTTCCTCAAGTGCAGCCCCACATATTAAATTGCTAGAGAAATTGTGTACCAAGAGACAAGAAAACACACGCGGCGAGACAAATGCACGCAGCAGAGAGAAGGGCAATTGTAATGCAAGTCGCGTACTGGGCTAGGGAGATTCCCCTTTGTTTAATATACTCATTCGTTCCAGACGTGAGGGCAATAAGGCGGTACAAGACAAACAGTGGGAGACCAAAGCACAGGGCAGTAACAGGGACGTGACAATTTCCTCGCTCCTCTTCCAGGAAATGCAATATTTCTGCACTTTTACAACAGGCTACAGCTCATTATATTATTTGTGATCTTGATGTTCAATTATTTTATTACACGGCATTAAGGGACCCTTGGACTCAAAAATAACCAAACAATTACTAAATTGACGATTTTTAGATTTATTATATGAATGTTTTCCAAACTTTCTGCCATAGGTTGGCAGTGAAATTTTTAGATTTTGCTATTGTTAAAGGTCTAGCGAAGGCTTTCAATGTCATCTGCGCCACATTAAAACGTTCCTTTCCTGTTTAAATTTTCGGCAGGATTGTAACAAAATATGGACCAAAAATGGCTCAAATCTACCAAATTAAGTGTAAAGAAATGGTTAAGCTATAAATTTGAGGAGAGAGACTACTAGACGATGCATATGTGTAGAAAAATTGCTTTTTCTGTACTTTATATATCTTAATACACTATCTGGTCCATGCACTTTAAATTTTGTGCTATGGTCCTAGAATTTTTCCAGTGACTTTAACTTCAGTCTTTGGTTTCAAAATCTAAATATTTTTTCAGCTTTAAAAAAAAGTTAAATATTCAATTTTTTTAAAAAAAAATATGTTCAATGTTCTTCAAAGTAAAGAAATTAATTACTTTGAAGTAATTACTTTGGGTAAGTGTGAAATCCTGAGTGGGTGGGTAAATGTGTAAATGAGTGGGTGAGTCAGTCAGTGAGTGTATGAGTGTGTGGGTGAGTGGATGAGTGAATATATCAGTGTGTGGGTGAGTGAGTTTGTGAGTGTGTTAGTCAGTTACTCAGTGAGTAGGTGGTTGGCTGGGTGACATGAGTAAGTGATGCGTGAGTGTGAGTGAGTGGGTTAGTGAGTGAATGAATAAGTAGGGTTTATGGGCCCATCGATGTTATTTGGTTATTTGGGCCCGCCAGTGAAGAAACCTCCATAAAGCATACATAGATCGCCCAGCCACAACATGCCGAATACCGTCGCCTGGTCCTACAATCCTGAAACCGCTGATGAGAGGAAAATTATGGGTGCAAGTAATGAGAAACAGTTATGGTACAAGAGGAACCACCCAAGCATTCTCTTATCGACCTGGGGACACCACTAAAAACGCACGGATCAGAGTGAACAATGGCCGGTGGTCGAGACCTCACAAAAGCAAGTTGCACGCGTTACTGGGTCGCCATCTCGCTCGGTTCTAGTAAAATGTAGTGTCCGTCCAGAATATGTTATGTCATTTTGAATTTGCAGTATAAACAGTACGCTGTCATTGTTAATAGACCTGCCTAGTCTAACTAACCACTGAAACCGTGAGCAAACAACACTCACATTTCAGGAACCGAAATTCTGATCATTTTATACTGCGTATTGTCTTTCAATTGTTTATTGTATGTAATTATTGAAACAATAATTGGTACCTAGCATGCTGTTTTTGCTATTGGCTGAAAAACCTTATTCTTTTGGCTGTACACAAGGGATAAATAAGGAATATTCTAAGCAGTTTTTAATAATTTTCACATTACACGAAGTATATACTTTAAAATAAAGCAATGTTTTCGTCTTTTTTCTCCATCTTTCACTCCTTAAGGAATGGCAGCGTACAAAATGTTTGAAATCCCATTAAACGTAACTGCAAAGTAATGGTTCGCATGTGGACTCATTATATGAAGTACAAGGAAGCTAAAATTGAACAAAAGTGTATGATCCTATTTTGTAAATATGTTTGATTAGGTAATAAGTGATTGGAATATTCCTTATTTTGCAATCTGTATCTTCTAAACATAGAGTTAAGAAAATTAAAAACGAGATAGCTATGGCTTGGGAGCATAATTTGGTTGACCGCATATTTGGTTTTGTTGCTTACATTTTGTTCATAAAATATTACAGTTATATACAAAGACTTGATATTTACAGATCACAACAATGCTTCTTTTTTCTCTGTAAAGCTTAGATGTAATTGAGGTAAAGCTTAGGAAAGAGACGTTAAGGGTGCCCATTGGTCAAACTTCTAAATTTTGCAGTTTTTATCTAAAGATTTTCAAAACATTGTCATATACTGCTCTCTACGTGTTTTAAATTTTATGCAGATATCTTCATTACGTTTTGAGAAAAAAAGTTACCTATTTTTAACTTTAACTGTGGTAACTAATCATATATTCCACATGATGCTAAAATAGTAATGTCGAAAACAAATATAAAAATCATAGCACATTATTTAAATATTAATGTATAAAATTGGCATATGTTGGTTATTCAATGGTTTGGTTGTCTCACAATACTTCTCTACATAACAATTTATCCTCAATGGTCAAATTAATCATTAAATAATTTGAAATTGTATCAAAATCTATTTGCAAGTTCATTCTCTTCGAGTTTTTGCTGAAAATTTCAATAAGATTAATTACCAAGTGCATACTTGTGGAATATTTTTAATGTACAAAAAGGTGCAGGAAAAATCGAAGTCGAATAAATGTCTTCTGAAGTAAATAAAGCCATTAGGCTGTTGCTCTAAGGCATTTAAAGCTTTAAAAGGCTGAGAAGCAACAATTATATTAAGTAATTGAAGCTAAAGGTTCGAAGCAGTTTTGTACATAAAAACTAATTTTGTTTTTAATTTTTTGAAAGATTTCACCAAATTTCAGCTTTGAGTTCCCTATCAAATAATAAACATAAATTAGGGACATAACAAAGTTTTCTAATTTTTAAGCAAATAATATTTGCAAACTGTTTATATTTTGGAACTGAATTGTATTAACGTTATGGGCGTTCAAACGGCTAAAACACCTTCACTTGTTTGAAAGATTAGACGAGGGAGTAACTGACCAGTGGGAGAAAAGCACTATGTGACATTATTAGCATATGCTACTACATATATTAGCAATGTTTTTGCATATAACTGTACTATACCTTCTCCGCCCTTACTTTAGGTTGCAATGTTAACAACCGTGTTTGAGCAACACTTCTTTGGTTGATCGAACCGCACAACTGCCATGCCATCGGGCGCAAATAAAAATATAGTCCGTTAACTAACATGCAAAATAGCATTCAATTTAAAACAACTACAAGAATTATTTACAAAATCTGTTTGAAAAGCCTTTAGTAAGAACAAATGGAGTGTATTAATGACAAATTCATTCTTATTGGCACATTTAACTGAGACGCAAAATGCTTGTGTAAGCAGGTACAGAGGGAAATGAATGGAGCACAGTTTGTTCAAAATGTCGTCTGTTGTAGTTCACGTAAAGAATCAGCAAGGAAACCATTACGAAGTGGTGAAAAAAGCTAATTGTTTTAAATGTATTAACAAAGTGCTGTAAGAAATACCCAACACCACAATTGTGCTATTCTTTGTTTTACGTGCGAGTGTAGATATCCGCTCCTTTCTTCTATGGCTGTAAGTAAAAGACGTTACATAGAGCTGCATCCCTATGATACATAGAGTTTAAAAGCCAGAGGCTGCTCGCGTGGTGGTAACAGTTCACATAAGGTTGTGTGCCATATTTCTACAAATCACAGAGACCCGCGGAGGAATACAGTTTTGCACTTTGTTTACATTGCAACCTAAAGTAAGGCTGGAGAAGCTATAGGTTGGAGACTGAGTCAGTAAAATATCTCCGGAAAAGGAGTAAGCCATGAAAAGGAATGGCTGATGGTAAATAATTTCAAATTGTATACTCAATATTTACATGTTATAACGCTGTAACTGTAATGCTGTATATTGCTGGGTCAAAGAGACTGAAGCACGGTATGACTGTGTTTGAGAACAAATTAATGAGCACATTCACAGCCAGGTAAACGTGACAGTTATGTTTCGATATAAGCTGTGGCTTCATATGCAGCTCACAGAGTGTAAGTTTTTCCTCTAAGGGCACTGTTACGGTTATCTTGCTGAACTTGTGTGTGTAAGTGTGAGTGAGTGAATGCGCGTGTAAGATGTAAAATAATAGTCTCATTTTCTTCTCTGTTTCTTTTGCTGCAAAAGCTGCCAAAGATGGGGAGGAAAGGCTGCCTGCAGGTAAAACATTGACTTCTCAAGTTTCTTTTTCTTCTTATTTTTTATTATGAAGCTTTTCCTTTAGGAAGTAGAAACTTTTTCATGCCCTTTTCGTCTTTTATAGCTTTTGCTTGCTAGCACGCTCAACTTATAGCAACGAGTAATTTTTCTCTCTTTCAGACCTCTCCTTTTTTGTGTTTGCTGAGCTCAAAGTTTTCATTGCCTTTCAAATGTGGTGAACAGTGAATCTGATTATAAAACCAGATTCTTTTAAGAATCAGGTTGCAGTTGCTTTGCTCAAAAGCACAAAATCTAAGAGCATGAGTTCAGTTTGCATACAGTTATCCTTTTTAGAATAGCTTTTCTCCAATATGCCGTAGACTTCTTGCTGACATTCTACTCTCTGCAGGATACTTTAGAATTTTATATGCATGAAAAGTCAAACCACTGCATTGTGATATATAATTAGTAAAGAGAAAAAAGGAAGGAATGGTGTGGATAAGAGCAGGTGTATATCCACTGAAATAACTACAAATAGTTTTAAATCAAATACATAAAATACTTGTAAATTGGCTAATATGAACATCTGGAAAATCCATGTTAATAAATATACAATTAAGACTATATACAATAATTTGAAAGCCGAAGATACTTGATTCTGAACGATACTATAAAACGGATATAAAACACAGGGCAAGAAAAGACATGAGATTTTTTGAGGCCTTTATTGGCAGTTACACTTAGAGATCACACTTTCAGTTAGATCATTAGTGAGAACTTGGAAGTCCTGAATAAAGCCAAGAAAATACAAATTATGAGCAGAAATGGAAGCAATACTTACAAAGTCAGCGCACCAGAATAGGCAATACACCGTGTTTCGTATTAATTTGCCACATGCATCAAAAGTTATATAGATGGTACGGGACTTTTAAGTATTGTAATTTGTAAATATTGTAATTGTAATTCTTTCGGAAAGAAGACTTCGCAGGCTGTTCCCAGAATATGTAAAATGTAAATTTTGTTTCATACGTGAATATATTAAATATTTGGTATTTTAATCAAAATCATTCCGGGCAATTTTGGTAAAATATAAAATATCGAAAATGTATTCTATGTAAAGGGTAGTTCTCTGTGATGAATTTCCTTTACGCACCTTTAGAAGACACTGAATATGTTTTGTGTCCAGGATTTCGTTTTAGAATTACGTTGAACACTCACTCACTCACTCACTCACTCACTCACTCACTCACTCACTCACTCACTCACTCACTCACTCACTCACTCACTCACTCACTCACTCACTCACTCACTCACTCACCCATCCACACACACACATTCATTCACTCACTCACTCACTCACTCACTCACTCACTCACTCACTCCCTCACTCACTCACTCACTCTTTCCACATACACACACGAACCTTTTCATAAAATGATTTTTATGCATGTTACTTTAAAACACGTGTTTCTGGTGAAATCTCAATATCAATTTATTGGGTGGAACATAATGCCTTAACAATCTATGTGGATGGTAGGGAGAGTAAAAATAGTGTTCAATCCAAAAAGTAAATAAATAATTGACCGACTATCCAGGAGTGTGTTCTTCATATTAAAGATGAACCCCTTCATTGCTGTTCTGCTACAGTTCGATAGTTGGTAGCGATGCAGCAGGGCGTGTAATGATGGGGTCGGGATTTGATTCCAATAATACGAATCCAGTGCAATTTCCGCTTGTCATGTGAAGGGCCTTGTAGCGAGTGCTGCACCCTTGCACGCTGAGATCATCTACTTCTCATGTAAACCAATGTCATACTTAATATTAATGGTTACAAACCAACGTCCCAGAAGTGTTCTGGCTGGAATTTGGAATTTGTAAATGCACAAAAAGTGGCTGAAAATATATTAAACTTCAAGTAGTTCCCCGTTTAATGGGTTCGCTATTCTAAAACACCTCTTTGGTACATGTGACATCTATAGTCATGAAGCAATTCGCGGATCACTGCATATCTGGTCTCAAAAGCAAATATTATTATGTTGCCAAGATTTGGGAAAGGAATGCATCACTAAAAATGCAATTTTCTAAAGTTTTCGGGCAGTTCGACCGAAAATTTAATCTGAAGTATTTCTTGCGTAAACAGCAAGATTTCACCAGAAATACACAATTTGAGACCTTCTGAATATTTTTATATAGGAAAAGGCGTGTGTAGCTCATTTGTATCTGTGAACAGCTTAACTAAACAACGCAAAGTCTGTTAAATAACAAACTTTATATGCAAGTTCAATATCTTCCCAAGATGAGATTTGAATATTTACAGGGAAATCTCCTCACTCCAAATTACCCTTTATATAGAACATTTTTCACATTTTCTGTTTTCTCAAAAATTCGTCTAGCAATTTTGATTCAAATGTGTATTAAAGATTGTGTACACATGAGAAATAAAATGTATATCTTGAATTTTCGAGGAATAACTTGTGAAGTCGTCTTTACTCGGAAGAAATTTTGTAGCACATATAACCATGTGCAACAGGTAAATTAAGGGGAAGACGAAAATCTACTGCACAAGAAATGTAGGTCTGTTTAATACACACAATTTATTCCAAATATTTTTGTGGCATAAGCCATTTCCGAGATATGCATTATTAATTGTTCAATATCTCATCCTTCTTAGAAAGTCCTTTCGATACTCAGTTGTTTCTCGTGACTGGATGGAGAACTTATCCAGTACTTAAACATTCGACTATCGTTTTCCCGGTGCAAAATGTTTACTTTGATTAACATGAAATAGATGCAAAAGTAAAGTTTTATGACAATAATTTGTATACACTAATAAACCACGGAGGAAAGAGAAAGTCATGTGAATGTAACATATTCGTTTTACATCGGCTTTAAAAATCAAACACCCATAAACCCATTTACATAAACATTTTTATAACTCTCTTAGTTGTATACATGTGTATGACAATTTTCAAAAGAGTGAAATAAAAATTCCACCATGTGGTTCATTTTGAACGGAAAAAAACGCCGAGAAAAAGGAATTCCAAGAACTTTAAGAACTAATAATTTTAATTCCACTTTGTTACTCTGTTTAGAAGTCATAGCATAAACAACAATTAAATTTCGGCTTCAGAATATCTCTGGACACGCAATTCTAAAGTTAGCTTTCTCAAAAATGTTAACGAAATTTCAGTGTTTCTCTACTACGTTTAGTAAAGTAGAGGAAGTATCATATTCCACGAAAATTCGAAGTCGAGATTTCACCGGAATTATATCTTTTGAGGTCCCCTGAATCAAAAAAAAAAAAAAAAAAAAAAAAAAAAAAAAAAAAAAAGCATTTTTAGACTAAGTGTACGATTTTGTGCAATTTTTCTTTACGCGCGTGCGCGATTGTGTTAATCTGTGGACAACATAACTCAAAAAGGAAAACTGGGTTAAAAATCAAAGTTTATATTTAAGTTTAATGTCCTTCAAGGATGCAGCACGAAGAATTTGAAGAAAATTGCTCCACTCTAAACTACCCTTTACATGGAAAATTTTTCAAAAATTAAAATTTTCTTGAAAATGGCTCTAATGATTTTGATTGGGATATTTTTATCACAAATGAAATGTATATCTTGGTCACAAATTACCCCTTGGTAATCTAATTTTGGAATAAAGCTTGGTATTACAAGGGTTAAAGTTGTGCATGCATACCCCTAACATCCTGTATAAAATTGAGCATTTTATTTTTAATATAAGTTGTTTATTCATTACCACAATTCATGAATTGTTCCTAGGTGCAACGGTACCTTGTATATGTACTTAAAATGTAGTGATATATTCCATTTTATCTCAGCATGTTTTAAAAAGCATCACCTTTATTTTATGCCTGGTGCTCTGCCACGTTATTGAATTAATGAAACTTTTAAAAAGCACTCAAACTCTCTTTTGTGTAATAAAGCGTACTTAATAACTTTTGTGTGGAAGCACGTTAAACACAAAAGTGTTTTAAATTAAATACGCTCAGAAACATCAGTAATTGTATTATATTTAAAACAAGAGATCTGTTTTAATTTCTGGCCATAGCGTTAAATAGGATTAAATTACTGGAAGAGTGCTTTTGAATACTTAATTGGAAATCAGTTAATTTCAGATTATACGACAGTTATTCTATGAGAAGGAACAACTAGTGCGTAATAGTGAAAGAATTTTAAAATTTGGCTAATGCTAGTTAACTTGCACGATACTCATGACGTCAGTTGCAAGGTTTGGGGGCGCAATCCCCAACCGCAGTCCCGAACATATCCTATCTGCGTGTGCCTTTTAAACTTTAAGTCTGATTGATTAATTACATACCGGAAACATTCCGTACTTATCTTGCTGGTTGGATATTGTGCCTCACACCCCGGGTGGAGGGAATGAGATGGTTGTACCCAACGGGCTGCCGGGGAGCCACATACAGGTAGTTCATCGTAGCACGAGGTTGACGTACAGAGCCTTTATCCAGGTGGTCTCCCCTAGGACAGACAACCGCAACGCCACCTCGGCGCCGAGATCCGTATGTACAGAAGGCATGCACCACCCACAAAGAGACAGCACCTTCGCAGCGTAGCTGACGCACGGCCCTGAATAGCAGGAGAAAATGTCATAAAATGGAAAGGATAGAAAATTCTGGGGATATGTGATATGCGGTAAATATGTGTTCCGTACTTTCCCAAACTAACACCTGACCATCCAGTAATGCCAAGAAATGCTATTAAAAGCTGAAATTAATAGTTTTCATATACTTTTCAGAAAATAAAAATGATTTATATTTCATAACATGTGCTAATTCGGTTTGAACAGCCTAACAGTTGTAAAATAACAGTGACAAAAAATCTTTACTTTTTTTTAACGCTTACCTAGATAAATAAGGTATAGCATTTCATCCAAAAATTCGATATTCAGATTTCACCAAAATAATTATTTTGACGTCGTTGGACCCCCAAAATAAGAAAGAAATGAGTGCGTATACCATTGTTTCTTCCTTGTCCAACATCACAGACAGGATCTTACGCATCTCTGTAGTAGTATCTTAATTTCTCATAGTCCCCTTCCAGGCTATCTTTCTCAACTCTTTCATTGTTTCCATCATTTTTCCGTTTTTGGGTCATTGCCCTTGTTTCCATTTTTACAAGTGTCACAAAGAAAAGATAATACACGTGCTATACAGAACGTTTTACGCAATTTTAGCGTTAAAATACGTAAACCCAAGCAATAAATTTGCTAAATTTAGGTAAACTTATAATGTATAAGATCTGAGACGTATGACGTAATATGGTTACCAAGCAGATGTTTCATTTGTTTCAACTATTCAATGTAAGGTTATGATAAAACTATTGAAAATGGGAGTTTCGTGGATGGGGAAACAAAACAAAACAAAACAAAACAAAAATAAAACAAAAAAATTATGATGTGTTGCACTCGCGTGACTTTCTCTACTCTTGTACTAACCATTCTAACAAACTCTTATTCCTATATTTCCATGTTAAGATTCGTACAAATTATTTTATTGCTTATGTCCTTGTAGGTGCAAGGGAGATATTAGAATACAGCAGGCTTTGTGCGACAGTCAAATCTTTTTGACCTTTGAGATTCCGTTCTCTTTGCACGATTAACACATAAAAAATGAACAACATTGTTGCATTTCGCTAAAGTTCTAAGTTTTCCAAAACTCACACATATAACAAGGAATATCTCCGAAATGCTTCACCGTACAAGAAAATTTATTGAGACATAAATTGTGTATTTTACCAAGATCTACATTTTTTGTATAGTATGATTTGGTCTATCTCTAACGGTTTACGAGTTATGCAAAAGTCGTCCAGAGTAAATACGACTACAGGGGCTATAGCCAGAAAATTCAAGATATACATTTCATTTGTCATAAAAATATCTCAAACATATGGCATTTTAATCAAAATCGTTAGAGCCATTTTCAAGAAAATTAAAATTTTCGAAAAAATTTTCATGTAAACGGTAGTTTAGGGTGGGGTTATTTTCTTCAAAATCTTCGTATCACATCCTTGAACGACATTAAACTTAAATACCAACTTTGGTTTTTAACCTCATTTTCGTTTTTGAGTTATGCTGTCCACAGACTGACAGACTGACAGACACACACACACAGACTGACACACACAGACACACACACGGACCTTTTTCTAAAAAATGCTTGTTTTGGATTCAGGGGGCCTCAAAACATATATTTCCGGTGAAATCTCGATATCGAATTTTTGGGTGGAATACAATACTTCCCCTACTTACCAGTAGAGAAAGTTAAAAAAAAAAAAAAAAAAAAAAAAAAAAAAAAAAAAACCGCGTTACACCAATGAAACCACATGATTGGTATTTTCAGGTTTTCTTCCAGGCACATTGCAGAACATTATATAGTGGTGATGACGCCATGGCTATCTTGTTGCTATAGTAATTGCGTCATTCATTTTGTGACACTGCTGCGAGAAATAGGGTAACTTGGCATGATTTATGCCGTCATAACAAGCCGTTTTAGTGCTTAGGTAGCATAAAAGAATGTTATTTTGTGTACTTTAACAAGATTTACATATTTATGCAACACGATTTTGTCCATTTCTTATGATTAACATGCAAATATATATTTTAGTCAAATGTATTAGAGCTATTCTTGAGAAAATTAAAAATAATGAAAAGTTTGTAATGTGAGGTAACGTGGTTGCTGGTAACATTTGTATGTAAAAGAACACTCTAGAACGGTGCTACCTGGTTTTAAACACCTACAAATGTTTGATAAAATATGGCGCGGCCGTATATAATCTCGGCAGAAGCACGAATCCTATAATTCTCCCCAACACTAAGGGATTAGGCCTGGCCGCTTTCCAGACTCCGAGTGTAAATCGCTTACAATATCGCGAGTGTGATTTTCTTCTTCACGGTGTTGTACATGCTTGTTTTATTGTCCTACAGTATGCCCACAACTTTGATACTGTTTTTAATACACGGACACAAAAATCATCTGATGTTACATTCACATGACTTTCTCTAAGAACAAGGACTTTTTTTTATTAGGAATTTTAGTTTAGTTTTCCTTCATTCCAAAAGAATTTTATTTCTCCCACATACCTCCACCCTGAACTGCTGCTTCCGTCAATTCCATTCTATTAATACTTCCCCTTATCCCATCCATCCATCCATTGTTCCTCTTCTCCTTCTACCTTCAACATTCCATTGCAAAATCATCTTCGGAATTCTTTCTTCCCCCATCCTTTTGACATGTCCAAACCACTTCATTTTTCTTTCTTAAAGGACTTCGAGGATATTGCTATAAACTTCCACCATTTCTCTGATTCTTTAACCTCTAATTTTTCCCATTACTTTATTTATTAATTTTTTATTTGTTTATTCTTTGGCTAGTCTGTGCCAGAAGTCTATTCCCAGCTTACTTGCATATAATCTACCCAATTTCCAGGTTTCAGCGTCATATAACATCCACTTTGAACCAACCATTTTTAAAATGTTCTTTTTGTTTTATTTGAAACATTTTTACTCCAAAGAAGAGAATTCAACTTCTGACTATCCTCCCACCTTCTCATATTCTATTTTCAATTTCGGCTCCCTCTATTTGCTTCTGGAATAGTTTCTTAATATTTAAATTTATTGAATTTTTTAATTCTTTCCTCTTCAACATCCATCCTGTCTATTCTTGAAATTTATTTGAATCCCCATTTCTGATATTCAACTGTTCTTGTCACATATGACACATCTTCTATTATATAACTTGCTCATTTGCAAAATATAACTCATGTAAAATATATCGTCGATTTATTGGTATTGTAACAAAACAGCAAAATGCAAAGTCCGGTTACTTTTCTATTACTTTATAGTACGGTAGTAAAATTGGTTAGAGCAGGGGTACGATATAGCAAAGATACGTGGCTCAAATACCGGCCATGATATTGAGTATATTTACTTTTATGCGACGTATGTTAGAGAATAATTAAATTTGTAAGTTGTTTCTTGGAGTAATGGCACGGTATACCAAAAGCGGCTTAATGTTTGGTCTCTTTCTTATTTGCTAACTATTAATAGTTATCAGAGGTTTTTGATTCACATGTGTAAATTATTTTAGGCTGCTCATAAACGGAATATAGGTTACATACGAGCATACACAAAGGAGGGTACCTCGCGTATTTAGACCTACGTAGATCCATTGCGGCTAGCATCCTTCAGAAGAAAGTAATGAAGGAAGGAGTCACAGAGGCCCACAAAGGTGCGCAGATTCGAAAACAGGTCCCACTGCCGGAGCTGCCTAGAGATGGCCACGAATGATCTTGCACCAAGCAGTTTTTTATGTTTATGACGTGTACTGACTTCATTTAGCAAGCACTCGTTCCATCTGTCTGGACCGACATACAACACGAAACATATAAGCACACCAGGGAAGCGGAATGGAAGGGAGTGATGGAAAGAAAGTGGTGAAACCATCCACCAGGGAAAACCCAAAAAACAAGGTAATATTGAGTGGTCGGCAGTAATCCAACCCGGAACCTCACGCGTTACTCGCTCGGTTCATAAACTGAGTAACTGTAAGCTTTTATCATTTGTGAAAGTAAGAGCAGTAAAACGTTACGAGCGATTCCCCAGGAGGAACGTTGTTTTAATGTAGGGGCCATCAAAGTGACGAACACTCGAGGGAATGCCTTGCTGGCAGGTATTTATTTTTATTGTCCCTACTTGTTGCACTGCGGTGGTGATAAATACGACTTTTACCGAACAGCTTTGGACCTGCACCAGGTGCAATACAGCCTCCCTCTTCCTCAATATTCGTTCCTTTTCTCTTTACACCTTCCTAACTCGCCGTTGCACATTGGTCCTACGCTACGTTTACTTTCCATTTTATGCACAGGTGTTCCTTCAATATCGCCCTACTTTATGAAAAGTAGGCTTACGCTCTCATAATTCAGTTGTTAGCCCTGTCCACAGCTAATCACTATTTTTGGTAAGCTGTCTTTATGGAAAAACGAGTCTGGTGTATTCTACTCACATGACTTGCTCTACTCTTGTACCGCCTATTCTTACAAACTCTCATTCCTCTATTATCTTCAGGTTAGTTGAAGTAAACATTTGCAAAACTATCTTTTTGCTAATTTTCTTGTAGTTGTAAGGGAATATAGGAATATTGTGGGCTTTTAGCGATAGTGAAATCCTTTAAAGCTGGTCGCTAAACGAAAACCTTGAAATCCCGTTCTCTTTGCACGGTCAAGAGGTAAATAAGTGAACATTAACCTTCTATTTGGAAAAGTTAGGTAAGTATTGAAAAACTTGAACAAATAACAACGAATATCTCCGAAATTATTCACACCACAGAAAAGTTATTCGGACATAACCTATCTGTTTTAATGAGATTTTAAACTTTTTGTTTAGTAAGACTTAGTTTATTCCTTACGGTTTACCAGTTATGCAAAAATTATCCAGAGGAAACATGAATACACAGGTATAGCCAGAAAATTCTAAACATACATTTCACTTGCCATAAATACATCCTAAACATATGGAGTTTTAATCAAAATTCTTACAGCCATTTTTGACAAACTCAAATTTTTCGAAAAGTTCTCCATGTAAAGGGTAGTTTAGGCAGGAGGAATTTTCTTCAAAATCTTCATATCATATCCTTGAAAGGTATGATTTGTTTGCACTGTCTGTTCACCAGCTCATGGTCTTAGGGGAGTTAAACTATCTAGATAACGTTGCTGCTGGTTAAGCTGCCAACTTACCTCCAATGTTATTCCCGCTATGTTTGCTCGTCAATATGCTAATGTCTCTTAGTTTCAGTAAAACATTGGACGAGTCACTAGTGTTATCTCTGAAGTAAAGAAAAAAGGATTGTAGAAGTAGAAAATCCCCTCCTAGGAGTGTTGTGAAATCTTCTGTGATATTGCGGTTGCAGAGCAAAGGGTTTCAGAGTGACAGTTCCATGTGTAACACACATTTTTACAGGATGATTGAAACAAAAAAAGAGGTTTGGGCCACTCTGTCATTTACTTGCCCCTATACATTGTGATCTCAATCCCACTAAACGAGCTTGGGCCAAGGTAAAACGAATAGTTACAGAAAGGTAACACGTAACTTATGTTTAAAGGAATTGCACTATATAACGCTCGAGGGTATATCACAGCCGAAACAGGCTGAGTAGGTTGTTGAAAGCATAGAAAATTATCAGTGGGAGAAAGACGCAGTAGTTGAAAATATTGTTTACATTTTATAAGCTAAATATACTGCACGAACTGAAAATAATACTTAAGTTCCGCTATTTTAAGTGATTTCTGTGCTTGGATTTAGCGTGAATACACATTCCAAGGTTGGTGTTACTACCGTAAGTGGGACTAGAAGCACGAGGTCAGCTTGAGATATCACATTTACCTGGAATTGTTTACTGACGTACTCACTTGTATTCCTGCCAGGGAGCATGAACTGGGGAACAAAATGTAGTTCATCATGCAAATGCCAGAGGTGCGAGTATATGTAACGAAACAAGCAATAACGACTTTCATCATATTCATACAGCATCTTAATTACGACCATGTGTCTAAGTTTAAGATATAAGATGTGTTTACTATTCTACGCTACATGCTATTGTCACTAATGTCCAACATTTTAATCATGTATTTGTTATTCGATCGTACATACGAGAATCGATAGTTGTACCTTCAATTTTTATTGTTATGTTGGCCTTAATCAATTTTACAGAGAGTATTTAATCCATTATCTGTAGAAAGGTATACTTTCAAAAACGAACTGACAAATTGAATGTATTAGAATGTTATTTACAATATTAACACTAATTGTTAAACAAACAGAGTAGCTTTATTTCATATGGTTTCGCTTTCTGTTGCGTACTTTACGATAGTACAGAGCAAGGCTCTAACTCCCCCTGGGGGTTTGTGAAGTAGACCTCCCCCGTTCCGGAGGCCGGGGATTTAGAGAGAGCAAATTCCCTAGTGTGCACGCCAAAGCTCCCGCCGATACTTAGAACCCTGAAACAGCTACCAGATGAAAGGTGAAGTGAAATAAGAAGTGAGGTGAAATTCAGGGGGTATAATTATCTTTTTTAGCATTCGCCCAACAACCAGGAGAAACGACGAAAAAAACCTGTGAGTTAGGAAGTAAACCCAAGACCTGAATACGGGCCAAAGGGCATCACCGCCTGAGCTATCCTACTCAGTTTTATGGACGAAAACCTTACATGGAAACACACTTGAAGCTGCCCGCTGAACAGAGTTGAAATCACCGTCATACAAGGTTCACTTCTCTGGATGCATTTTAATCAAGGAGAAAAACGCGTGGAGAGATTCGACTTTTCCGGAACATCTCATCTCCTCTTCTGTCTGGACTTGTCATTTCCCTTTCCCTGCTGTCGTTTCGCCATCCACATGTGATAAAACTCATACGAGGTGGCTTTCCGCAAAATGAAACTGTGCGTAAGATGGGACTTCGGGGAAGACTAGGATTCGTTATGTCGAAAATCCAAATGGCTTCCGAAGTTGAATAGAGGGACGACGCGAGGTTCGTTCGGAAAAAAGTTTCTTCGTCTTTCTTTGTTAACAGCAGCGTGGAGAAGTAGGGTACGAAAGGAAAGGAGACATTTTTACTGTTGTTTTTTATTATCTTTTTCTTCGTGGTTTTTGCCTGGTGAATGCATGTTTTGATATACAGTATGTAAGTCATAGGCTGAACCACCGATGGCTGAACAAAGCTTTCAATTTGCTGCAAGGGATTTTTTAGTAAATTCTTTGCCTCACAAAAATAGTTCTAAGTTACTTAGTTATTTTCCTCTTGTTAACTCTATCACACACGAATGAAAGGGAACCATTACATTCGGTCCAAATTTTCTGACATCGAGTTTTCACTGAAAAATTGTTGTCTGCGTGTTTGAAAAAGAGAGACAGACAGACAGAGAGAGAGAGAGAGAAGTTCAAAATGATAAGCCATATAAATACCATACAATACGTTTAACTCCAGTATTCTTTCCGCGCGACCTCTCTACTGTCGCCGATATTGCTATATTTCCTCTATTGTACACTGTTCTCACACTCATTCTACTATATATACATTTCTTAGTCGATCTGCTCTTGTTACATCCAATACTGATCTTAGAAGTCCCATCTGTGCAGCCTTCAGCCTTGATTTTTCACGATCACCTGTTACCCATGTTTCACATCCGTATTTCAATATCGGTTTTTATACTATCCTATAGATACTTAGTTTTATTTCCTCCCTCATGTTCTTGCCAAAGTACCTTCTTATGCAACCATTGAGTCTATTCTATTTTTTAATGTTTTCTTCATTTTACACATTTCTTTCAACGACTGATATTTTGCTTCCTAGGTGTCTGAATGTTGTCACTTGTTCTATTGATTTTCTCTGTGTTTTCACTCTCAATTGTTCGTTTCCTCAGACAGCAATAACTTTAGTTTTTTCATTTCAAAATTCTACATTATATTCCTTTATTATATCATTAGCTTTACGGTCGCTCTTTGCAACTCCTCTTCAGTATCTAATCGTTAGCAAACAAAATGGTACCTACTTTGAATCTGATTATCATTTTGGGTCCTTTGGGTTTACTGGTGCGTCTCCATGCTTCAATTACTCTGTTAATATATAGATCAAATAATATGGGGACAGCCCGCAACCTTGCCTCAGTCCTGTATTGACGTTTAGAATTTATTTCCGTTTTTCCATTTTTACTTTCTCTTCATTGCCAGATGCAAGGCACTAGAAAACAACAACAACTTTCTCTTCTGCGTATAGTAGAGGAAATATGTATTCCACCCAAAAAATCGATGTCGAGAGTTCACCATAAATATGTTTTGATGCTCCCTGAATCCAAAACAAAACATTTTTAGGAAAAGGTCCACATACGCGCGCGTGTGTGCCTGTGTGTGTCTCTCTGTTTTTGTGAGTCCGGATAACACAACTCAAAAACGAAAAGTCCGTTAAAACCGAACTTGGTACTTAAGTTTACTGCGACACAAAGATTTTGAAGAAAATTACTCCACCCTAAACTACCCTTAACATGGAAAATTTTGATTTTCTTGAAAATGACTAACGATTTTGATTATAATGCCATATGTTTAAGATATTTTTGTGGCTAATGAAACGTATCTCTTGAATTTTTTTGTGTATAGCCCATGAAGTCCATGCATGATTTTTGCATAAGTGGTAAACTGTAAGAGATGGACTAAATGTTACTATACAAAAATTCAGATTTTGTTAAAAGACATAGTTTATGTCTAAATAAATGTTTTGTAGACTGACCATTTCTTAGATATTCCTTATTTTGGAGAACTTATACTTCTATCAAATGTAACATCGTTATTAATTTTTTATGTTAACTATGCAAAGAGAACGGAATTTGAAAGCTTTAACAGATTTGACTATCGCTCAAAGCCTACTGTATTCCCATATTCCCCTTGCACCTACAAGGAAATAAACAATAAGATAATTTGTACAAATGTTTATCTCAACTAACACGATGAAGATAGAAGAATAAGAGTTTGTAAGAATGGTTAGTAGAAGAGTAGAGAAAGCCATGTGAGTGCAACAGATCAGATTTTTATATTTGTATTGCTATATAATGCCTTAATTGAATTTAACAAGTTTAACGGTATTTTATACTCCTCTAATATTTGCCACACTTTTGTTCGGTCACCGTTGCCATAGGCCTTTGTATACCCTAAAAGTACTACACAGGTTTTTAGGTTGTGTTCACTTTACAATAGTAATATTCTATTCGTTTGGGATCCTCCCTTCACACCAAATTAAATTAATTCCTCCATATTTCCACAATTCCGTATTTATGTTATCCCCTTCACAGACTTTCCTGTTCTTTGTTTCCTTCAATGCTTCTCAATATCCTCCATTCTTACAGCATATATTCATAGGTTTTCACCGTAGTAGTTATATTGACCTACCAGTAATCCTGTTGTAATATAGTATCCATTTATCTTATCACTTCTATTCTTTCTCTATCGTTTTTCTCTTCTCTGAAACCTCTAAAAAATTTAAATCCAAAACATTTTGCTCTTGTAATACCTCTTTCTATTCTTTTGATAATCTAATCCGAACTTTGTGGTTTACTTTGTCGTGACAGTGCCTTTAATAATTGTGATTAAAATATCGAGTTTGATGTCTTACAGTGATAAAATATTATTGGGACTTCCGCGGCTTAGAGAAGGATTAAGTGACAGCTACCTCACCACTGGCTTGTAAGCGTCGAGGGCTCAACAAAAACGTAACAATGGGCGGCTCAGAACAAACGCCGTTGCATGTATTTGTAGAATTTTGCGAAGTGCCGGACTTGAAAGTTGTAGAAAAGTCGCCCCAAATTAAGTGACTATATAAGCAGACTGGCTTGTGTGTTAGCTTTATCGTCAGAGTTGACTTGCTAACAATGTAGTTGCAGTGAGTATGAAAGACAGATGTGAGTTGCAAGGTCACGAATTGTAAATTGGTTACAATAAAATAGAAAACTTTTGAGTTGTCATTCAGTTTTAAAAGAAGTAAAATGACAAAAAGTAATCGGACTTGTCATTTGTCAGAGTATGTATGTACCTTGAATGCTATTTTTTATTTTCACAGAAATTTGCGCAAGGCTTTTCTTTCAGCTCCTTGTACTGAAATTATATATGTTGTTGGTTACTGTTATTTATATTCTTTGTTTATACATAGCATGTTTTGTTTGTGCATACAGGATATATACAGAAAGAAACTCTTTCAAATACTACGAGAATAATTCGTATCTTTTCTAGGTATTAGTTTTCGAAAAAGAAATAACGGTCCAACATTGATTCGTTTCTGCATATTTTAAGAGTCATTACAACTGTATTAGTTCATACATGTACTCAACTTAGCAATATAAAAAGAGCCGTGGGTATAACATTATAACTTTGATGCTGATGTAGCAATAACCGGAAAGGCGAAATAATGGAGAACACATTTCAGTGATTAAACTGTGCCCATAATATAACCGCTGGTGCCAGCTATTGATATGAAAACTGGGTGATATTTACTGGGGATGTTAATATTTTATTGTTACTGTCGGGCGGGCGGGCAGTCCTTTATGGGATAGGGGAATCGCTACCTGCGGCAAGAAGGGTAGGTGTTCGTCCACGCTGGTGGTCGACCTTTTTGTGATCGTTTGTGCACTAATTACTCAATATTTGGTGCATCGATTAATGTTAGCAATTCCGTGCTGCTGCCCGGCCTGAAATGAGAAAGCGATTTAGTATGTATGGCACGATCCCGCTTTTTCCGAGACCAATTTCCATTCCAGTTCTCTTTTATCTCTTCCGAGTTCTCGATTCTCTTTATTAAAAAAGATTACGTAACATCGCCTCTGTTACAATTATTTGCATTTTAAATTCTAGTTAGCTCACATTTCCATCGAAAAAAGCAAATTTAATGTTTTTAATCGTTAACTCTACTAAATACACGCCAAAACCATGTATTTGAAATCACATTAGTATAATATCCAGGAAGTCAATATGTATGTTCGTTATAACAGGACAATTTGCTGTGAAAAACTACCATGGGTAATTTTTATGATAAAATCAGGACATGCACGTTATAGTATCAAAGTATAAAAACGTGCTTCATATTATAGCATTGTAGAACATACATGAGTTCAATATTGCATTGTTGCAGTAGTGGTTCTTTTTAAAACGGTATGTGCTCAGCAAGCGAAAACACGCTGGCTTCCCCAACATGTTATTTTCCCCCCACCACTAACCAAGGCAAGCAGAACGGGACCTGCTAGTCAGAAAAACTATTTTGTTCTTTAACGATGTTGTCAATTGCCATGATCACACCAGCGTCACCGGTGTGCCGTAATTTTGTCCCGCAGATGTTCTACATGGCAGTAAATCTACTGACATGGAGCTGTCGTTTTTAAGCACACTTAAAAACCATTGATCTTGGCCGGATTTGAACCCGCAACCTTGGGATCAGTAGGACAGCATCTAACCAATTGAGCCACCCAGACCGTACAAAGACATCTGAAAATTAGATTAGATTGAATGCTATGAGAATTCTTTGGTAGAGTTTAACGCCCGCTTTTTACCACATGCGCCACCGCAGGTGTTGACACTGATGATATATGTAGTGAAGATAGAGCACATGTGGTATGAGATGGCGGGTGAAACCGGAGAACACGGAGGAAACCCTCCCCTGCGCCGCTTTGTCCACCACAGATCCTTCAAATTTGCAAATATTGCAAATCCAGGTTAAGTGCAGGAGTAAAAAATATATTGTTATTGTTTTTCCATTATGTTGTAGACTAGAAGTAAAAGTATTCTAGTGTTTGGTGCTTTGCTTACAAATGTAAGCTTAATCAGTAACACTAGTTTCCGTGCTTGCTATAGCTGAACTCGTTAAAGCGTGTAACTGCTACTTAAGACATAGATCGAATCCAAATGCTTTATTACAATTGCTGGAAATAAAACAGGGAATACACCAACCCCAAAAGGTCAACGCAAAAAGCAGTCTGAACGCCATGTATGTGTCCATGAGTTAATTAGTTTTACCTATGGTGTCTGTTTCTTACCACTACTGAATAGCTGCACAAAAGACCACTCTTGTGGTGTGGTGTGAATAGAATATATGTAATGTAGCGATTTGTACTAAGATGGCGGAGTAATTAAAGAAACATTATTCGGTTCTTTACGCAAGTAAACTTAAACAGAAAGTCAGTCTTCTCAAAATAGTATCTTCTGTTGCATGTTGAAATTTTTAATTACCTAAAATTACTCTCCCACTAAAGTGACAGAGTACAATTGGTCCTTCTTTCTCACTTACACAGTAAGAAAAAATTATCGAGTGACAAATATGAAGATGCACATAAATTGTAAACTACAAGAGAATAGTATTGAAAATTATGTAGGTGCTGTTTACACTTGAAATTGTGTTACGCTGCGGTTTTTAACTAAACTTATTTACCAATAATCACAGCATTTCAAAATATTCTCGAGTCTTGACTGTTTCAATAAACAAAACACTGGCTCATCCCAGCAGGGCAGGTAACTACAACGCCACCGATGTGGCGAAAAGTTGCAGTGCGCAAAGTGATCACAAAGCAGCGCCACCGTCGCCCATCGCCAACACTGCAACCCTGTAAAAGAATGAAGATGAATTTCCATTCAGGAGGAACAGACAATTTGGGTGATATAGGTAAGTATCCTTCCCAACATTCGCCTGGCGAACTGGGAAACTGTTGAAAAACCCATGGATCTGGAAGGTCGGTCATGAGAATCGAGACTACGACCTGCCGAATGTGAGTCGCACACATTACCACTACGCCGCAACGCTCGGTTTTTGCTGTTTACTTTTGGCCATTTCTATACGTGTGACGTGCAACTTCATTGTTTTAAGCTGCCTTCAGTTTGCATTTTTGTTAATAATTAGCTGGAACTTATTTCTTAGAGTAATTACAGAAGTATCCGTTCCAATCAACTTGTATCTGTCGTTCTGACTTCGCTTAGAACTGTCTCGCACATACCTCTATTACGAATATAAAGTACCCAGTCCATTTAACACTAAACGGAAATTCAGTTAGGTGAGGCCCTACGAACAGCATATTTCTCTAGCGAATAACGAAAGATTTTCAGTATCAACAATTTGAAGTAAAAAGTGCCCATAGAATTCTAAGCCCATTTTCGGATAACTAGTAATCCCTGTGACAAGTATTTCGTTTGTATATTCGAATATGAAAGTGTAAGTTGAAAATACGTGGCCTGTCTTTAGAGAATTACAACCAAATCATGAACGCCTGCAAAAGAGTTTATATGCAATGTGCACGGCTCAGATGCTGAAGAAGTTGTCGCATCTGAAGGGCGTTCTACCTTTCTACCTCCGGTTACTAACTGTTGCCAACTCGTACGATAATTATGGGGGCATACGATAATTATGTTTGTACAATGCTTGCCAACCCGTACGATAATTATAGGGGTGTACGATAATTTGAATGTATGATAGTTCGATACCGGCGAAATATCATTTTCACTGGTTTGTCACACCAGCGAAATGAAAGAAATTACAAATAGTGGCACCACTTTTGCCCTTATGGCCTGTCTCCACCCCTCTAAGGCAACCATTTAATATCCTACTAACCCTTCTACCCTTTATACTCTTGTTTCCAGTGTGCTTAGATCTGGTAATCTCAATGAAGAAGGCACTGTTCAGAAAATTGGTGATCAATGGAGAAAATTCGGAATAAGTGATATTTCCTGTGAAATGAAGAACGTGCCTGAACATGACAGTTTCTGGAGGGCTGTTAAACACATGTGTCACCTCGGTGGAAATACTGATTTAAAAGAACTAGCAGGCTTTGCATTATCAGACATTTCGTTCGTATAATGTGTGTTTCGTTGCTCCACAGAAGCGCTTCTTGCGAAAGCGTTTTCTAAACTGGATTTAGCAAAAACCAAAGTTAGAAACAGATTGGCGCTAGATACGGTAAATTAACTTATTTTGTCGTCTCAGCTTATGATAGAATGTGGTATATACGAAAATCTGCAAGACACCGAGAAGACGTTAGGATGTACCCCAACAACCAATTTGTATAATGCTGAAACAGTTGAGGAAGATGATGAACTTTCAGATGAATGGTGCGAGAAACATAAGTGCTAAAGTTGTAATACTGATTGAGGTCATCAATCTTGTAAGTGAATATAATAAACATCATTACTATTGCATATTCATAAGTACTATACTGATATTTTTATTGCTGTAGCATTTGGTTTATGAAGTACGATAATGTTGAATCCAAATCTATAATTTTGAGTGGCTGGTACGATAATTTGACTTTTAAATGTTGGCAACCCTGATCGTTACAAGGTGTGTCTAGGAAGATATCAAAACGAAATCCATTTTGGTGGTAGCCTTTTTACGGAAAAATAGACTACAATCATTTAAAGTTTACCTTACTGTATGATTCAACTGAAATTGAGTATAACGGAAAGCCGCAACGTTTTATAGCAATAATATTTTTATTTGCGTAATAGGATGTTATTCTCGCAAAAATATTGTGGTTTGCTAACCACTCCCCTTGTTGACTTATTTCTTTTAAACTAGTCTTATTCGTAGGGTAGCTGAGTTTGGGTTACTTTAAGCAAAACCATAAAATTATAATTTATAGTAAAATTTTCACCCAAAATATGTGTGCATTAATAAGTTTTTATCACAGCATCCCTATAAGGATCAAGTGATCAAGTATATTGTCCTTGGGAGTTCAGTGTTTGTAGTTCGTATCATTTAAGCTGGAAAAGAACTAAAGATTATGGCTACATTTTTTCATGCATTATTTTAACAAGTTCTGGTGTCAATGGTGCAGTAGACATAAATAGGATTGCCCTGTAACTGTAATCGTGAGCTAAAGTTCTTATTTAGTTCACGCAAAACTTTTGTTGTATCACGAACAACGTAATTACATACATCAGCCCAATTTTTAATCACTCTCAGAGGACAGATTCGTATTAACTATTTAAAGCCACTTATTGTGAACATTCATGATAAGCAACAGGACATAGAAAGAAGTTATGCACCAGTTACAGAACACTTTTTAATAAGAGAAATTAAGCCAAAACTACCCTTAAGAGTATTTTATTCCGTATTTCATTATGTAGTCTTTGGTGTTGTATTCAATTATTGTTGTCTGCTTTTTTCAATTGTGTTAGAGTGCAGCAACCAACAGTATACATTTATTACCTACTCTACTCTTACCGTACTACCACTACTTCTACTACTGCTGCTACAACCACGACCACAACCACAATTACCACTACCACCACCGCTGCCACCGCCACCACCACCATCATCAGCACCACCACCACTACTACCACCACTACTACTACTACTACTACTACTACTACGACCACTACTACCACCACTACTACCACCACTACTACTACTACCACCACTACTACCACTACTTCTACTACTGCTGCTACTACCACGACCACAACCACAATTACCACTAGCACCACCGCTGCCGCCGCCGCCGCCACCACCAGCACCACCATCATCATCATTAGCACCAGCACCACCACCACCATCATCAGCACCATCACCACCACCATCATCATCAGCACCACCACCACCACCATCATCAGCACCATCACCACCACCATCATCATCAGCACCACCACCACCACCATCATCAGCACCAGCACCACCACTACTACTACCACCACTACTACCACCACTACTACCACTACTTCTACTACTGCTGGTACTACCACGACCACAACCACAATTACCACTGCCACCACCGCTGCCGCCACCGCCGCCACCACCAGCACCACCATCATCATCATTAGCACCAGCACCACCACCACCATCATCAGCACCATCACCACCACCATCATCATCAGCACCACCACCACCACCATCATCAGCACCAGCACCACCACTACTACTACCACCACTACTACCACCACTACTACCACCACTACTACCACTACTTCTACTACTGCTGGTACTACCACGACCACAACCACAATTACCACTGCCACCACCGCTGCCGCCGCCGCCACCACCACCAGCACCACCATCATCATCATCAGCACCAGCACCACCACCACCATCATCAGCACCATCACCACCACCACCATCATCATCAGCACCACCACCACCATCATCATCATCAGCACCACCACCACCACTACTACCACTACTTCTCTACTACTGCTACTACTACCACGACCACAACCACAATTACCACTACCACCACCGCTGCCGCCGCCGCCACCACCACCATCATCAGCACCACCACTACTACTACCACTACTACTACTACCACTACTACTACTACTACTACTACTACTACTACTACCACTACTACTACTACTACTACCACCACCACTACTACCACCACTACTACTACTACCACCACTACTACTACCACCACTACTACCACCACTACTACTACTACTACTACTACTACTACTACTACTACTACCACCACCACTACTACTACTACTACTACTACTACTACTACTACTACTACTGCTACTGCTACTGCTACTACTACCGCTGCCGCTGCCGCCGCCGCTACTGCTACGTTTTCTTCTCCCAGATCTGAGTCTCATCTTATTCATACATTTCTTACTAAAACGTAACTTCTTGTATCACAGCTGCAGATACGTTTTTAAACAAAGTTTGCTATGAAGGCTATAGTGGTAAATATGACTAACAGAGTCATGAACACGTAAAAGGTCTGCCCAAGTAAAAGCAGATTGCAGTGTAGAAGAGAAGAGATTATTGTATCTGATGCTGTGTATGCCACAACCTGATCTTCTGTTCTCCACCCCTACAGGCGATTGTAACGGCATTTTTATATTTTTTGTTCTTTATTTACCTATATTGGTAAAATTAACAGGATTCACATGGTGCTTCGATGCACAATTTTTCCATGTTAAATAATTTCCGTAAGTACGCTGTGAAAACAAATGTGTGTTTTTACCTGTAGCTCTTTATCTGTCCCAGTGGATCTCATTTTATCATGTGGCTTGACAGCGGCGCTACATTTTATTTTTCTTCACGCCCAAGAGCTCCAATATGGAGCAAAGCAACAACATGGACAAGTATATATTGTGTGTTTGTTCCCTTGGACACTGCGAGAGGAGGAAAAAAACGCATTAACTTCAAAGCTAATGTTTAACTCCAGCCTGCAACTGTGAGATTTATACTTATTCTGATGAACAGATAGCCAGAGCTGGTGCTGCTGTTGTAAGTCATTTCATTTGTATCAGCGGTCACGACACACCTTCGTCATCATCATCATCATCACGGCATGCTAATCCACGTACTCTGTCCCATTTGTAACCCTGAGACGGCCATGAAAGTGAAATACAGCTACATAAATTAATCGACTCGCCTAGCGCTTTATTGGTCTACTTCATCATGTTGTCGGTGTCCGTGCATGTCCACATTAGGAGCACTTATCTGATTAACAGAGCAGGCAAAACCAGGACAAAAACTGTCGTAAGGACCTTCTTATCGCCTTGCTCAAAATAGAAATAAACTGAATATTTATCCTGCTCTTAGTAAGGTGGCAACAGGCAAGTAGGCAAATACACACACACACACACACACACACACACACACACACACACACACACACACACACACACACATACACACACAGGCACACGCATAGGTGCGCGCAGATATAAGACATTTTATTAAAAAATTTTATTTTTATTCGGGGAACCTCAAAACGCCTAAATACAGTGACATCTCAGTATCGAATTTTTGAGTGGAATACGATACATTATCTTACTATTGTGACCAGTGACAAATCTAGTTATATTTTCTGTCACTTTATTTGTATTCTACTACCTCTGTCTCACAAACAGTTGGCTAGGACCATACGCTCAGTAAACACTTTCTCAACACTCGACTTGTAAGGTGTTTCAGCACTTAAACTTAGCACAGTACTCAAATGTTGAAAAACTCTCCTCACACTGGCTCACTCGTTTATAAAGCCGAGACGAAGTTCCCCCAAATTCTCTGAAAAACACATATTTTCTCGAGAAACTTATAGTAAACAAGCCGGCAGTGGAAAACTTCTCAAATTCAGAAAAATGGGCCTTTGTTCCGGCCTGTTCCATTGTTTACTTGCCGCGCAGTGGTGTGAGGTAGTCGACCTTGGCTCTTTTTGACGTGCGGCAAGTATTAAACAAGAAGGGAATGGGCAGGAATTTGAAATAAGGGTAAAAAAATACATACTATATAGGTACTGCAGTTGCTCAGCAGAACTGCAAATTGTAAGAATATAACCTCTTTTTAGTGAAATGGCTTCACTAATGATGTCCCTCTAGTTCATTCAATAACCACGGAGAAGCGTGCGAGCCGGAGAAAGATTAAAAATGACATTTTTGGAAGTTTATATGTGGGGGGGGGGCGTGCGCGTGCGTGTGTTTTTTCTGCCCAGAAAAATTAAGGTTGCCTAACTTTATGTTTGCACTTAAAAAGGCCAGTTAAATTAGTTTAAACACGGTTACGTAGTATGAGTTTCGGAGCTTGTCTCATACCCTTCAATTGTTTTCATGTTAGTGAAACCCTTCCCAGCCTGACTTTCCAATTTAATTTGCAATTGGCATTGTATAGTACGTTTATATTCCTTCCATTCATTGTGGTTGTGTTATGCTAATAAATAGAACCGTGCATGCTCAAACGTTGATTTAACTGATTCCACTGGGAATTATTGCCTTGTTTATTACAGTGATTTAGCCTAATACTGTAGAGGATTTGCAGAATTCATTCGTGTTCTGTACATTCATGAACTCTCATATTTATTACATTCCATATGAAACGCAACGAATACTCTGCGTATCATTCTCTCATCCTAACAGAGCCTTAATTACTATTTGTGAAGAACCACAACGCGAAGTTCTTAAGAAAAAAAATTAAAGTCAACCAAACACCTTTGTTGCTATTCTGTCGCATATTAATTGAGAAAAAGTTAGTGAAACTTAGCGACAAAATCAGTCCGGTTACTTTTCTATCACCTTATTGTCTTCTAAAATGTTATCACAAATACAGTTTTCTTCTCGTAGTTAACACAATCTAGTCTTTCGTGATAATTACAACTAGCAACTTTTACTTCTCGTAACCTTGACTCAGTCCTTTTAGTGTCTTTCTTTACTTTCTCTGTATCTAATACATTAACTATGACGTTGCAGTCACTGGACGCTCGTTAAATTTTCTTTACGACCTAAGTATCTTTCACGACATACACACGCACAGCTGCCTCGCATTCACTGACACACTGATCGACTCATGTCTGTAACTGTAAATCGACTCATGTCTGTAACTGTAAACTCTAACTGCACTACTGTTCCCTCGCCTCCTTATATAATGGGGATGACGTCACACGAACATTTCTCGATCTCCACAAACACGCCGACGGTGTCGCAGTTGAGTATTTCTCCAAGGCTCCGGAGTAAACCCCTTTTGTGTAGCCGCTTTGATTGTTGTTAGTGACGTGTTCGCTCGCGTAAATGGTGCCTTTGTTTGCTCGCCGGCATGTGATGTGGCGTGAAGCAGTCCGTCGTGTGTTGTGCGCCGAGCCCGGCGTCACATTATTGTTATTGTTCTTATTATAAATCCTATACTATGCGACATATTTATTTTATCTATGTAGGATGTAATTATTGAGCTTTATAACTTTAAGATCTAGTTAGATGAAAATACAACAGCTGCTTGTTCCTTCAAAGCTTCTGTAATATTTGACATAATTTTGAGTAAATAATATGATACGCATCTATGCACCTGTCCATGTAATAAGGTGTCGTTAAGTTTTTCTGTAAGAGTTACGTTGACATTTTATGTGCGTCCTAGGGGAGATCATTAACCCACCCTTTATGGAGAGCTAATAAGTGCATGTAGGGCTGTTATCTCGGAATAAGGAAGAGAATCTTTGGTCTAATATCCTCAGGGGACACTAAGTCATTTTTCTTAACAATAATGATGATAATAATAATTATAATAAATAGAAGTATATCAGTATATTGGTTCTGTATTTCCTGGAAACGACAGATAACTAGATAATAAAGCAAACGTACCGGTTTACAAAGTAAGCGAATGTTGATTTTTAAGTTGTTTATGCAGACCTGTGGCAATTTAACTACTCTGTGCTACGTTTTCAGAGCAAAACAAGAAAACCTTATTCTTATTTGCATACGTTAACCATCTTTCCTTGCTCTGAATTGGTAGTGTAAGCAAAGAAATGATTCCGATTATCATTTTTGTTTTGAGCTCAGTAGAGCAATAAAATTGCAACAGCATTCGTTTTCCAGAGTTGCCAACGGCAATTGCAAGGTTTCATATTCAGGATGTGTGGAGTACCTTTATCAGACTTTTATTATTATTATTCTTTGATGTTCTCATAAAATATGGAATGGAAGCTTCGTAGGAGATATCCTACTGGATAATACTGAAAGTTATTATACCTGTTAAGTATTTTGAAACCCATAGTTACTTTCATTCTAAAGCTTAATAAAATATGTTCAGAAGTTTTGACCCATTGGATTAAGAACTGTCCATTTTTTTAAATACTCTTGCCTTTTTAGATAGCAGCGTTCTTTTCTCTGCAGCTTTTATAGTTTAAATTTAAATATATCTTATTTCTGATTTTCTTATAGGTACAAGGGGAATATGAGAATACAGTAGCTATTGAGTGATACTCAACGTTTTCAAAGCTTTGAAATTCCATTCTCTTTGCACGGCCAAGAGATAAAAAAGTGAATAATGACCTTCCATTTGAGAAAAGTTTAGGTATTGCAAAACTTGCATAAATAACAAGGAATATCTCCGAAATGGCTGCCTCCACAAGAAATGCATTTGGTCATAACTTGTGTGTTTTAACGAGATCTACATTTTTGTATAGTAAGATTTGGTCTATCTGTTACGGTTTACCAGCTATGCAGAAGTCGTCAAGAGCAAACAGGACTACATAGGCTACAGCCAGAAAAATAAAAAAAAAATATTTTATCTGCCATAAAAATGTAACGTATAGCATTTTATTCAAAATCGTTAACCATTTTCGAGAAAATCAGAATTTTGAAAAATTTTCCAGCAAGTGGTAGTTTAGGGTGGAGGAATTTTCTTCGCAATCGTGCTGTCGTATCCTTAAAAGATATTAAACTTGAATAGCAACTTTAGTTTTTAACACACTTTTTGTTTTTGAGTTATGCTGTTCGTAGACAGACAGACACGCGCGCGCGGACTTTTTTCTGAAACTTTTTTTTTATTCAGGGGCTTTAAGGCATGATATCTGGTGAGATCTCGGCATCGAAATTTTGGGTCGAGTGCAACCCTTCCTCTATTTACTATACGTAGTAGAGAAAGTAAAAATAGATTATTTCTCTGATTGCCGAAAAACTCGATATTTTGGACGATCTTTAATTAAACAATTAAATGTTATCTCGGGGATATTACAGCAGAGGCAAAAATGAAATACTTTTATGACAGATTTATGTTTACGACTGATAATATTTCAAATAGAGTATTAAAAGTGGATAAATAAATAGAAACAGAAATACCCCAACGCAAAGCGCGTGTAGTACAGAGAATTAGTCTTCATCAGCCTGTTGCAGACCTGCACGTATTGCGTCAGTGTTTCGGAAATGGCTTTGTTGGCGCCGGAGGTGGAGGTGGAGGGGGAGAGTCGGCCGGGCGGCTGTATCTGGCAGCAAGGTTTGAGGGAAACCACATAAACCTCAATCAGCTCCGGTTGGTATCCTGTATGGAAATCGAATTTGGAACCCTCTCTATATTAGTAGCAAACAGAGTAGTCTTGTTTCTCCAGCAAACACGGCTAAAACTGTTTAGTTAATAACACAGCATGGCATATACCTTGTTATTGCCTATCTGTGAACTGTCATGATTATAACTGGCTAGACGCCTGTTGCTGTAGCCTCTCCAAGTTGAGGTTAAGCTCACTATCAACTACGTACAAACGGAACTTTTGCTTTTGGGAGGAATAACAAAAAACTTAATTTACATCGTTAAATAACATGCAGCACAGTCATAAGAACATATAAAGACCAGTTATGCAAAACTTAACATCTGCGGAAAGCAAATTCTTGAAAGATATCTGTTAGAGAACTTGTAATTAAGATTTTACAAAAGTGTCCCTTATGCGTTTCATTGTTTTATATTTCAAGCATTATCGACCTCATTAGAATCTTTCAACCCTTTAATTGCTGCATATTCCGTGTAGCCATCGACTCAGCCAATATTTACTTCGTACAACATTATATTACTCGTTCCGTTTTACTGACAGGGATAGCCGAGATCGTTAAGGCACCATTCTCCATTTTCCCTGACCGCGTCCTTTTCCAGATTTTCCCGAGTCATAACTGACGACTTCCCAAATTTCCTTTTCCAATTAAAACTGTATAACTACCCATCGCTTGTGGCACCTTATGCAGTCAGAACGGTAGTTAAAGACTGCTAAAATCTCGTGTGCTCTTCAGGTATTTGACTTTTCTGCCAGTTCCATCTTCGCATTCTAACAATTTATTCCGTTCTTCTACTAGGACGTCCCACTTCTCTTCTCCACAAGGATCGTACCTTCTTATTAAAACGGGTATCTTCACTCATACTATTCATATGTTGTTGCCAATTCTGTATATTTTCTTCTAATTTATCTTGTAATTTTTATATGCCTAATTTCTCTCGAATTGTTTCATGTCTTATTAAATCTTGTGTATCACTCTCAATTATTCATCTTAAGTTTCATTTCTGCTTCTTGTATTTTGCTTTTATCTCTCTCTTAACATCCATGACAGGCTTCCATACATAAGCACTGGGACTGCCATAGTTTTATAAAATTATTAATTTCTTTTTTCTCCTTGTTCTATTGTTCAAAGTTATTGCTATGCTTCCGCATATCTGCTGGAACTTCATCTTGTTTTCTACATTCTTGTCTAAATCGTAACTAATTTACAACCTAAATATTTAACATTGGAGTTCCAGATATTTATTGTATGTCACAACCTCACTCGGAGAACGCACTGAATAACTACATTTAGTGTCGCATTATGTAACTCATTAAAACTTGCTTGACTTGTCAGTACGCTTGGTTATACGTTTCGAGTTTCGAGAAATTAATAGAACTTTCGCGCAAGGTGGTGCGAAAGAAGATACCAGGACAATCCCGTTATCTCCTAGCCTCAGTTTCCCAAGATTATTGTATCAAATTTAATACGAATAAGGCGGACTTTATAAGCTGTTTACAAAAAATTCCACATTAACACTTTCTCTTGCAATTTAAACAAACACAATACATTTACAACATAACGAAAAACCACAGCATTTCTAAATAGTTTCCATTGAAGAAATACATATTTTTCAAATTCAGAGTCCTAAACAGGAGGTTCCTGTTAAAGGTGTGAAAGCTCTAATAAAAATATAGCTTTTTTCGGAGAATTTTGGCCTTCCAGTAAATTAGTGGAATTCTTGGATGAGGCGTGAACGGAAAAGGAGTGGCAACATATATCTTTCTGCACCAATGTAATTGTGGCAATTATTTTCGACGACGACATCAAGGATTTCATGCTCTAATTCCTATATCCTTAATTAGTTGCCCTCCTGGGAAAAGAGCAATGGCTTCACCCTCTGAGATGTTTTCTTCTTTTGCTTTCTGCAATTTTCTGCTCGTGAAGTGTATTCCTACAATACAGCACTGCTCATTGTGTCCTCAGCTACTTTATTTCATAATTAAATAAGACGAAAATTCTTGTTCAGAGTCGCTTAATTCTTCGTAAATAAGGTAAACTTAAAAAATAAACATTTGCGGACACAGCTTATTAAACAAGGAAAAGTGTGGTCATTAATATTCGATGCACCAAGATAGAAGAATAAGAGTTAGTAAGAATTGTTATTACAAGAGTAGAGAAAGTCATGTGATTGCAACAATCAGGTTTTTAATATACAGGAAGCTAGAAATCTCTGATTTGTTTCTTCACGATTATCTTTGCAGCCTTTCAAAATATTGGCACATTACATCTTTGCTATGTAATTTATAAAACTGAAGGAATTAATACCAAAACTTTTAGATTACAGTAGATATGTTTTTTCTGCATAATTTAATTAAAATTTGCATTACAAGGAAATGTGGTCTTAAAATCCTCGCTAAATGTAAAATAATAAATATATTTTACTACATGTAAATTGTTTTCTGCCAAATACAGAATAAAGCAGTGACATTATGATAGGAAAGAGATTACCACGTGTTTTCCAAACAGCCCAAGGCTCAAGACAATTGCAGTATGGCTCCTCTCTGTTTGAAATATATGCTTCCTCACTGGTGTGTTTCCTGCATGCCTTAACAACGGAGATTGTACATTTCTAGAAACATCTCCCACTAAATGACAGTTTCAATTTCCAGAGGCGTATGCTTTGAGAACTTAGTTACAATTATTAGAATGTAACCTTGGGAGAATATTGTGTACGTATCTCAAAGCTAGCCAATACAAGAGTTTATTTCCCACCTTTATCAGCCTTAGCAGTGTCAGTAACACACGTACGCATGTGAAGTAAGCACTTTATCTTAAGCCCTCTTATACCAGAACGTCGGTCTTCAACAAAGTGGACAGTCGTACCAGCTGCTGTGTATTTTCGGCACAGCAAATGTTGGTAAAGCCCTTTATTGTCAGCCGCACATCGCAAGTATACATAAGAGAAAATTCCAGAGAGGCATATATGTATACATACATACATACATACATACATACATACATACATACATACATACATACATACATACATACATACATACATACATACATACATACATACATACATACATACATACATACATACATACATACATACATACATACATACATACATACATACATACATACATACATACATACATACATACATACATACATACATACATACATACATACATACATACATACATACATACATACATACATACATACATACATACATACATACATACATACATACATACATACATACATACATACATACATACATACATACATACATACATACATACATACATACATACATACATACATACATACATACATACATACATACATACATACATACATACATACATACATACATACATACATACATACATACATACATACATACATACATACATACATACATACATACATACATACATACATACATACATACATACATACATACATACATACATACATACATACATACATACATACATACATACATACATACATACATACATACATACATACATACATACATACATACATACATACATACATACATACATACATACATACATACATACATACATACATACATACATACATACATACATACATACATACATACATACATACATACATACATACATACATACATACATACATACATACATACATACATACATACATACATACATACATACATACATACATACATACATACATACATACATACATACATACATACATACATACATACATACATACATACATACATACATACATACATACATACATACATACATACATACATACATACATACATACATACATACATACATACATACATACATACATACATACATACATACATACATACATACATACATACATACATACATACATACATACATACATACATACATACATACATACATACATACATACATACATACATACATACATACATACATACATACATACATACATACATACATACATACATACATACATACATACATACATACATACATACATACATACATACATACATACATACATACATACATACATACATACATACATACATACATACATACATACATACATACATACATACATACATACATACATACATACATACATACATACATACATACATACATACATACATACATACATACATACATACATACATACATACATACATACATACATACATACATACATACATACATACATACATACATACATACATACATACATACATACATACATACATACATACATACATACATACATACATACATACATACATACATACATACATACATACATACATACATACATACATACATACATACATACATACATACATACATACATACATACATACATACATACATACATACATACATACATACATACATACATACATACATACATACATACATACATACATACATACATACATACATACATACATACATACATACATACATACATACATACATACATACATACATACATACATACATACATACATACATACATACATACATACATACATACATACATACATACATACATACATACATACATACATACATACATACATACATACATACATACATACATACATACATACATACATACATACATACATACATACATACATACATACATACATACATACATACATACATACATACATACATACATACATACATACATACATACATACATACATACATACATACATACATACATACATACATACATACATACATACATACATACATACATACATACATACATACATACATACATACATACATACATACATACATACATACATACATACATACATACATACATACATACATACATACATACATACATACATACATACATACATACATACATACATACATACATACATACATACATACATACATACATACATACATTCCCCTATATAAGGGGAAGAGCCAAGGGCAGATCAAAGAGAAGGTCGAGTACTTGTTATTACTCCACTGGTAATAATCACACTGCCGACTAAGCGCACGAATTGAGTGTTCAACACAAAGAAAGAAGAAAGAAAAAAACATATCGTGTCAAGCAAACAAATTGTAACAGGAGGCGTCACCAGACTAGGTTCTGTAATTAGTAAAAAAATTCGAAATACTAAAAGAAAAAAAAAAAAAAAGGTTCATCCAAATAATATGTAGTATAATAAATACCTCCATACGTTGAGATAGATGTTTTAAACCGTGCTTATTTTTACTTTCTCTACGATCTACATATTGTAGAAAAGGTATTGCATTCCACCCAAAAATTCGATATCTAGATTTTATTAAAAATACACGTTTTGAATCCGGAAAATAATTTTCAGAAAAGTGTCCTTATGTTTGGTGTGTGTTATAAACAGCATAACTTTAAAATGAAGAGTTGATAAAATACCAAACTTGGTGCTTAAGTTCAGCATATTCTAAGGATGCAACATGAACATTTTCAAGAAAATCCCCTCACCCCAGACTACTCTTTATATGGAACATTTTGATTTTATTAAAAATAACTAATGATTTTAATTAAAATACTATGTGTTTAACATTTTTCATGAAAAATGAAATTTATATCTTGAGTCCTCTTCATTCTGGGTAATTTCTGTCTAACAGGTAAACTGTGAAATAGACAAAATCTGACTGTACAGAAAATGCACATCTAGTTAAAATACGCAATTTATGTCAAATACATTTTTGTATGGAGCACTTCAGTTTTACAATACTTGCACGTTTGTCAAATAACAAAACGAATAACGTATTCCAATCCTGTCCAAGGGAAATTTAACTCACAGAGACTAGCTCACTCTGCGAGTACTATTGAGCTAACATAATAATTGGAAAGAGGCCCTTCCCCACAGAGATCTGAAGGACTTGTTTGTTTATTTATTTATAGTTTATATAGCCTTAAAATAGCCTTAGAAACTCTTGTGCTTTGCTAATTTGTGTAACGCTGTTATCCTTAAAAGGAGTAGAAATTCAACATAGAAAGTCGCTTATTAAAGCAGAAAAGAAATGAAAAGTTTAATTAGCAAAATTTAACAGTAGCTCTTTCTCACTTGCGCATCGCGTTTTAAAGATTTGAAAAATGCAACAAGTAAGCACTTTCAATATTTCTGGCACATTCTGTTTCCGTCGAGTGCATGTGCCAGTGAAATATGGACAGCGGCCAATTAACTTAAGTGGTGCGGCTTAAGGACAGAAGGGGAGGAGTGCGTGTGAATGAAATGAAAACGTGCTCTAATATAGTAATTAACTTATATGCCGCAGTATTATTAGAAAGACTTACATATGGCTCGTTTTACCCCCTCTGCCATTACTCGTTTTTGCAATAATCAGCACAAACCTACATTATAAACTTGGATTTCTTATATAACACTTTTTATGGAAATAATCGTGTTGCTTCTGAATGTGAAAAGGTCTTTCTTACGTTAAAAAAAATTGATATGCGCATTCCATGACTTTCTCCACTCTTGTATTATTTTTACCAACGCTTACTCTTCTATCTAGTTCGTGGTAATCGAGATAAAATTTGCAGAAAGTATCTTATTGCTAAGTTTATTTCAGGTGCAAAGGGAATGTGGGAATACAATAGGCTTTAAGCGACAGTCAATTTTTTTAAAGCTGTTCACTATACGATAGCTATGAAATTCCCTTCTCTTTGTATAACCAAGAGATAAAAAGTTGAATAACGGCTTTCTATGTGAGAGAGGTATAACCATTGGAGAATTCAGATAAACGAGGAACGTCCCCGAAATGAGTCACGCCATAGCAACAATGTATGCGACATTAATTGTGCGTTTTAACAAGATCTACATTTTCATGCGGTAAGTTTGTGTCAGTCTCGAGATTTAGCAGCAGTCATCCAGAAAAAAAAAAAAAAAAAAGACTTCTAAGGGTATTCCCGAAAAATGTAGTATATTTTTATTTATCAACAGGTTTACAATGTGAGATCACATCTTCCTGTATCCAAAGTGTTTAAGTACGTATCTTTTTCCTCCATTCTTCTCTTATTTCCCAATCCCGCTCTTCTAAATTCTTCTCCTTCATACTACTCCTTATATCATCTATCCAGGTTTTCCGCGGTCTTCCCCTCTTTCCTCTCCCTGGTGGAATCCATTCCAAAACTTGTCTCGGCAATCTTGTTTCCATCATCCTACGTGTATGACCATGCCATTCCAATTGTTTGTATTTTACAAAATCTAATAATGTATCATTAACATTCATTTTTTGTCTATTCGTTGTATTTCTAATTTTCTCTAATTTAGAATGCCTAGTGGATCTTCTAAAACAATCCATTTCAGTAGAAAGCAATTTTAATTTCAGGTTTGTGTTTAGGTGCCATGTTTCCGCTCCATAAGTTATAGTGCTTCTTATTATAGATTTGTAGATTTGTAATTTTGTGTCAACTGCTAATGCCTTATCCCACAAAATTCCGTTCAACATAGCTATTGTTGATCTACCTTTCTGGATTCTATATTTTATGTCATTTTCCTGACTGCAGTTTGAATTTATTTTAACCCCCAAATATTCACATTCTTCTCGTCCTTTGATACGTCCCATTCCATCTTCCAAAATCAAGTCTTTCCTTTCATCCCCACAAGACATATATAGTGTTTTCTCCAAATTTATTTTTAAACCCCATTTAGTGTATTCTTCCATAAGTTTTCTAGTCATATATTCTGTCATCATAATCTTGAGCTATAACCAATTGATCATCAGCAAATAACAGTGTATAAATTGCGGAGTTATTAATAGGTATTCCCATATTTTTACATTTCTTCTTCCAATTGGATAAAGCTTGCTGTATATATATCTTAAATAATGTTGGAGACAGGTAACACCCTTAGCGTAATCCTTTTGTTACTAGGAATTCCTCTAAAATGTTCTTTCCTATCTTGATTTTAGAAGTTGCATTTTCATATAATTTCCCAATGGCATTTAAGAGAAGCTTACTGTCTATTTTATTCTTTAATACTTCCCATAATTTTCGATGCAATGACTGCCCTTTAACATATTTCTTTTCCATTAACTGCTTTACCACAAAAATGTGATCAGTCGTTGATCTCGCAGCTCGGAAGCCTGCCTGTTCTTCATCTTCTTGTCCCTTATAATAATCTTCTGACATATATTTCAAAATGTTTCCATATAATCTACTGACTGTGTTAAGTACTGCAATATCCCTGTAATTATTACAATCATCCTTTTTTCCTTTTTTATGGATGACGGATATAAGCCCTGTTTTCCATGATTTTGGTATCTCTTCACCATTAAGACATCTTTCCAAAAGTAGTCTCAACATTTCATAGTTTGTCCGTTCCCTGTTATGTAGTATATACATTTCATTATCATGAAAATATCTTAACATATGATATTTTAATCAAAATCGTTAAAACCACTTTAGAGAATATTCAAAATTCCTTAAAATATTCCATGCAAAGGGCAGTTTGGGATGTGACACACTGACTGACTCATGTTTGTAACCGTAACTCCTTTAACTCGTTGCCTCATATAACGGGGATGACGACACACAGCCCTTTCTCGAAGTTCTGAAAAAAGAAAAAAAAAGAAAAAAAAAAGAAGCAATCCCTAGTTATGCGCCGCGCTCATTGTAGTTAGTCACATATTTCCTCGCGTGAGTGGTGTAGGTAAGCCTTTGTTACACGCCACTCTAGTGGGGTGGGGCAGTCCGACCGATAATTATTCCACACACATCTAGGGAAAATCCTGGAAGAAACCTTATCAACTCATCCTAACCGAGGTTTGAAATCGGGATCTTATAAATATAAAATAGATCGTTATCCGAACAGCGTACAGCTGCCTTCCTAGGTAAGATGTATTAGCAACGGAACGGGAGGAAGAAATTATTTGTATAAATATTGTAGTACCTATATAACGATATATGTGAATTTCCTATCTGAGTGTCAATAACATATTTTAACGAAAATAATAACCTTCAGGATATTTCATAGCCGTCCAATACAGTATGTTCCGCCCCCACGTATAGAGGTCATTAGGGATATAAGGCAATAGCGTGATTGCATTTAGCTTGCAAGCCAAATACTTATGCAAAATGGGCTTTGATATCTACAGACACCAATCACGTAACTCTTCATTTGATTTCCAAGCACTTCATGAGGCTGAGTGCATCCCGTTCCGGTCCCCCAAAATTCCAGCTCGGGATCGAAGTCTATCTGCCATTCCAAAGGCAGCAGTATGGTCACATCATTGCAGGACAGTACTAAATTAAATGCATTTCATTTCAATCTCATAGATGGGAATTGAAAAGGGGGTATTTTACGTTTTATGCATTTTACCATGATTTCCTATTCATACTCATATTCATATATAGGTGATCGGTCAAGCGGTTTAGGAACGCATAGCGGACAAACATACAAATATTCATTTTCACTTTCTCTACTACGTACCTATAGTAAGTAGAGAAAGCATTGTATTCCACCCAAAAATTCGATGTCGAGATTTCACCGAAAATATGTTTTGAGGCCCCTGAATCCAAAACAAAGGCATTTTAAGAAAAAGGTCCGTGTGTCTCTGTGTGTCTGTCCGTAGCATAACTCAAAAATTAAAAGTCGGTTAAAAACCAAATTTGGTGTTTAAGTTTGTCTTTTAGGGATGCGACACAAAGATTTCGAAGAAAATTCCTCCGGCCTTTTAAAAGGTGAAACTACCTTTTACATGGGAAAATTTTTCGAAAATTTTGATTTTCTCGAAAATGGCTCTAACGATTTTGATTAAAATTCCATGTGTTTGAGATATTTTTATGGCAAACAAAATATATATTTTGAATTTTCTGTCTATAGCCTATGTAGTCTGTTGACTATGAATGGCGTTTGTACAACTGGAAAACCGTAAGAGATAGACCAAATCTTACTCTACAAAAATGTAGATCTCGCTAAAACACACAATTTATGTGAAAAGAAACTTTTTTGAAGAGTGAACCATTTCGAAGATATTCCTTGTTATTTGTGTGAGATTTGGAAACCTCAAACTTTCGTCAAATGGAAGATCGTGATTCATTTTTATATCTCAGCCGTACATCCAGCTTTAAAATATTTGAGTATCGCTCAAAGGCTACTGTATTTCCATATTCCCCTTGTACCTACAAGAAAATGAACAATAAGATAATTTCTGAAAACATTTATCTCAACTGGTACGAAAAAGATCAAGCAATAGGAGTTAGTAAGAATGGTTAGTACAAGAGTAGAGAAAGTCATGTTAGTGCAGTACATCATATTTTTATATATATAGGACTACTTTCAAAGAAGTTAGTCATTGCATAAATGAACGTCAAAAATCGTTAGCTCTTTCCAATAATGAGCTCTTTTATTGGCAATTAAATTTTCCATGTCAGCTTCCTGAAATTAGTGGTTGAGCTTTCCTCAGAACTTCATTTTGAACCAGTATCTGTGTGATTTTGCAGTGTTCTAGCTTTTTTTCCACGCAAATTAGATACTGGTGCTTGCAGATTGCAATAAAAACCTTCTAGTTTTCTCTTTGGTCGAAATGGCGAAGGGATAGTAGATATATAAAAGTGAGAATTCAAAATTGAAACATGTTACTGAGAGTAGTTGACTTTCTCGATAGTTTGAACAAATGACAGTCATTTTAGCATTCCATGTCCGTGGAAATGACACAGAGAAGATCAAATAAAATGGGCGGCCATAATTAGGGTTGGCATAAAGCAACAGCAATCTTCAAAAAGAAATAGAGGGAGGGGGTAAAAAGAATATAATGGAACGAATCAGTTTTGGACGAACGTATGCCCGCTTTGCGTTTTACTCTCTTTTTGTGTAATTAATGAAACCGTCTCTTTCATTCCCCGAAGCTTCATTTTAACGTAGCAGTTATAATGGCAAACATTTGATGTAACGTTATTCATCTGTTGTCATTTGCACAGCGGGAAGGGGCTATGTAGATTATATTATCATCTTTTCCGTATTTACAATTTAATTTTTTCCCATTTACGTTGACAGTGAATGAAAGTATGTGTGATATACACTCAAATAGCACGTGACACAGATAACTTGCGCTTTGAGTAATCGTACAACCGTGCAAATTATTATTTTCAAAAGAAATGAGCTTCTTGTTGTTACTATCAGGAAAACTTTTTCATAATGTGTAGCATAGACTTTTGTGAAGAGTTTCTCTCCAAAATGGATGAAAAGCACTGGAGATAAATGGCAGTTTTCACGAATTACAGGACATCCATTGTTTGGTTCACAAAAAGTAGTTCAAAACGTGGACCTTGTAGATAAATATTACAAATATGCATACGTTGAAAGACATTTACAGCGATATGTTTAGACTGGCAAATGACTGAAGGTGGATTCGTGTATTAAACATCGTCGAACAGTACGTGATTAAGTGCGTGATAATGCCCGCTCGCATTATCAGCAGTCTGTTACTTATTTCAAGTAGCAAACAGAGACCTTGCCTCACCAATTTGCATGATCCTAGCAAGGTCATTCACCAAGTCCAAAAAACACATCAGTACTCAACTATAAGCCAATGTAAGAGGGAGGTTTCGCACTGCCCATGTTTTCCACCGCTGCCTGGAATACGGTCGCATTAGCTTCTGTCTGTCAGTGTGGATACGATGTGTTGATCCTTTTGTTACGACGAGTGGATTTTATTGTATACTTATTTGTAAAATGAACCATAGCTCAGTAAGATTGATATGTTTACCTTAGTTTGATATTAAGACTTTTATTGCATATTAGTGTGTACTTCACATAGTTTTAGTAGTAGGGGGATTAATAAGATTAAATATACGAGGTTTTTATATGATTAGGGTTCGAACCTTTAATCAGCTATCGCGAAATGGCGGTTCCACTAGCAAGATCAGCATAAGCACTGATGGCGAACTGGCGATCCATTATCCACACTTGGTTGTTGACTGTTAAAAAAATCGGTAGATAACTTACGCTGCATGAATTAAATTGTAAATAAGTAGTAACAAAAAGGAAGCAAAAACTCAGATAAGATTTAAATGGTAAAGTACATCAAATATGATTAATTACATTCCATGGCTGTAATAATATATAAAAAATTAGACGATTTAATATAGCTTATACCCATATGTGCAGTAAAATAACCAAAACACCAAGTAGGTTAATGTTACCAGTAATGAATGCAGAAATTCAAGCTTCCTCCATGATAGCATGATCATAAAGTGAATTACATAAGAGTAAGACACTGCGGCCATGAAGGATTAGTGGGCTAATGTCTGGTTATATTCTAGATGTAAGTTTAGTTCAGAGGGTCTGTGTATAAGTATTATAATTCAATATGCATTAGTGTTAGTGTATCGTAAGTTTTAATGTGATATTCAAAATACTGTTTTGTTCAGAATACCATGCTCCATCAAATGTAACATTTCAATTTGCTTTCGCTAGTTACATTTGAATGTACAAGGATAAGCGAGTAATGTCGAAACTGGGTAGTATCTCAGGGAATTAATTTACGTATAATTTTTCCTTTATTGCCTCGAGTTAGCCTCTTGGCTTAAAGATTCTTTGCTATTCTCAGGGCGATGGTATCAGAAACATAACTGTTTGCTTTTAAATAACACTTTAAATTACATGAACCATTTAAATTATTTTATTTTGTACTACTTTCACTTTGAAAGTAACACTGATTTATATATCGCTATTCGATGCTTTCGTTTTTCCACAAACTTTAACCATTTATATCCTCTTACTTCACAAATTCAAGATTCCAAATGTTCGTCTACTCGGAAAAATATTCGTTGTTATTATGTAATTATGAAAAACAATTGAAGCACGATCTGTTGTTACCTCTGTTTCATTTTCTTTTAGAGGGCTTATACAAGAAACGGTTTGATGTTTCAGCACCGAACGCGCCTACCATCATCCCTGAGGAGTGCAGTGCTGAGAACAACAGTGTGACAGTGGCCTGGCAACCCCCTCCCACGTCGTATGTAGAGGGTTACGTCCTAGAACTAGACGACGGCAGCGGTGGCGAGTTCAGGGTAAGTAAACTTTATGTGCTCCCCAGCTATTACTCCTAACTGCCAAGTTTATAGCTTGAGAGCGAGTTTAACAATACTACTGTCTTCAGCATTATTCTATTAACTTCGTATGTTTACTGTCTGTCTCTTACAGCATTATCAAGTTACGCTTAAGGCATCCCTTGAATAATATCGTAAAAATGTACCATAATACATCAGTGAGAATTCAAGAAACACTACGGAGAGATTTAAAATAGTTACGTAAATGAAAGGCAGTGAAACGCCGTCTAATAATTTTCAAATAAGTGTGTAAGAAGTAAACCAACTTTGTTTTAAGTTCAATGGACTAACGTAGAGACATGCCATTTCAGTGTGACTTTTTCAGCATTTTGGTATAGCTTCTGAACAACAACAATATCAATAATGGTAATAATAATAATAATAATAATAATAATAATAATAATAATAATAATAATAATAATAATAATAATAATAATAATAATAATAATAATAATAATAATAATGGGGGAGGAGGGGAAAGAGGAGGGGTAGGAGGATGGGGAGGGGAGAGGGAAGAGGGGAGAATATACTCCTATCAAATGTTATGTTATTTTCCTACATACCATGTGAATCACCTGTCCCTATTTGTTCGAATTTATACAACCCACTAAGAAACCATTGTGCATAGAGTCTTATCTTGCCGTACACTCTACAATACAGTTACATACGTGCACACATCCACTTTTACTTTCTCTATAGTATTATATTCCACCCAAAATTTCGATGTCGAGATTTCACCGGAAATATATGTTTTGAGGCCCACTGAATCCAAGAAAAGTATTCTTAGAAAAAGATTGTGTTTGTGTGTGTGTGTGTGTGTGTGTGTGCGTGCGTGCGTGCGTGCGTGCGTGTGTGTAGCATAACTAAAAAAGAACACGTCGGTTAAAAACCAAGGTTGGTTTTTAAGCTTAATATCTTATCTTTCAAAGACGCGACACGAAGATTTTGAAGACAATTCCTCCACTCTAAACTACCTTTTACATGGAAAATTTTAATTTTCTTTAAAATATGGCTAACGATTTTGATTAAAATACCATATGTTTTAAGTTATTTTACGGCAAATGAAATGTATATTTTGCATTTTCTGCCTGTAGCCTATGTAGTCCTGTTTGCTCTTGATGACTTTTGCATAATGATAGTTAATACAAGAGTAGAGGGCATGTGAGTGCAACACTTCAGATATGTATATGTACAGATGAAAACACTTTGTTGTTCGTAGCGTTAAAACCCTAGATATGAACACTGAGATTCATGCTAGGCATCTACTGAAGTTCTCCTGGTTCTTTTCCTGCTCTGGGCAAGTTTATCTGTCCATGTTCATAAAAAAGTATGCCTTCCATAGCAAGAAATCAGTGATAGTGGTAATTGCTGGATTAATAGGGCGTGTCAACTTCGGCATTTAATTAAACTTTAGACATTTCATGGAGGAACTGTAAAATAAAACTTTGGAAGTTTTTGTATTTAAATATCAGAGAACAAAATAACATGAAAATTGAAATTTTGAACCATTTTAATTGACATCTCCACTTAAAGGACTGAAAAACCTAATATTAAAACGTAGTTTAAATCTTAGATAAAGAGTGTCAAATGACGTGAGCAAGTACTTGTAAGCTGAGCTCCATAAAGAAAGGATCATAACAACCACCTACTTTAATAACATTTCACGCATTAGCGATCTGTATGCTGGATACGCTGTATAGCGAGAGAAATTAACGCGAGACTATAAGCGTTATGAAGCCTTTCTCACTCGCATCATGTTGCATAAGCTTAGATTAGCTTTCCTTAATGGGTAAGAGCTAGTTGCTTTTTTCCGAAGTAATAGGTCGCCTCTACTATACAAAAATTATAATTTGATTATATCCCCTAGAGCGGCGGCATACACCGGCTTAATGAAAGTCCCTAGTGGGTATGGTCCACGATTAGCTCATTAATTCCGTCGTGATTCACGTCCGATTAGCATCAGAATGGTTTTCCTCGCCTCTCCTGCGAGGGGCTACACCACGTACAGCCTGAAAGCGTTACCATGTTAGTCCATGGTTATGTGGAATGAGATTCTAAAAGCAGAGGAACAAATTTGAATAATGTTATATATGTATTGTGTATAGCGTGTTTTATTTTAACTGTATCTAGTATCTGCTTAGGAAGGCAATTCTTAAAGTAAGGTCCCGTTTTATACACATCAAACCATCATAGATAGCTGCAAACGGTTGATTTAATTCCTTACAGCTTTATCAATTTTTACTTCCTCCACTTCGTATAATAAGAAAATTACCAATAGGATAATTTCTTCAAATGTTTATCCCGACTAACATGAAGAAGATAGAGGAATGAGAGTTTGTATGATTAGTTAGTACAAGGATAGAGAAAGTCATGTGAGTGCAACATATCCGATTTTTTGTTTAAGCAGTTATATCGTTTTAGAAGGTTTTGTATGCCGACGTCATAAAACTCTGTCCTCTGTGAGGATAACCATTGGAAACTGTCAATCGCCGATCTTCACAGATTTGGATCAAATCTGTGATCATAGATGGCCGGCCTGATCGCGGTTCACTATGGATATTGTCCCGTCCAGCCTTCAAAGCAGCTACGCACTTCACTGTCACTCATCACATTGGGCCATATATTTCACCAATCTGTTGAATCTCCGCTGCTGAAAAGTTCCTTGCTATAAAATAACCGAGTCACAAACCGCATTTCACAGTAGGTCGGCCCGTCCATTGTTTTAAACATTTTTAACCGACATTGTCAACAACACTGCAACAACGTGCAAATGGCATCGCTTTACGCTCAAGGCATCCCGGGAGTCGGTACGCTTGCGCGTTTTAAGTTCGCCAGAAATTCGAAGAGCTGTAGCAGTTCAGAGCTTACTTTCCGAATTACTCTCTTACAACAAATAGAGGAAATATTGTATTCCACCCACAACTCTAATGTAGAGATTTCACCGAAAATATATTTTTGAGGTTCGCTAAGCCCAAAAGGATTTATTCGAACAAATATCCGTGTGTGTGTTTATGACCGCATAGCTGTCTGTGTACCTGTTAAAAGCCTAACTAGAAATCGAAAGAGCCTGCAAATATCAAAGATGCGACACGAAGATGATTATATTCCGGTCTCCAATAATACATTTCCTAAAGATACCGGATTTAACATAGTCCAACGAGCGAGATGGTGCCGAGGCAACATGTTGGACATGCATTCGGGAGGTCCCGAGTTCGATCCCGGTGACCACGCACTTGGGTTTTTCCATGGTTCTCCTTGTCACTTAGGCGAATACTGGAGTGCTTTATTTCATACGGTGATTTCCTTTCCGTCATTTACCTTCATTCCATCTCATCTTTCAGCTGTGCTTTCAGGCACGTGATGTATGGCGGTGCCGGAGAGATGGAGCAGATGCTTGGGCATTGTAACTGTTGTTCTTAGTACTAGGCTGTGTTGGGAAGTAGCTGTTTTCTGGTTGGTGGGGACGCTGTTTAACGAGGCCTTTATAACTTCCCCTTCTTTCCCTCAAAACTGTATTTGCAAATAAAATCTCGATATTGAAATTTTGAGCGGAATACGTTATCTTCTCAACGTTCTAGATTCGTGGTAGAGAAATTAAAAGGAAATAACGAGCGTTAAACGTATTACTAGAACATTAGAAGTTAGTACTTGTATTCTTTGGCGTATACGGTACGATTTCAATGTGGGGTGCTTTCCATGCAAGAAAATTACGATATGATCCTGCTTTTTAAGAGCATTGACAGTTCGATCTGAGCCCGCGCAGTGTTGAATGTGGAATTAAATCGATTTCAGTTCTCCATGGTAACTGCCTTTAACTATTAGCGATGAGTTTAGTGGAGTTTAAGCAAGGAATCAGTGATATCTAGCAATTTGAACACAGCTGCTTTACGTTATAAGATGTGTAGTCTCTATGGATGAAAATAAACAAAGAAAGGTACCAGAGGGGCAAGTTCTTGAGCAGATCGATGTTTACCCTTCACTCCTCCTTGGAGGGAATGCTGATGAGGAGATTTACTCAGTTCGGGTGCCAACTTGAGGGATAAAAACAAACAGCGGTAATGACTACATAGGTCTAGTGTGGGAAAACAAGGGAGAAGAAATTGGGAAAGAAGAAGGGTGGGCTAAATCGGGGAAAAGGTTAATGAGGTTACGCATGAGGGAGATTGGGAAGTGATGACTCAGGTTCGACTTCATGTACTTTTTTTCTCTCGTTTTAAAATTTAATGAGATTAGAAGATTGTCCGTAGCCGCCAGTTCCAGCTTTGCATTGTAATGATGTTCCAAAATTGTCACGGAACGAGAGTGATTTTATGATCATGGCCAGTGTATTCGTCCTTTGTTTCTTCTTCTCCTGAAGCAATTCTTTCTCTTTTTCGTTTCTAACTTTAAAGGTCTTCTTGTAATTGGTGTATCTCTCCTTCATTCTTTATAGCTCTCCTTTTTGTTTGTTTCATCCATCTTGTTTAAGCTCTTTTAATTACTTCGTATGTTCCTTTCCTTTACTTTTCTTAGAAAGTTGTTCTTTGTTTTGTTTTGCCTGCTTCCATTCCTCTATTCAAACATTATAAACATATTCTTTCTTTTATTGATGCGGGAAGGGAGCGGAATAGGAAACCTGTTATGGGGCCCAGGGACTGAAATTTGAATGTTCTATATTTTTATGGCATGTAACACTTTACACACTTTAGTTTAGACTAATCATGTTATAAACTTCCACACAGTTCCAACATAATCTAATGTATAGTTTTGAGGGAATTAATTACTCAATTTGTTCACAATACCTTAACATTAAAAATATTCCATGCACATCAAAAACTAAAATATCACAACAGTTTTATTATTTTATAAGCTCGAATTTCCCAACAAACACCTGCTTCTGGCAGGTAGAAAAAATAATTACTTTTAAAGTGATTAATTTATTTGTTTCGATAAACATTGAAAATACATTTCTAACTTTTTTGTGTGATTAATTTTTTAAAGCTAAACAAATTTTCAGATTTTGAAACCCAAGACTGAAGTTGAAGTCGCATAAATGGAGCACATGCTGGAAAAAGTTTAGCAGCACAGCGTAAAATGTAATGCGCATGGAGCAGATAGTGTATTAAAAATGTAAAGTTGAGGACAAATAATGTTTCTATACTCATGCATAGTGCTTACCTGCTTGTCCTTAAACTTTCCTGCTGCATGTCTCACATCTTGTGTAGTAGTCTCTCTCCTCAAATTCATAGCTTAACCACTTCTTTCCGCTGAATCTGGTTGTTTTTTAGCCCTTTTTTACCCATATTTTGTTCAAATACTGCCGAAAATTTAAGCAGAAAAGGGCATTTAAATATAGTGCATACGTTATTTAAAAGCTTGCGCTAGGGCCTTTAAAAGTGGCGGAATCTAAAACATTTCTCTGCCAACCGATGATTGAGGGTTTGACGAAGATATACAAACACAAACTTAAAAATCGTCAATTGTATAATTTGTCGGTTATTTATCAGTCCCAAGGTCCCTTAAAGTTATGTCGTTCCACTTTTATTCTATTGTCTTAACTTGCGGTAAATAATTAGTTCTATTTTAGCCGTTGCTGTCTAATCTCGTTATAATTTAAACACTTTCAAGTTAGTGCTTATTCGTTTGACTTTTATTTTGACACATATGCACATATGTTTATTATTTTTGTTTCTGAATGCAGTCATACTCCACAATTTGTTTACAAAACGTGCGATTAATTCGTCGACCAGTTTAAGTATATTATGCAACGAGAGCATAATGACAGCAGTTAAGCTGCGAGTATACATATTTTATGAAGGGAGCGTATACTCGTTTCATACGACTACTATACTGCTCGCAAAAGTTAAAGGCATGTGAACGCTGGCCAATGCTCAAGCGGAGCGCTGTTGCCAAGCGTAGTGCGGGTAGCGGCAGAGGTTCTGTACATACGATGCGTGCATCACAATCGGCAGCGCTGGTAGGAGGGGCAAGCTGAGGATTCGCTGGAGTCCGCAGTACGCCCAGCCTCCATATGCCTTTAGCTTCTGCGAATATTATAATGCTCGACTATTGTACACAAGAGGGGCGATAGATGCGCCTTCAACTACGAATTATTTATTGTATTGTTATGTTGGCCTTGACACAATAATACAGAGAGTATATGTGCCATAACCTTTAAAAAGGCACACTTTCAAAAAGAGAAGAGAAATTGAGTTTATTAGAATGTTATTAAAATATTAAAACTAATTATTAAATAAACAGTAGCTTTATTTCATATACGGGAATCGGTAGTTTCGCTTTCAGCTGCGTGGGAATATGCGCAGACGAAAAGTACAGCACTGTAATAAAATGACAAATTATTGAAATTATTACGTTTTTGTCTATCTCTTAACTTAAGGTTTAGCAGCTATAGAGAATTGCTTCCAATAGACTTAACAGGCTCTACCAGAAAATTAAAGAGAAATTTTATTTGCCACGTAAATATCTCAAATATATGGGATTTTAATCAAAATCATTAAAACCTCTCAGCATAGAAACTTTTAATGAATTTTCCATGCTAAAGTCAGTTTGGGGTAGAGGAATTTTTTCGGAGATCTTCGTGTCGCATCTTTGGAAGATACGAACTTGAATGCTAAATTTGGTATTTATTCGAGTTTCGTATTTTGTTATACTGTTGACACACAGACATATGCAGACACAGACAGACGCATAGACAGACACAAAACACATACAAATTCTTTTGTTTTTTAACGACGCAGTCAATTACCAAGATCACATTAGCGTCAAAATAAAACACACACACACGCGCGCGCAGCTTGCACAGGGATCTCTTTTAAAATACTTTTGGATTCAGGGGGACTCAAAACATGTCTTTTCGCTGAAATCTTGGTATCGAATTTTTTGTGAAATAGAATACTTCATACCTCCATAGGTAGGTGCCAGAGACAGTGAAAATGTTTTTTTTAGTATTTAGAGCACCTCAAAACGGGTATTGTTGGTGAAATGTCGATATCAAACTTTTGGCAGGACAGACAGACGGACAGTGTCTGTTCATTAACACGAAAGTCAAACACAGCTGTGAATTGTGCTAGTTAAATTATTAAATTGTTTTAGTATACTCATGCAGAAAGGATTTTTCTTACAGACTACAACAAATACTCTTGCTAACGCAGTGTGCTGTTTCCTTGCCAAAGAGAAAAAAGCGTTCTTTTGTTAAAATGCATAGATGAGGGAGTTTGAAATTGTTTTTAAGTTAGGATGAAAGCTGTCAGCTGAATGATGGATCGCTATCTGCATGCGTCGTTAGCATGCGATTATAAATTAGCTCTCTGCTTCGGCATTAGGTACATCAGCCCACATAAGCGATTACTTCCAAGTACCCACCACTGCACCCTCTTTAAATTGTGGATCAGTTCAAAAGTCCTTTAACCCTTGCATTACCAGGGGGAGATACCTTATGCACATCTGTAATTTTTCAAAATTTCTCTTTTAATTTTTTTATTAAAGGCATGCAGTTAATAGTTATTGTCAATCGCTGTTCCCACTACTGAATTGCGTATTTCTTTCAAATTGTTCATTATTGATCTTTTTGAGAAATAATTAAATGTCGCGGTGGTCATCAAGTATTGCCCCGTATGTATAATGTGATTCATGTAAAAAGGTAAAAAGGAATAGTTAAACAGTGTTAAATATTACCTTTATAAAGATATTATAACCAATTTTAAAGTAAATTTGTCATTAAAATTGCCGAGATATCTTGTTACCAGTGGTGGACACGTCCATTGGTATATATAATGTGATTCGTGTAAAAAGTAATAGCTAAATAATGTTAAATATTACCTTTATAACCATGACAAGATATGTAATGCTAATATTTTTGGTAATATTTCTTGCACGTGGCGAATGACCTTGCTAGGAACTGCGTGAATGACGTAATGCAAATTGATGGTGAGGGTAACGTCTCTGTTTCCTATTTGAAATGAACAAGAGACTGCTGATAGTAGAAAGAACGCTACAGTATAGAGAAAAATGGAAGCTCCGCATGCAGCTAATGGATTTCACAGCAAGTTTTGAATTACAGACCAAGAGGATATCGATGTACAGGAATACCCAGAAAGAAGATGTGAGACCGGAATAGGCTTTAGCCTAATTCTTGAAGATAGAGGAGGAGAAGGAGAAGGAGAAGTAGAAGAAGAAGAAGAATGGTGATAATGCGAGCGGGCACTGTACTTAATCACGCACTGTCCCACGATGTTTACTACACAGAAGTGGTGGAGATACTAACCTGACACCCCTATGATCGTATAAATACAAAAGTGAACTCGACCGTAAACCACTGTGCTACTTCTAGCCATTCGCCACGGCCCAAAATTACCCCTATTGTCATTGGATTTATTTGGGCTTTATACGTTAGATAACTCACACTCCGTCTCTCATTCTGCACTACCCTTCACGGGATGTAGTCAATTTTTAGTGGGAGTAGGATCACGAAACGGGGAAACGGCAGGACCTTTTCAGTCAAAGGAGTGCCCCCCCACCTTTATTACAAAAATAAAATGTAAGATTTGGATCAACACAATTTTAATAAATGATAATTACAAATGTTGAGGCTTGATAAGATTACAATTATATGTGTCTATGTTTTATCGGGTGATAAGAATTACCAGTGGACGATAACAATAAATATGAATGAAGTGAGTTGTACAGATTTTCCGGCTATATACCAAGTTTACCTGTTTGAAATCTGAATTATTATTATTCGCATAAGTGACGACTTAACCCCATAAACTCATTGCCCCATAGAAATAATTATATCACCAGATCGATCCCGCATAGTTACGGCGGTAGTAGAGAGAGAGAGAGAGAGAGAAGAGCTACATACCTCTGGTGATTACCATCACGACTGACTACTAGACACAGACTACCCCAGACTGCCCTCTCTCTCGCTGCCTCACGTAGGCAGCACTACCTACAGCACTACCTATCGGGCCAGCGCCGCCCTAAAAAAAAAAAAACGAACGTGCAATCAGCACAATCACCCCCTCCCCCATCTAACAACATCACCTCACCATAGGATAAAGACAGATTAAACATGGTTAAGACACAGCCAAGAACTTAAAGGATACACCTTGAACCACCAGATTATCTTGTTTTGGTCACTGTGAGATCACTGGCATAGAACACTATCACCTTCACCACTTCACTGTTGGGGTCACAGTAACACTGGGGACACTTGTTCACTGGCAGAGGGGCTTAGTTGATCGCCAATTGTCTTTCGTCAGAAAGATCCCACGTTGTCGAGTGCGAAGGCCGTCGATCCTGACTTTGGGAATGCGTCTTAGCACTCGCTGAAATGGGCGTCATGTCACCAAGATGCTTGTGCGTGAACACCCGACGTAGACAGACCCGACGCAAACGGCGCCCCATCGTAACTGCGGAACCCTGTTCACCAGGAGTCCACATTCCGACTCTTATATCTGCAGCATAACAAAAGTTGATCGCCAGATTCATCGCTCAACAGTGCCAACTTGAGATGGTCAGGTGCTTTCGGAGGGGTAGACAAAGGTTTGGTGAGGCTGTAAACAGAAATCAAATCCGGCAGAAAAAGGAACATTCGCAGATTTCAAATAGGCTGTTACTGAACTCTTAGATAGAATCACTGGCATATAACCTTGGGCAATTTACCTTACCACCAAGTGTGGCTATCTACAAGCACAGATATTTAACAGGAAATAACCATTCAAATTAATTTTAGAATCACAAAAGGTGATAACAATTAACAATAAAGTGTTTAACAATAACAATATAAAATGCAAAGCAATTTAGTAACTAAATCAGAAAGTGATAACATTCGATATCCATTATTTAACAATAACAATATAAAGGTAATATTAAGAATGACAAGAGTAATAACATTCAATATACATTATTTAAATGATCAGCTGAAAAACAAGGCCTTGTACAAATTAATGCGCATATAAAACCCCCTTACTGGCCAGACAACACAAAAACACAAAACATATCACACATAATTAGTAAACGAGAAAAGGCCACCAGACACACACACTCTAAACATTCCAGAAACACTTCTCAAACATGTTGCAAACACTCCAGAAACACTTCTCAAACATACCACAAACACACACATCACCACAGCGCGGGGAGGAACGAAAAACTAGTGGAGCCGTGAAGGTATGCTACCCGCTAAACACAAGACACGCTTCATACCAAAATAAAGTACTCCTCCCACACCATAACAATAACATACAAAGAAAAACAAACACCAAATATAAACAAACAGTAACTCCACATCATAACAACACACTAACCAAAACAAATAACGAAAAGCAACAAGGAATGAAGTAGAAGGGAGGTTCTACACCTTAACCTACACAAAAGGTTTCAATTGGGAAATATGAGCTCTCCTCTCTCTGCCATTTCGTAAGTCTTTTAGACGTACTGAAACATTTTTATATATATCTATAATTTCATACGGCCCGACATACCTCGGGGCCAACTTGGCGGCATATGCGTTACCCTTGGACGATTGCGTAAAGAACTTACAAAACACTCTCTGACCTATAGCGTACGGCGAAGGCCTCTTGCCGACGTCATAGCGTCGCTTTACCTGAGCATGGGATCTGATGAGATTACGAAAGGCCGACTTCCAGGTCTTACGTATCTCTTCTTGGGTATACGTTTGAGGCAACAAATCATTCAAGTGCCAAAGGTTAGCTAATGGTGAATTAGGCGTATAAGCTAACATCAACCGGTATGGGGTAACGCCATGCGACTCATGGCGAGCCGAATTAAAGGCTAACTGTAGACGTGGTAAATTGGTATCCCACTTTGAATGGTTATCGTGATGATATGCTATTAAGGCTGACTTAAGGTTTCTATTGAACCTTTCGGCGTGTGAAGGGCAAGGGTAATACGGAGTGGTATTGATGGTTTTGACCCCCCAACCAAAACAGAAGTTCCTGAAAACACTTGAGGTAAACTGAGAGCCATTATCCGTAACCAGATAACGAGGAGCACCAAATGCCGCAAAAATGGAAGCTAAAACCTTTATAACGCCTCTGGCATTGGCCTTGGGTAAAGGACTTAACCACACAAATTTACTAAAGGAGTCAACCGTCACTAACGCATAAGTATTGCCCTGAACCGAGCGGGGAAATGGCCCCACAAAATCAACAAATAACTTCTCTAAGGGCCTAGTGGCCACCTCGGATGCCAAACCTTTCCACATGGCACATTGGGCCGGCTTTGCCATGGCGCAAACATGACATGATTTAATTCTACTGACGATATCCTTAACCATTCCCGGCCAAGTGAAATATTCACTGATTTTATTTTTGGTTTTGGAAATACCCAAATGGCCCCCTAACGGTGAATTATGGTAATAATCAAACACCACAGGTATTAAAGACTGGGGGAGGACTATCTTCGTCTTGTTATCCCGGTTATGTCGAATCATCAAAACCCCGTCCTTAAGAAAATACCCATCTACGCATTGACCTCTCTCAATATTTAATATTATTTGTTTAATCGTCACATCTCTGCGTTGGTGCTCGCCTATACTGGTGTACAATTCAGGAAAAGCTAGGCAAACGCCTATGTCCAACGTCAGGCTAGAAGAGGGAGGGTCAGGTTCAGCAAACACACGTGTCAAGGCGTCCGCTAAACAGTTATCAGCTCCCCTGATGTGTACGGGCGTAAACTTAAATGCTCCTATTCGTACGCCCCAACGAGCCAACCTCCCAGTAGATCTTGGGGTAGCAAGGGCCCAAGTAAGCGCCTGGTTGTCACACTCCAGGGTAAATTCTACATGCTCTAAATACTGCCTATACTTTTCTAATCCCAACAGTACCGCGAGAGTTTCCAATTCATAGACTGAATACTTGCGCTCGACCTCGGTCAAAGTTCTCGAGGTATAATAAATGGGCCTACGCCCGGAGGGGAAATCTTGCAAAAGGACCGCGGCCAAGGCTCCTTTGCTTGCGTCGGTTTGCAAGATAAATCGCCTACTAAAATCGGGAAATGCTAAGACCGGAGGGTTCATGATTGCTTGCTTGAGATCTAGAAAAGCGCTTTCTTGTTCCTGGGTCCAAATGAAAGGTATTCCCTTTCGGCGTAACCGGTTCAGGGGCTCCGCCCTGGCTGCATAATTGGGGATAAACTTATTAAAAAAATTCACCATGCCAACAAAACGCGCCAAAGCCTTCACGTTCTTAGGAGGTGGAAAGGTCCTAATGGATTTCGTCCTATCCGGATCAATGGTCACCCCGGCAGGTGAAACTATATGGCCGAGGAAAGAAATCTGACTCGTCGCAAAGACGCATTTTTCTTTCTTGAGCGTCAACCCGGCACTTTCCAGCCGTTTAAATACTTCTCGCAAATGGTCACAATGGGTATCAAAATCTGGCGAGTAAATCACTACGTCATCAAGATAATTGTAAACATACTCAAATTTAAGGTCAGAAAACAGATTATCGAGCAATCTAGTTAACACTTGGGCACCGGTGGCTAAACCATAAGGAACTCTTTGGAACTCGTACAGGCGCCAAGGGGTCACGAACCCGGTCACGTGTTTGCACTCTTCCGACAAGGGAATCTGATAGTACGCATTATTTAGGTCCAGGGTGGTAAATACCTTGGCTGCTTTAAAATGGTGAGCAGCCGTATGTAAATCCGGGATAGGTTGGGATTCCAAACGGATTTTCTTATTTAAACGTCTGTAGTCAACAACGGGCCTAAAATCTCCATCCCCTTTAGGCACTAGGAACATGGGACTACTATAAGAAGATGTAGAAGGGCGAATTATACCTTGTTCCAACATTTTGTTTATCTTGTGCTTTAAAACAGCCATCTTAGGAGGGGTCAACCTATACGGCGGGAGTTTTACCGGAGTGGTGTCCTCTAGCTCAATTTTGTATTGTATCAAATTAGTAACACCCGGCTTCCCCGAAAATAACTTGTGGAAATGTTGTAACAAGTTCTCCATTTTACCCTGCTGCTCCTCGGTCAAATGGGTCAAGCTATCCCTACCACCACCTAAGTGAAGGTCTGAAGGGCTTCGTACACATGAAGCTGAATATCGTACCATACGCTTGCGATAGAAGGGGATCTTCACGGTTGGTGCAAAAGCAAAAGATATCTCACGCCTAGCAAAGTCAAAGGCCAACCCCACCCGAGCCATAAAGTCTGCTCCTAAAATCAAATGGTGAGGTAACCCCGGTAACAGGTAGCACCAATGTTTCCATGTAAACTGCGGGAATCGCAAAGTAAGAAGCACCCTGTTTTCGACCTGAAACTCTTGGCCATTTACTGAAACACAATGTAGGGGTTCCCTCTCGGGCTTCAACCCACACTTAGACAATACCTCTTTAAAATATTTCTCCTGCACTAAGGAACAACTGCTCCCTGTATCCAACAAAGTCGTGACTGGTACCTTCCCCACCACAAGGTGTAGAAAAGGTTTTGAATCAAACGGGAGTCCCTTGACGCGGCCAAACATAGCATTAACCCTAGGGCTTCTGCCCTGTCCCTGGCGTCAAATGCGCCTCGGGATGTACCCACTTTCACGGGTCAATGTTGTTCCCTGAGATCGGCGATTACGCGTAAGGGGACACTGCCTCACCAAATGCCCCTCCATTCCACACCTATAACAATTACGCGCACCAGCCACATTGCGCCGAGGAGGCACCTCAACTGACGAAGGCAAACCCAATCGTGGTAAGATGGTGGGAGAGCGAATTATGTTGCAACCACGTACACTATCGGCTTCGTTAAGCTCGGCCAATGACGGCACCAAAGAGTCCAATTCCCTAAAAGTAACGGGACGGCTGGTAAAGATCAAAGCTGAACGTGTCTCCCTAGTAAGTCCTGACAAAACGATGTCACACACCTGTTGCTCACTATCAGGCAGCAGTAATACACGTGCATAATGCTTAACCCTCTCCACATATTCCAAAAATGATTCCTGAAACCCCTGCGGCCTCAAGTAATTTTGTTGAATTACGGCCATTAGAGCCCTACGAGGGACAAAATATCGTAACACTTCCTCAAGTAAAGCACGTATAGGGTGCGTAGCCTGCTTAGATCGATCCAAAATATTGAGAGCCATGCCCTTAACCTTGCTAGCAATTGCCTGTAACAACACAATTTGCGGCACGTCAGCCCTTTCAGCTGTTTCACTCACACGTACTAAAAATCTCAGAAAATGCACAGCCGTTGTAACATCTGTCACTACAAAATCAGGTTGGGATTGAACAAATTCCTGTAGCGGGTGTAACAACTTAATCCGCTGATATGCCGATACCATTTCACTGCCCAGGGGATTTATCGATCTAGAAACTTCGGCAAGCTGTTCGTTGGATAGTTCGGGGCCGCCATCTTTGGACATTACCCCGTCCAAACTCTGATAAATAGACTGAAACCCTTCGCGTAACTGAGGCAACGAAGTTCCAAAAGAAAGGTCAGGAAAGTATTTCACGAGGTATTCAAGTCTTCGAATATAATGGGTCACCCTCGCAGAAAGCCTTCTAAGCTGCTGTTTAGTAAGTGCCTTTCCCAAGTCAGAATCAGTAAACAACTCTTTAAATTCGACCAAAGCCTTCTCGCATTCACCCGGTGCGTCCTGCACCAACACGTTATCAGCACTCAACCGTCTAATGGGGCAATCTTTCACCTTACGGAACTCTTCCAATGTGGTCGCAACATCCGCGGTCGGAATCAGAACTCCACCTCGTATAGCCAACTCAAAATTTAGTTCACCTTTCCGTAGAAAGGCCGCGTCCACTACAGAAACCATTTTGTTACTCTTCCAATCCAAACCAAATTTTGAAAAGCCAAACTATCTTTCTAATAATCCCACTTACGATTTTTCTTGAAAAGTAACCACGCTCTGCTACCAGAGAATTGCACTACCCTTCACGGGATGTAGTCAATTTTTAGTGGGAGTAGGATCACGAAACGGGGAAACGGCAGGACCTTTTCAGTCAAAGGAGTGCCCCCCCCCCACCTTTATTACAAAAATAAAATGTAAGATTTGGATCAACACAATTTTAATAAATGATAATTACAAATGTTGAGGCTTGATAAGATTACAATTATATGTGTCTATGTTTTATCGAGTGATAAGAATTACCAGTGGACGATAACAATAAATATGAATGAAGTGAGTTGTACAGATTTTCCGGCTATATACCAAGTTTACCTGTTTGAAATCTGAATTATTATTATTCGCATAAGTGACGACTTAACCCCATAAACTCATTGCCCCATAGAAATAATTATATCACCAGATCGATCCCGCATAGTTACGGCGGTAGTAGAGAGCGAGAGAGAGAGAGAAGAGCTACATACCTCTGGTGATTACCATCACGACTGACTACTAGACACAGACTACCCCAGACTGCCCTCTCTCTCGCTGCCTCACGTAGGCAGCACTACCTACAGCACTACCTATCGGGCCAGCGCCGCCCTAAAAAAAAAAAAAACGAACGTGCAATCAGCACAATTCATACTTCCCGACTCTGGGAAGGGTGGGAAATAATCTTGCTAGAAAAAAATTCCCACGTGGGGCTGGGAATCGAGCCTAGTAGCCCTCTCACTGCAGGCAGGTGCTCTACCGACTGAGCTACCGGGCCAGCCCGTAATTATAGTATACAATATTATTACAAACTTAGTCCTACTAATTCTTTTTAGTAAATGTATATTTAAAATAAACTGATAACCAAGCAAGACCTCTATGCCTTTATCATTCACATAAATACTAAATAACCCAGTTCTGTGGCGTATTTATCCATCAGTTTGGATAGCATTTGCAATTTTCAAGTGTCATTTCGCTTGTGTGACGTACGAAGTTATCAAATCGAGAGCCTCTGGACTGAGAATAAAAAGGACTACACGAGTTAAACAATGCCATATTTTCTGTTCTCTGTGAATATCACAGCAAGTCTGGTATAAACCCCAAGCTGTAAAGCAGGGGGGGGGGGGCGCTGTTACCACGGAAAAATCCCAATGGCACAGAGGAGAATGTGCGTGCCGAATGATATCCCTATACAACCCGCACCCTTGCAATATTTCATGTCGATGCTGACCCGGCCTTGTTTGTTGTCTTCCTCACGGAAAGGTAGTGTGTCATGTGACTCGAATGGAGGGATAAGTATGGATTCTTCCCAGTGGCGGATTCTATACACATACACATAACTTTCTCTACGCACTATCGTATATTTATGTTTAACTTCTACAAACTATTCTTTCGAAACTTAAAGATAAACCTTTGCAGATTCATTACACGTTTCTTGGCACGTAAAAAGAGAGCCGAAGAAAATCCGGCGGATTTTGTATCGTTTTCTAGGGTCTTTTGAGGCGTGTTCTAATCGCAGAGCGTGGTGGCTTGGTAACACAGCAATAAGGAGGGGGGGGGGGAGAGAAGGGTGGAGATTGATGCCTTTGCTTTTTTACTTTCTCTACCGGTAAAGAGAGGAAGAATTGTATTCCACCCAAAAATTCGAAGTCGAGATTTCGAAAATTGTTATTTGCTTGAAAATGGCTCTAATGATTTTGATTAAAATGGCATATGTTTGAGATATTTGTATGACAAATGAAGTGTATATTTTGAATTTTCTGGCTATAGCCTGTGTAGTCCTGTTTACTCTGGATGAGTTTTGAATAACCCGTAAACCGTAAGAGATAGACAAAATCTTACCATACAAAAATGTAGATCTCGCTAAAACACACAATTTATGCCTGATTAATGTTTTTGTAGAGTTAACCATTTCGGAGATATTCCTTTTAACTTGCGTCAGTTTCAGAAAACTTAAATCGTTCGTGAAATGGAACATCGTGTTAAGCGTGCAAATAGATTGGAATATGAAAGCTTTAAAAGTTTTGATTACACTCAAAGTCTACTGTATTCTAATATTTCCCTTGCACCTACAACTAAATAAGCAATAAGATAGTTTGTACAAATGTTTATCTCAATTAACAGGATGAAGATATAGGAATAAGAGTTTATAAGAATGATTAGTACAAGAGTAGACAAAGTCATGTGAATGCAATACACCAGATTTTTTTTAAAACGATGCAGTAATACATACTTAGAAACAAACGCACGCACACACATGCACACAGTCGTATTCTTATGCTAGCCAGGAAAACTTGTATACAAGTACTTAAAACATCTAATTGAAACCAATGGAAATAATATTAAGAACTAGAGAAATATAATACATTACATAGGTTTGTATATAGTGTGTTATGATTTATGTGATACGTAAATTACCATGTTGTTATAATTAGCGAGTCACATTTAGAAACTGAGATAAATATATTTATGTGGTTTACACGAATATAACATGCATATTTGAACAGTAAAATTATGCATTCTTGTGTATTCTTATGACAGCGATAGGTTAGTAAAGGTAAATTAACCAATTATCGTTTGAACTAGAGGGAAAAGATGCTGATTTATTTATTAATTTGTTTATCTATTTATGTTTACTTCTGTGCAGCAATACACACACATGCACACTGTAACACTGAAATATCTGCTCTCACAATCCATCAACCACTACAGAGACTGTATCGACTAATTAGCCAGCACATAAAAGAGAACAGAATCGGTTAAAAACAGTGCACTGCAGTGCAAAAAATTCCCCGTAATATGGCCATGCGTCGAAACGAAGGATTTGTGTATACAATATTAAGAAAGCTGAACTCTTTCTTATGGAAATACATACACATCCTCTGGATTATAAGCGTGAGGAACTAAGTTTTTAACGTCCTCCAACGTAATGTCACATCGGATAGTGCATGGATGAAACGGCTGAAATTATGCTCAAATGAGCCCGAGGACCATAGACCTTTAAGTTACCCAACATTCATCTTCTGAGTATAAGGAAAAACCTCGGTAAAGAAACCTTATCCGGATAACTTACTGTAAGCGAGATTCAAACTCGCGACCTCTTGGACGTGAGGCAGGCACGCTACAGAGGCGGGTAGGAACTATAAGTGAGGAACACATCTGCGTTCCCGGAATGATTCAGAACTTTCTAGACAACCGAGTGTTTGCATGACCGATTTACAGACAAGTGATGTTATGTTGTGCTTACTTGGCATTTAACGCCAGTTGCGATCGTGATTGCAATAAAGTTTGATTATATAAATGACTTGATATATAGAAGCATTTACGTAACAATTATATGCGATGATCATTTTCACTACGATCAAACGTCCTTTTTATAGACCTTCTTATTGATAGAACACCCTGGTCCAAAAGGTTTCCTGTGATAAACGTTTTTCGATATGTCCAGAAACAGGTATGTGTGTGCGCGTGCGTGCACGGATTATTTAATAACCAGTTAATCTTTGTCAGGACTGTCATTGGGCAGATACCTGAATATGTTCCGCAGTCATTGTAAATGAAAGTTCTGTCCTCATAACGAGCAGAACTATATGGCGTCCACTGTACGCCACAAAGATAACTGAAATAAACACCTACACATCATCATAAAAATGTAGTTTATAAGGGCCATGCCCTTTTTGGTATAATTGAATACCTATTGTACAGAGTATCCGTTGTACTCCTAGAAAGTTAGTTTCTATCATTTGTATTATAAATATTTGCAGAAATTATTTTAAACACGTTTTAATGTAGGAGCAAGGATGTTAAACAGAGGTTGAAATAATGTTATCTTCGGACAATATATATATTTCCTTTTGAATTATACCACACACACACACACACACACACACACACACACACACACACACAGACACACACACATGCACGCACACGCACGCACGCACACACAGACTATACACCTTTTTCCTGTGAAACATCTATATAAATTTGTTCGTTCAAATGCAATAATAGTTGTAGCCTGTGCCAAGGAGAAAGCGCAGGTGGATTATTGATGTGCCATGGTGAACTTTCGGACAAACCCGGCCGTGGAAGAGTAAATGCTGCAATTTGTTGATCCAGTAGCCCTTCTCAAGTTGTGTGTAGTCGTACTTTGTTATATCCCTTACATTCTTCCACATGTGCTTCCGGTACATTGATTATGAAAACCATTCCACATCAGTGTAAAGCATGCCGATGGTGAGAACGCCATTCAGGAAAAGTTAATAAAAAGCGTTCAGAGTGATTGATGATGGAGTAGTGTATGTTCCAGTAGAACAGACTAGAGGCATACTGCCGCCACCATCCATTATGACGTCCATGTCTTGCATTCTACCACTCATGTAGCACATTACGTTATCTTAAAAAGTGTTCGCCTATAGTCATTAATAGAAGTAGTGAAATGAAAATATGTAACTAACCTAAAATGTCCTGTGAAAGGCAAAGGCCTCCTATCAATAGGAAAAACTCGCTATTCTAAAGTGGATTTTCAGTCCGTTTTTCCTCTCGCTACTCGTGACCACTACTGTCCAGCTTGCTCCTTGAAGGGGTCTGTCCATGTACCTCTCGGTCTTCCTTGTAGTCGTTTCCTATACGGGGGTACCACATAGTAGTCTTGTATGTCCACCTGTTGTCTTGTAATCTCGTCACGTGGCCTCCCCATTTCCATTTTAATCTTGTGGCCAATTGTGTCTAGTCTTTTGTGTGTGATAACTGTTTAATCTCAAAGTAGATATTCTATCTTTCAGAGATACTCCCAGGAGTTTGCGTTGCATCTTCCGCTGACACATATTTGGATTTTTTTTTTTTCTGATGGGTTGTTAGTGACCATGTCTGACACCCATAGAGTAGATAATACAAGGTAGACACAGATTTCCAATACGTTGAATTCAGTTTTGTCAAAGATAGAAATAGTGCTTACGCGAAAATACAATAAATTGTTTATAATTGCTGAACGATGGTTCTTGTAGCAAGGTCACCAATATTAGCCTTCGTGACGATCAGTTATCTACTCCTAATTCTTGACCTTAAAAGAATTAATAGGGTATAGGTTTATAAAACGCAGGGGACACTGACTTATCGGAGAAGAGGTCATTCTAACCTCTAAGTGGAACGGATTAAGTGAAGAAACCTCAAGAGACCAAAGGGCGCACGCAGGCTACCAAGACGCGTGGAAGTTCCTAACACATCCTGGTTCGAAGACCCGTCCCTCTACTAGAACTGTCTCATTGTTTTAAATTACAAATAACGTATACCATGCGGTATTCATTTTTATTTTCTCTATTACGTATAATAAGCATTGTATTCGATCCAAAATTGCGGTCAAGATTTCACCAAAATATATTTTGCTGAGGCCCCCTAAATCTTTTTTTTTTTTTTTTTTTTTTTTAACTTTTGTAGAAAAAGATCCATGTGTGTTTGTCTGTTAGTCTGTAAACAGCATAACTCAAAAACGAAAATTCCCATTAGTTTAATATCTTTAAGGAAAATTCCTCCACCCTAAACTACCCTTTACATGGAACATTTTTCGATATCTTTAAAACACACAATTTGTGTTCAAATACATTTTTATGGAGTGAACCATTTCGGAGATATTCCTTGTTATTTGTGTGTTTTGCAATACTTTAACTTTTCTCATATGGAAGATCGTTATTGAATTTTTTATCTCCTGGCCGTGCAAAGAGAATGGAATTTCAAAGGCTTCATTTAGTGACCAGCTTTAAAAGATTTGACTATCGTTCATAGCCTACTGTATTCTCATATTCCTCTTGTACCTATAAGAAAATTAGCTATAAGATAATTTATGCAAATTGTTTATCTCGACTAACATGAAGATACAGGAATAAGAGTTTGTAAGAATAATTAGTACAAGAGTATAGAATGCCATATGAATGCAACACAATTAGGTTTTCATAACTTGTCACAGATTTAATATTAGCAGGAACGGTTCGATGTAAGCGGCTTGCTATAATTAGTGAATATTAACGAAAACAAATGAAGCACGTGTGTAGTATAAAGCAGAAAACTGGAATGTGGACATAATATCGAGGCTTCTGAGACCGCCACTGAAGGTTACCCGCTCGATCCCCTTTTTGCTTTCATCGCTGGCCGCTGAGACGAAGCCCCCAAGAAAGCTCACAGTAATCCACCCAGGGACATGCCCGTTTTGAATTTTCCTGAAATTGGCAACCTTCCCATTGGGTTCCCAGCCCATATGTAGGAGCCAGCTATCCTGCTGCATCAGCCTACTTTTTATCTACACAGATTTTCGTCTCACTTCACCTTCAGAGTATACCTTGATCTGAACTGTGGAAGATCAAGTCAGTCAGAGTGGCTTTCCGTTCGTAGACGCCAAGGGAGTATTGGAATAAGTAGCATTAAGCGTTAGCTGTTTTAAAGCTTGTCGCTGTGTGATGATGCCTTTAAAATTACATTATCTTGGCATGGCCAAGAGATAATGAACATAACGCCATCACTGGGTTACCTCTGCACTGCGTGTTTTAATATCACCAAATATATCATGGTTTTGGCTAAGAGAACCTGCAATCACTTAACCGTGTTCATTGCAAAGGATGTCTTAAGATTAAAGTTAAGAGTAGTTAAGGCATTAAGAAGTCTTCGAACATAAAAGTAAATGAATAGTAGAACAGCTGAAAACAACATTACAACAAATAATAAATACGCATTAAACTTAAAATAAAACCTCTTACGTATTTGGTTGAATGGTGATTAGTCGAAGTTAAATGTGTTGATGGACAGCTCCCAAAAATATTTTAAGATTATGGTTTACCATTCATTCTCCTGTACTGCACTGAAGCTTTTGCAGAACATTGTTTAATAAAAATCCTTTATCAGAAAGATCCAATAATAATTAATTTGCATGTGAACACACAATTTGTAAACAGGACTTTTTTAATCATAATTAAACTGCAAAGCCGTATCCAAATATATTTAACGTGATTATTTTTGTGTTTGCAGGAGGTGTACTGCGGCAAAGAAACGATATGCACCGTGGATGGTCTCCACTTCAACTCCATGTACAATGCCCGTGTTAAGGCATTCAACAGCACTGGCGAAGGGGAATACAGTGAACTTATCGGCCTCCAGACTGCTGAAGGTGAGTATTTTGGCAAGCTCTGCCGACCTGAGGATAAGATGGCTCTAATAGATTAATTAACTCCATAGAGTGCACCGAAAGTCATCGGACATTTTATCCCATTCTAACTTACAGCTTGCCTCTTATTTCCACTGTCTGAAATCCTACCACAATTGTTAGGAGTCATTCCATATACATTGTGTTATGGTGATGTTAATGGCAAATGCATTGTGGATTTATGTCCTTGAAGGAATTTATTTGTAACGCATAATATAAAAGAGGAAGAGTTATTGCATTGCCATAATGACATATACTTTTTATAGACATTTGCTATTTGTTTTAAAAATCCTAACAGCAAGTATATAACAAGCTTTATAAGTGCACATAAACTTATCCTCAAAAGTCGTCCTGCAGTCAGCAGTTGTGTGCAAAAGTCTTCAATACTATTCGAAATCATCAACATAGGATCTAAATGGTATAATAATTGTCATCATTATCTCATTACGGATTAGGAACCTCTCCTGTGCTAGCCTCAGGTTTCTCTCCATCTACTCATGGGTCTTCCAATGCTTCTTCTTCAAATTGGCTGGCACTCGTAACAGCTTAGAGAAGCGTTTTACATCCATTCTTTGTACACATTGTTTCCATCGGCTTCTAAGTTCCTCTATTTTTTCATTTATAGCAAGAATACTTCATTCGTTTCTTATTTCTTCGTTTTTTATTAGAAGCAGTTTGTAGAATGATACCAATGATGCCAAGTTCATTCTAAATCTTGAGGTGTCATCGGTCAGATACTGAAAATACTGAATTATTTTGCTGACTTACTGGAACGGACGAGTAGTATTACCAGGAAAAAAAACAGGAAGAAAATTCAAGTAGTAAGGTTGCAGAACAAAGGGCTGCAATAGTTTCTTCCACCCTCTGGGGACGAGGGAGACAAAGACTGCATTCGACTTACACTGAAGATGGGATTAATATGCATCTAGAAAACGTTCCGATCAGCCAACATTATGATTTAGTGATGCGTTTCACCATTTGAGTGTCGACACCACAATATTCATAAATGGATCTCAAGTTCGTTATGTCACAAATTTAATCTTTAGCTCTCTTTTAATAGCTTATAAACCTTCATGTATCTAAAACAACCGCAGTTGTCATCAATAATGGTCTCTTATAATCAGGTGTAGAAAATGAGGTATCATTCTATCTGTTGTCAAACATGTATCTAGTGTGAAAGAAAATATCTCAAAAAGAAATCTTTGCTTTCAGTGTGACTAGATAGAAACAACAAAATTTCTGTCGAGTCGTAGATCTGAGTTGTACGCGAGAAATAACTGGCGCATTGAAGGGCACTGTAATTCAACTAATAAAGCATTGGAGGGTCAACTAAATCTCTACTTATGCCATCAAATTTTTTCAGTTCTGTATCACATTTCTGCTCATGAGTACCAAACGCTGCAATATTCTTAGCTACTAGTAAAAGCTACTAGTAAAATATATATTTTATACGTGATGAGAGACGTTAATGAATGTACGCTTTTATACACTTTATATTTGTTAATTAATATTTTAGAAGTAACGCAACGATAGCTTGGCAACGATATCTGCGTGAAACCTCTGTACTACTTACATAAAGCTGCAGTTGTGGAAAAGATATCCAGAATGAATATCCAGGTAATTAAGTATAGGCATGTTATTTGTTTAAAATGTCCAAAACGTGTACTATTTTAGCCAAAATCGCAAGCCATTTTTGAGAAAATTAAAATGTTGAAGTTTTTTCATGCAAAGGGTAGTTTGGGATGTGGAATTTTCTTGAAAATTTTCGTGTCGTATCTTTGATAGATGTTGAGCTTATGTACCAAGGTTGGCATTTAATCGAACCTTTGTTTTGGAGTTTTGCTGTTTACAGACACACGCACACAAGAGTACGCGCGCGAGTGTTTTCCTAAAAATTCCTTTTTTATTTAGAGGTCTCTAAAACGTGTATTTTCAGTGAAATCTCTGCATCGAATTTGTGAATGGAATGCAATACCTTCTCTACGAATTATATACTGGTAAAGAAAGCAGAAATAAGAATACACGACAGGTTCCTTATCAGACCATCGTTCAAATTTCTCCACCGAGCACGTTAAATCATTTGCTTTTATTTTAAACACATAGTAATGATCTTGCAAATATTTCACCATCAATTTTTGTGCTAGTCTGTACCATCCTCCACTTGTCACGCTTGAAGCAGGAGCTCCCCTGGAGTAAGACAACCCTCCAGGAGTTGCTGGAGAGCCTGCAATGTGTCTCTGTTGCATGCCCCCCCCCCTCCCTTCATCCAAAAGACTGTATCATGATATAATTGGCGAGAATAAGGTTGTCAGAACTTTGTGTCTAGTGAAGCCACTCTCCCTACTGGTGGTTTTGCTGGCAAGGGGTTGTCAGAAACCCTCCAGGCTGTGCAGGGAGGGAAAAGTATCGGAAGTCAAAGGAGGGTTAAATGATGACGAAACAAGAGCTCCTTGTACGGACATGTGCACTGTCGCAACAAAGAGGGAATGTGCCTGACATGTTTGTAATTACAGGTAGGTAACCCTCGCGTTCCAAACCGTTTTTGAACTGACAGACAGTCTTACGAACGGTTGGTGCTAACGAGGATCTGAAATGCCAAATGACGGATATATTCAAAGATCTATAAAATGCGGCCATCCTTTCAGCGGCGCCCTCCATAATGATTCCTGTGAATGTGGTGACGTCAGAATTGTATCTTCAACCTCGAAAGTATTCTCACCGCGGAACGTATTTAATAATGCCCTGAAACACACTATAATATAAGTAATGCCACGACTAATTGTCAATTTATCTAGAGAGTTTGAGTATTACGAGTTGCATGTATTAAGACCATTTCACAAACTAAGGATGATATAGCGTATGAAATGTTATTTAAATGTTCTCTTCTTATTACTTCTTCTATTACCTGCTGCCTTTTATCTAGCGTCGGAAATATTAAATTGGAAATATTTGGTGCAGGAAATTTAGGGGTGGCGTGTTTATAAATTTAGGATATTTGGGTTTTTGAAGGAAGCTTGTGCCCACAATCGTCTGTCAGGATACAGTAAGTTCTGCATTCTGGTGGAATAAAAAGTTTTTAAATACAATTTTTAAGTTTTTAATTTAGAATTTTGAATGGGGAATAATTTTCGAACACCTCTTGATCGGCACCCACAGACTTCGCCGGAATGGGCTATTTAACCTAAAACATGAAGAAGAAGAAAAAGAAGAAATGAAGGTGGAAGAATAAGCTTTCGTGAGAGTAGTTTGTAGAAGCTACATAAAAATAAACTATATTAATTAGAGAAAGTCATGTGAACGTAACGAATTTGTACTTTCTCTGCTACATATAGTTAGAAGGGCAAGTGTTATATGCGACCCAAAATTTCGATGTCGAGATTTCACCGGTAATATTTTTGAGGTCCCTTTGAAAAAAGAAAAAGCAGTTTTGTGTGTGTGTGTGTGTGTGTGTGTGTGTGTGTGTGTGTGTGTGTGTGTGTGTGTGTGTCTGTCTGTCTGTCTGTGAACAGCGTAACTCAAAAACGAAAAGTCAATTAAAAACCTAAGTTCTTATTTAAGTTTAGTACCTTTCAAGGATGTGACATGAACATTTTGAAGAAAATTCCTCCAGCCTAAACTATCCTGTACATGGAAAGTTTTTCTAAAATTTTTATTTTCTCACAAATGGCTCCAACGATTTTAATTAAAATGCTATATGTTTAAGATTTTTTATGGCAAATTAAATTCATATTTTTAATTTTCTGGCTATAGCCTATGTAGTCCTGTTTACTCTTGACGACTTTTGCATAACTGGTAAACCGTAAGAGAAGGCCAAATCTTACTACACAAAATATGTATGTAGATCTCATTAAAACACATGTTATGTCCAGATACATTTTTTGTGTGCAGTGAACCATTTCGAAGATATTCCTTGTTATCTGTGTGAGTTTTACAACACTTAAAATTTTCTCAAATGGAAGGTCGTTATTCACTTTCTGTTTGGCCGTGCAAAGAAATCGGAGTTTCAAAGTATCATATAGCGACCACTCTTAAAACATGACTATCGTTTAAATCCTACTGTAGTCGCCTTGCACCTACAAGAAATTTAGCAATAAGATAATTTCTGCAAATGTTTATCTCGATTGACATGAAGCAAATAGAGGAATAAGTGTTCGTAAGAATAGTGTGTACAAGAGTAGAGAAAGTCATGTGAGTGCAACACATTTTTTTTTTTCACTTTTAAGTAATTACTAGTGTGTTATACGCGTACGCCACTGTCACGCTCTGTTTAAAGAGAAATAAAATTTGAGAGGGAAGGTGAATGGTTTTTGTAGGAAGTTTTCTTTTGTGTGTCACTACAGTATGGTGGAAGGGATGGTTGCATGTGGGGGCTGACTCTGGAAGCACACAAAGAACTACAATCTCCGGGGGTAGAAAAATCGATTACATTTTAGCACGGTAGAGGGACTACATGCAGCTCACCGGTAAATGTCATAGGGGATTTTTTTTAGTTGGGGAGGGGAGTTTAAAAGGAGGTTTATGAAACTCGAAAGGCTATTGCTAAACCTGACCTTTGTCAAATCCTCAATTTTTGTCCCCTACATGCGTGTTGTCCTTCATTACTTTCCTAAAAGTCTGAAGGTACTTCCATTATAGAGGGGATACCTTTAGCCTTATGGCAGTCAAGAAATAAGAGGGGGGAAATAGCTTAATCTGGATTTGTCAAGAAGCAGAAAGTGCCTTTGAACTGGTAGAAATAAATATTACAATTGCTTATAAAATATCCTTAGGAAAAATGACATAATGAATAACCACTTAATCAAAAATAATCGCTTTCATGAACTCATTATGAACCATCGACAGTAATTATCTGATGTCTTGTATTCTACCCAAAAATTCGATGTGTATACCCTGGGAGAAATAACCTGGCACTTGATGTTACAGCTGCCTGCCGGCAGACAGCTATGTCGCAGCGTTGCCATGGTGAGTATAACTCAAAAAGGAAAAGTCGGTTAGAAACCAAACTTCAGCATCTTTCAATGTGCATAAATGCATATGTAATTAGCAGATTATTGTCACAGCGCGTCATGATCCTACCGGTCGGCCGCCAAAGTGAGTGCGTGGCCGCTCGTCTACCTGGGTCTGGGCGCGGCTAACGGCCAGTCTGTCACAGAACAATGGCCCCTCCAGAATAATAGCCATTGGGTGCCAGTTCCCAGTAGACAAGTGACAGTGAGAGTTCAGTAGAGTGCGCTAGACTCGGTACGAGTGCAGTTCACTTGTGAGTTTGACTGAGCAGTTGTGATTCGATTCAACGGATCCGTTGTGAGTGCATGCAATTGTGTTACGCGCGTAATGTTTCCGTTATGCTAAGCGCCTAAGTAAAAAATAAAGCATATCTAGTAACAACTGTATTTTAATTGTTCAATATATTCCGTAAAGTTTATGTAATGCAAATTTTCTAACCTAGATATATTACAATACACACTTCGCTTTAATTTCAATTAAAAAATACAATGTATTGCATTCAAATAAGTTTCTTTACTCTCACTCCTACAAATCATTCTTACAGAATCTCGTTACTATATTTGATTCTTGTTAATCTAAATAAAATCTCAATTTACATTCACACATTTCGTTTTTACGATGCCGTAGGCAAAGCCATAGTCAGATTTTTAAACTGAATGGCGGTATGTTATGGTTTTAGATTCCATCTTTTCATGTCCACGAAAAAAGAAAATATCGACTTGTCATCTGAAAAGAGTGAAAGTATTTGAAACACAAAAGAAATTGCTGTTTAGCGTCACCATATCATGATGTCAAAAAACTGGGGGAATTCAGTTAACGACATTTATTTCACATACTTTTCATTTCCTTTGACCTTTTTCAGGAAATCCTTTTTACAGATAATCCTGTCATAACATTGAGCACAAGTTGAGTTTTTCATGTTGTACATTATGATCAACATTAACTTTACATTTTCGGCAGCGAGCTTATTTCGCTCATCTGTCCACTGAACATTTAGCAGAGAAAAGATTCTCTCTACAGCTGGATTATGAGCAGGTATGGCAAAATAGTGCTGTACTACTTTCAACAGTTCTATACACTCACATTATTACTCATGTATTCGTACCATTTCCGGCAACACTTCCCCACCAATGTTGCAGAGTTCATTTTGCGGTAAGTTCTTAAAGCACTTATTTCACAAAGAGTGCAGAGTCATCAATAACTATGTTAACACTTCTTAAAAATAACAGTTTTTTCCACCGCTTGCCACTCTGGTTCTTTATCCGTTGAAACACAGGCATACCACTGCATTGGGTCATCCAATTATAACTAACAGTATAAAAAATAGACATATCACTTTCAAAGAGTTTAGGTAAATTTCCATCATCACATTTACAAATAATTTCCTTTACTTTTAAAGGGACAAAATGGTTTTCTGCCCTAATTTTAAACTTGCACTATAATTATCTTTTGGCATCCTGATCTGTATATGATATATCGGCAAAACTAGCCAGTCCAGGCTACAACAAGAATATGTAGGTTTCGTTCAGTGGAAACAAAAACGTTACGGTGAAGCTTCTCTTGTTTACAGTTCACGGCATCTTCACCATAGAACACAAAGAAGGAAGAGAAAGTGATGCGGCGTACAGGTGCAGTAAACTTTAAGCAGAGTTCAGCAAAGACCCGCTAGAGGACATACAAAGCAATTGCTAAAGGCGCGGCGTGTGAATTCATTTTCAAAATGAATTGAAGTGATAAACAAATAATATATTTTTACTGCTAATTAAAAAACGGGTGGTTTCACAAAATATTCGAAATCTGAAAGGGGGGTCGGAGAAGGGTCTGAAAAACGGGTGGCCCCCGGTAAAAACGGGTGATATGGTAACCCTATTACTGTTTACCAACTATGCAAAAGTAATTCAGAATGAAGAGGACTTCAGAAGCTTTTCTTCTGCAAATTAATATACTGGGTGGAAGGCGCTGCTTCGGCCATATCTTAATCAAGGATTTTGCATGAGGAATGTAGCAAATATATCCAGTACAATTATTGGCAATAAAAAACTGTTTCGCTGAAGAAAAAAAATTGTATCAAACATGTGGAATATTCAGAGCTATCTACCTTCTTAACGAATAGATATAAAACGTTTTTTTACTTCACTAACAGTCGCACAAACATCGTGTCCACAATGTTGTAATGCATTTCTACTTTAATTCGAATTAATTTAGTCACAATTTAATATTAACGTGACGTTACCAAATCTCTCTTAGAATTAAACGTCACATGGCATTTTAACATTAAATAGGAAATGCATTATAGCATTGTTGACACGATATTTTTGCGATTGTTAATGAAATAGTAAACCATTTATATCCATTCGTCAAGAAGCTAGATGGCTCCATATATGATACACATTTTTTTTTCGGCGAAACGGTTCTTTATTGACAATAACTGCATTGGACATATTTTTTACACTCATGTAGAACCTCTGGTTAATGTATGACTAAAGCAATACCTTCCCTCCGTATACATTTTATTTTTCATGAAACATCTTAAATATATGGTTAGAGCCATGTTTGAGAGAATAAAATTTTAGAAATTTTCCATGTAAAGAATGATTTAGAATTGTTATTTTTTTAAATCTTCGAGTCGTATCCTTGGAAGGTGCTGAATACTCTTCGAGTTTTGTTTGTTTCTTTGGATTTTTGTTTCTTTTTATTTAGAAAGTTCAAAACGTGTATTTTCGATGAAACTAGGTATCGAATTTTATTGGTGGAATGCAATAATGCCTATATAGGAAAGTAGCAGAGAAATAAAAAATATTATCCTATATGGTACTCCACTTTAATATTTAAACTACTGCACAATGTAGCAATAAAGACACACTTATTTTAATTTGAGATTCGAGCCAACTTATCAGGAAGGTAAAAGGTCTGTCAAAGGCCTCTGTTATATTTCACTCAAGGGTGCCCTCAATCAATGCCTGACTAAGTGGAGGCAATGGGGTGGGTCGAAATAATCGTAAATATTTTATAACTAATGATACATAATAGCTAGCCATCTTGTTAACAGCCACGCCAAGAGGTCACACTATTGTTACGTCGGGGCAGTGTAATTTAGTCCAATCAGAGCTTCCACCGCCCGGCACGTACATTGTCTCCCGACACAATGCTCTCAAATTAATTTATAAGGCTGCCGTTCTCATGACTAATAAACCGACTTTGTAGCAGTTGCTATCAAAGTAAAAAAATGATAACTCGCTTGGCATAATACAAACGGTCCACGAAATGTTGCTTTTGTGGTGTGGAAAGTGTTACGTGTGAATGCATGAATTTGTTTGATTAGTAGGTAATGTGGCGCAACAGCAAATGTGGTCTTCAACAAAGAAGCTTTTTTCATCAGTACTCTAGTCTACGGGTCTGATAATGTTTAGAGCAAGGATATCAAACGGTAAGGGACATTAACAAAGTAGCTTACCAAAGCTGGAGTTTTATACAACACTATAGAACCGTGCGTTGTGGAAAAGGAATAGGTATACAGTAAGCAAACGTAGGTTAAATATTTGTTACAAGTGTTTAACTTCATCATGAATAACTAAACAAGACAAATATATAATATCAAGCAATCTTCGCCAGATACATTGCTTTCGAAAAAGATAGCAATTTTTTATAACTAATGCCACGATTGATTGTCAATTTATCTATAGAATTTGACCATCACGAGTGCATTTATTAAGACTATTTCACGAATTGAAGGACGATACAGTCTACGAAATGTTATTTAAATGGTGTATTGTAATTATTAACCTCTTAAAAGAAAAATGAAGCAGGCATACATCAGTATCCATTGGCATGGCCTACAAGATTAAATGCCACTGACCTAGTTTCCTGCTTGTGTAAACATATTTCTTGCTCATTCTATGTTCTGAGCTGTGGTTCTGAGGTTTCCCTCTTTGAATTATGTGATCTATTTCAGCATTAGAATGCTTGAACGAAGCGAGAGTCAGCCATTTTTTGACATTTACTCGTAAACCCAAGGTCTCTGTTGCGGCAAATTACGTAGTCTGTTGGGCATCTGTAGGACAGTGCATTTAGATTCTCTAGTCTGATCACAACATAGGAAAACCAGAAGATGATAACGAAGTTTGATACTCTTTTCGCGAATAAAGGTGTCATTAGTTGAAATTTGAAATCGATATGAACATCGTTGGTTAATTTCAACCAAGTCCACCAAAGACAACTTAAAGTGTGAAGTGCATTGATGATGACGACGATGATGACGATGACGACAACCGCGACGACAACAACGACGGCGATGATGATGATGATGATCGCCTTTATTCTCGAAAGGGCAACGGGCTCTCCTAAAACGAGAGAAGCAATGGAAAAACCGAAAGAAAAGTTAAAGCACAATTACATTAAAATGTATATTTTGATAAAAACAGAAAGTCCACAGTCTACCAATATTGTCCAATATTAATTACATTATCCCATTGTCATTTTGATAATTTCTCTTGTCATGCTTGGCTACAATTTTGTGATTAAGTAGTTCATTTTCTATAAAGCTCGCATGTTTGGCAGAAACGTTATAAATATTTCTGACTAGTTCGAATCTGCTAATCTAAGACAAGGGATATTACTTACCAAGACAATCTAATAAACAGATTACCGGTTGCTGATTGAAAAATATGACTCTTATCAATAATGTGGAAGTTTTTGTAAGAATATTTGTGCTCCGAAACTCCGTCAGAAACATATCCAGCTCGCTTTAGCAGCTATGGTGAAAACAAACAATCCTATGTAAATTCACTAACAGATTTCTAAGTTGCGCTACGCTGAGTGCAAAGTTCTCCGTGACTCATTAACTTAACTTTTGCCTACCTCATCCACCCTTTGTTTGAACAGCAAAGGTGAGTTTTGATCACAGTTGGTACTATAAGATTCTAAGAGTTTCCAGACATCCCGGAACATTCAGTGTTTGCCGTTGGTAAAAGATTACATATCTGGTGTTCTGCAGTATGTGCTACTCTTGGACGTATCTAGTTTCTCGTTAAATATCTCAAATATCCAATGTCGCCACTTTACCCTCTGAAAATTCTGTTCGAGGTTATGTTTTGAAGCATATTTTTAACACTCAAGTTACATGTAATAATGTGGCCTGAGCTTTATACTGTAACAAAATGACAATTTAACAAATTCCATCCCTGACACCAGTGACATATGATAGAAATGACGAAGTCCAGTTACTTTTCCTGTCAGTTAATTTGTCTTCTAAAACTGAAACACAGAACACAGTTCTGTTTAATCCTTAACACAGTTCTTCGTGACCTTACAACTCACAATTGTTCTGTCCTTTCGTAACCTTGATACACACTTTTCTATCTTTCAGTTCTCTCTGTGTAACAGCTGGCTTTGATGATCACCCTCTCTCGGCGTCTCCCTCGCTTTAATAGACTAAAATTACGTGGCAGTGATTTTTCTTGAAATTCACACTTTTTCGAACCTCTTGCAAACAAGCTGGCAGTAGAAAGTTTGCAACCAGTCTGAATACGTTTTGTTCTGCCACTCCGAAGTCGTTTACTCGCCACACAATGGAGTTAGCTAGCTTGACCTTGAGCGTCTCTGGCGTGCTGCCGCTGCTGGCGATATAATACCTATATATTCATGTACAGTCATTCGATAAAGGACTGTAATTTAAAGATTAGGAAGGTGTTTTGCGCACAAAAGTGGTGTCCAATCTGAATGACAACGCACACCAACGGTTAGAAAAGAAATAATTAAGGAAATGGTTAATGAAGTACTTTGTATGCAGTGTAAATTTCACCTTGTGGCAGTTCTAATATATTGAATTCACTATTTAATGCTGACAACTGGTCAGAAAGCGGAAAGGGGATGTTGGGTGACAAGGAACTGCTTGCTAAGCAGTGGAAGAATATTAAATAGGACAAATGCTTGGAGCCAAAGCAAGATAACAGACGGAATACGCTATTATTTGTATTAATATAATAAAGAAAGAAAACATGAGCGTGATTGTCTGTGTACGTGCGCACACACCTTGGGAAGTCCTTAAATATCTTTGGCGTGAATAAAATATTTCAAGCGTAAATATTTTGAATTTGTGTTAAAATGTGTACATTGTAAAATTATGATTAATGTAATCAGTGTCGCCCAAAATTACGAGTATTAATTGCAGATAAAAAATTCGTCACTTTCAGCAACTCCAGATTTATTTATTTATTTATTTGTGTGTGTGTGTGTGTGTGTGTGTGTGTGTGTGTGTGTGTGTGTGTGTCTCGATCTGTGGGCAGCATAACTCAAAAACGAAAAGTTGGTTAAAAATGAAATTGATATTTAAGTTTGTCTAACTATGCGACACGAAGATTTTGAAGGAAATTTCTCCACCCTGAACTAACCTTTACATGGAAAATTTTTCGAAAAGTTTGATTTTTACGGAAATTAATTAACGATTTTGATTAAAATTCGATATGTTTGACATATTTTTATGGCAAACAAATGTATATTTTGAATTTTCTGGCTATATCCTATGTAACCCTATTTATTCTGAATGACTTTTGCATAACTGGTAAACCGTAAGAGATACACCAAATCTTATTATGCAAAAATGTAGATCTTGCTAAAACACACAATTTATGTTCAAATAAGTTGTATGGAGTGAACAATTTGGAAATATTACTTGTTATTTGTGTGAGTTTTGGAAAAGTCAAACTTCCCTCAAATGGAAGATCGTGATTTTTTTTTTATATCAGCCGTACAAAGAGAACGGAATCCCAAAGTTTTAAAAGATTTGACTATCGCTCAAAGCCTACTGTATTCCCATGTTCTCCTTGTACCTACAATAAAATAAACAATAACATATTTTCTACAATCTCACCTAACCTAGCCTAACACGAAGAAAGGAATAGGAGTTTGTAAGAACGATTAGTACAAGAGTAGAGAAAGCCATGTGAGTGCAACACATCAGATTTTTCAGAGAAGTAGCACATTCTGTAGAAACCACATGAAACATATAATTTCTAATTCTTTCCGCCTATTGCTTAAAATCCCTATATAAATTAGATTTCACATGTAAGTAAATAGTCCTGGGTATACGAGAACGCACGTACAATTGTAGCAGGCTAAAGCAATTGCTCCCCATTCCCCTCCGCATTGTGTTGGTCTCTGGAGGTTTCACTAGCAATGAACATAAATGCTAAATGGATCTTGACCGATAACAGGGCCTGCTGCCTATCCCAGATCAACTACTGGAAACACAAGGAATTGCAGGTAGCCAATAGGTTGTTGGAAGAGGGGTAAAAATCGTAACTACTTTACGCTCAATTTAAGTTTCAATTCTACACACTTATTTGTCTTCTACGTAAGGTTTTAATATTTCCTACAGAAAATCAAGTTTATGTTGGAGAGCAGTATTTTCCGTGGAACTGTGCGCTTAGTCTGTTGGAGGTCTATTAAGAATGCGCCTTCTGTGTCTCCTTTCTATTTATGTTGCGTTATTGGTATTACCAGCTTTTTTAAACACACCATGCAAATTATTAAGTATATTACATTAAGTCAAGCGTTTTATCATATATATTATCACAGTTTCTGTTATTATAATCTTTATATTTTGAGTTGTACAGCATTTCATGTGACTCATAGATAATCAGAAGTTTGATGGTAGCTACTGATTAAGTACACCTGTCTGCTATCTTCATATTCATACTTCCATTCTAAAAGAGAACGAGGAATAATTCTGGCTAAAGAGACATTCCCCCCTCCAGGTGGGAATCAAACCTAGGACTTCTGAATTTGAAGGTTAGCGCAGAAACAGTCTGCCATTATGTTTTGTAATCAGTCACAGACGTGATAAAAAGTGTGAAGGTGAGTATAACATTTATCACAGAGGTATGTCATAGCTAGATATGATCAAAAATGCTATATTGTCCAGTGAATGGTTTTATCTTATGTACGTGGTGACACAGAAACTTGATAGTGTAATGGACTGGTAAAAGTATGACATAGCCGGCTGTCTAGACTGCATTGCATTCGACTTGCATTCCAATTACATTTTAAGGACTTAATGATAAACTCTTGTCAATATAAGTATAGACGTACACTTATCATTTTGATGAAGTAATGTTTACTCTAGGTGACTTGCACAACTGGTAAACCGTAAGAAGTACATGAAATATTAATGTACAAAAAATGTAGATCTCTTTAAAACACAATTTATGTCTACATGAATATTTTGCGGAGTGAACTATTTCGGAGATATTCCCTGTTATTTGTGTGAGTTTTGCAATACTTATGCTTTTCTCAAATGGTAGGTCATTCTTCTCTTTATCTCTTGGCCGTGAAAATAGAACGGAATTTCAAATCTTACATATAGTGACCAGCTTTAAAAGATATGACTATCGCTCAAAGCCTACTGTATTCTCATATTCCCGTTGTACCTACAAGAAAATTAGCTATAAGATAATTTATGCAAATCTTCATCTCGACTAACATAAAGATAAAAGTATAAGAGTTTGTAAGAATAGTTAGTACAAGAGTAGAGAAAGTCATGAAAGTGCAACCAATCAGATTTTTTAATCATAATGATTCCGGAGTTAATTTGGCTGATAAGATAATCTGTGGAACTGTACGGTTGCATGTGTCTACTGCTTGCTTACCATGTATGCGTAAAAATGGAATGGAAAGTAACTGTCTGAGTGGAATTCTGTGCAGATTTTTCGCCCAGCGGAGCTATTATCGTCATTCTCGCAGCTCCGATAAAGAGTTAAATGGCTGAGACGTGTTGAAAACGGTCGACTAGCAGACATAAATCAGGGACAACTAATTATCGCCTCAGGATCATCCCCATCCATCTCGCCATTGCTCCCCAGAGTACCGTTACACGGAACGGCGAATACCGAAATTGGAGAGAGTCGGTGATTGATCGGGAAAACATCGGAATTAAAAATCGCGAGAGGAATGGTTGGGGCATAGTTTGCAGCCATCCAGGGAGAAGCGTATGGGAATATCCGGCAATACCTGAATGTAACATCGACAGACTCATTATAAAAGTTTTATTATATATTCTGCTTTCAAGTCTTATAGTACTTGACTTTTCATGACTAACAGAATCACAAAAGAAAAAGCAGGGACTGGGAATATTTGTTCAGGTTAACTCTTTGGAAGCAATTTTAACTAATTATAATAATATAAAACCTTACAATACACTGGGAGTAATAAAATAAAATTAAAAAGTGGTGGAGGTAATTTTTGTAATGTTGTATTTGAACTTTAACTACCCTTAAAATGTGTTCGTTATTAAAAATTATGAAAATTAAAAAGCATTAAAAGTCATGTTTTACTATCGTCCAAATGGAAAGAGATTTTTAGGTCGTCCAAAGAAACGCTGGGCTGAAAATTCAAATGTGAGGTCATAACAGGCCTTATGGCCTAATACTTGGAAGGCAGAAGAATCACAGAACACTAATTTAGGCCAATAAAAAGCAACTTTAATTTGAAAATAACTAATTTATTTTCAGTTTTTGATCCAAGCATTTAAGGATGCCATGCTAAAGAAGCCTTAACAGGTTTACGATGGGATATAATTCTACTTATTGTATCAGAAATTTTTTGTTTTGTTTCGTGTCTATAAAATCGATATCCAAGGATATTTGATAGCATCATCCTTTAATTTCAAAGTTTCATGGTTATTAAAATAACCTGTTTTAACAATCGAATTAAATGAGTTACTCTCAGTTCACCCTTTTGAAGTTTCCCTTGTTTATTGAAATTCTTAGTAGCTGTGGAAGGAATCACATTACAGTAATTGATTGTACTGTGATAATTTGATTCTTATAATCTATATACACATAGTTCAATAATGAAATAATTTAATTTAATTTATTTTAGGAAGGTACTATACATGATTTGGTCGTGCTCTCCTAATATGTTTACTCAACTCCCAGAGATGTGTACGCATGTGGCATTAAATGCATATAGAAAGCTAAGAGTACCTTTTATTATATTTTAAAAGAACAAACTACATTGAATATGGTCGGAAGTTGAGAAACTAAAGTACACATTTTCTAATTACTTTCAAAGAGAAAATCTCCAAGCAAAATAAACTACTTTAATTTGTTCCGCGATTCAGACAAGTATATTCGCCTGTTGATGCTACTTACCCGCCGAACAGCTGAGTCAGAGAAGTTGCCGGGTGTACGCAAACAAAGACTGCTCTACGTCGAGTGATCAGCGTTCTGACTTCACAGCCCAGAGGCCCTGGGTTTAATTCCAGACTGAGTCGAGGGGATTTTTCTTTAATCAGAGCCTGAAAGTATGCATGTGGGAGAGCATGTGAATGTGATTCAAGTTATTGATTAAAATTCAACGTTAAAACACCTACAGTTAAAGAGTCGGTTCTCACACCAAATCCCTATATGGGCATAGAAGCTAAAGGGGCTATACAAATGAAATACTAAAATAATTTAAATTATGTTACATTCACATGAATTTCTCTACCCATTCTGCAACCAACTATCTTTCCCGGAGCTTATTCATCTATTTACTTCGTGTTAATTGAGATAAACATTTGCAGAAAGTTGCAGTATATATTTCCTTATAGATACGACGGAATCAAGGGAATACAGTAGTCTTGAACGATATTCAAGTATTCTAAGAGCGGGTGGCTATATGACTGTTTTCGAATGCCGTTCTCTTTGCATATACAAGAGGAAATAAACGAACAGCGGTTTTCTCTTGAGAAAAGTACAAACCAATAACAAAGAATATCGCAGAATAGTTAACGTGACAAACATGTTATTAGATGTGATTTTTGTGCTGTTACTAGATTTCACCAATCTTTTACGGCTTACTAATAATACAAACGTCACTTAGACTCTAGAGGCTATTCCCAGAAATTGCATATGTATTTTAATTTACACAAGATATTTAAACATGTAGCACTTTCGTTAGAACTATTTTTATAAAATAAACAAAAACAAAAAATGATCCAAATATAGGATAGTTTGGATTGAGATTTTCTTAAGTCTCAATGTTGCATCTCTGGAAGATGCAGAACTTAAATACCAAATTTAGTATATGTCGGATTCTTCGTTTTATAGTTATACTGTTCAGACACACACGCACGCGCGTAAAGAAGTCACAAATCGAACACTCAATGTTTATCGAGATCAAGCATGTTATTAATGTGTACTGCTTGAGGCAAAATAATTTCTTGGCAGGAATGTGTATATAAACTGCGCATAAAGAAATGTTCCACTTGCCGTCCCTGGGTTCTATCGCCTGCGTTAAATAGTTATTCTCTTCTTCTTCCGGGATTGGTAGTCCTAAATTCCGGTGCCTATATGCTGGAAACAATTGGGCATTTCTTTCCCCTCGCTGCACAACGGGTAGGCATGTTCTTCAGCCGAATGCACAATGGCATTCCAATAGCAAGGGAAGTACCCCAAAGGTTGGAACACTTGTGCTAAGTGACATTTCTACGAAGAGACATTTTACAGAGCCTTTTCCTCTACCTGATGACTTGTACGGAATGACCACTAACGACTGTAAATAACCGATTTTGGAATGAAAATGTTCGGATATAATAAGCATAATACCTAGGTTAATAGGTAATACAGCGGAGGGGGACAGTTCGTACACTGCGATCTACATACGAGTAGATCTGTTGTGGCTAGCAGCCCCCAAAAGCATGAGGATACGGGTCCCAGGTATACAGACCGATAGAGACGCATGGAAATCCCTAATATTTCCAGACTTCATATTAATTAAACCGTCACATTTTATTGTAGAGGAATTTTTACATTCGATCCAAAAATTTGACATTGTATTTTCGTGACAAATATACGTTTTGAGTTTCAATAACTATAAGTGTTTTAGGAGTAGAATATTCTTGAATGAACGTATGTCTATGTCTCTTTCTGTGAATAGGATAGCTTTAAAACAATAAGTAAGATAACGACCAAATCTTGTAAATAAGTTGGCATCCTTTAAGAATGTAGATAAATCCGATATCTTAAGAAACTGACAAAACTTACCCGAGCTCGTTAAAATATGCCATGTAAGCCAAATTACATGTTTCGTAGCATTAGCGGTCTCCGAATAGCTCGTTATTAAGCTGCAAGCTTTACCCGTTTAAAACTTGGTTTAATTTACCATTTCAATGTAATGAGTATAAATAGATGCAATGTTCCTTGCTTACTTTCTCTACTTCTAATAGTAAGTAGGGGAAGTATTGCATTCCATCAAAATTTCGATATCGAGATTTCACCGAAAATATATGTTTTGAGGCCACTGAATAAAGGGTCCTGTGTGTGTGTCTATCTGTGAACAGTGTAACTCAAAAACGAAAAGTTGGTTAAAAACCAAATTTAGTATTTAAGTTTAATATCTTTGAAGGATGCGACACCAAGATTTTGGAGAAAACTCCTCCATCCTAAACTACCTTTTACATAGAAAATTTTTCGAAAATTTTTATTTTCTCAAAAATGCCTCTAGTAATTTTCATTAAAAGGACATATATTTAAGATATTTTATGACAAATTAAATACATGTTCTAAATTTTCTGACTATAGCCCGTCTAGCCCTGTTTAGTCTTGATGACTTTTGCATAACTGATAAACCGTAAGACATAGACCAAATCTTACTATACAAAAATGTAGATCTCGTTAAAGTACACTATGTCAAAAAGCATTTTTTGTGGACTGAACCACTTCGGATATATTCCTTGTTATTTGTGTGACTTTTGCAATACTTATACTTTCTCAAAATGGAACGTCATTATTCACTTTTTTATCTCTTGGCCGTGCAAAGAGAACGGAATTTCAAAGCTTTAAAAGATTTCACCATCGCTCAAAGCCTACTGTATTCCCACATTCCTCTTGCACGTACATGAAAATTAGCAATAAGGTAATTTCTACAAATGTTTATCTTGACTAACTTGAAGAAGATGGAGGAATAAGAGTTCGTAAGAATAATTAGTGCAAGAGTAGAGAAAGTCGTGTGAATGCAACACATCACATTTTTCGTATGAACTTATTACTAACAAATAACATTTGTGACTCAAACACTTGCATTTTTTCTTAATTATTATTTATTAACGTCCTCCAACGTAGTGTGATATCGGACGATGAATGAATGAAACGGGTGAAATGATGATCAAAGAGCCCGAAGTCCATAGAGCTTAAACCTATCTGACATTCGTCTTCTCAGGATAAGGGAAAACCTCGGAAACCCCCTTATCCGGATAACTCACCTGAAATTCGAACTCGCTACCTCTTGGGCGTGAGGCAGACATGCTACCACCACGCTACAGAGGCGGGCACAAACATTTGAATGATTTCATATTCAAGTTTGTGTTGCCATTTCTAGGCAAACATTTATCGTGATTAATGTTGTATACACAGAGAAATACTTTCTCTTTGAACAGGTAAGACAATGAGGACAAGAAATATAGTAAGAGTGCTTTACATCAGACTCCTTTCAGTGAGCTTTGAAATAATTTTGAGCAATTAGTTCAGGTCTAACAATTTCGAGGGCGTTAAGTTCTCAATTGTTTGCAAATGCCTGTCTTTTTCTTCCTTGCTTCATGCTTATTTTTTATGCAACGATGTTTCAGGTACAATGCTTGTCATTTCTGTTTACAGGCGTGTCTTCATTGTTTATTTTGTGTATTATTTATTTGAGTCTGCTCTCCTTTTCACTTTTACCTTCTAGAAACTATTTTATTCTGCTGACTGTAAACAAATAACGTTGTACTACAACAGGAAGTTGTCCGTAAAGCAAATACACAGGTATATGTTATGTACGTAGACAGTAATATTAATTTAATATTATTTGCTGTTACTATTCATGTTGGATATATGAGAATAGATAATGCTCTGACAGACACGATACGACGTCGCGCTTCTTGTTTAGCTTGTATGTGTTTGACTGTATCCAGGAAACAAAGTGTTTTACAAAGCAAGACATATGTTTTACGTGTTTAACGTGCGTCCGCCATAAAGAATGAAATCTCTTCGGCACTGAAGTATTGTTGTGTTTTCTTCTGCTATAAATAGCTTAATTGCAGCAATCTTCTCCAGTCTTCGCTCCATTCCTTCGTTTCTTTTGATAGTTTTTACTGCCTGTGCTATTGTGGGCAAGGGTTTTTGATCGTTGGAACACTGGTATATAAGTTTAGAAAATTTAGAACATTTTTTTCGCTTCAGGCCATCAACGGATCACGTTGAGCAACCCATTACAGTTAATTAACCTGTTCTTTTCTTTTTCCTTTCCATCTTTCCAATATTTCTTCATCCTGTCACTGTCCAAATTGTAGTTGTTTTCTTCTTTTTTTTCAACTTGAAGCCTTCGAAATGTTGTACTAGCTTTCTTAACTTTGATCTATCCCATATTATTTTTTCTGTTAATTCCATTTCATTTAAGTCTTTCCTTATCCTTTGCATCCATTGGTTACCATTCTTACTTTCGTATATATGCTTTAAAATTTGTTTTGTAATTCTATTATTACCCATCCACATTAAATGTGAAATCTTTTCACATTCTTTACTTTTATATAGGTCTTCAGTTTTCCTGAGTCTAAACTTTTCTTGTTCAGTTTGAATTGGACCCGTTTTCCTTAAAATTGTCCTCCTTTTCTAATGCTTCTATTTCTCCTGTTTTAAAGGAAAACACACTCTGTAGCATATAGACATTCTGGTTTGATTACTGTGTTATACTGTCTGATTTAGGTTTGTTTGAGATGCGTTTCTTATTGTAAATATCCTTAGTTAACTGATATGCAAATTCCATTTTTCTCAATCTTGCTTATTTGCTTCCTTATCCAAACCATTAATTTGAATTATTTCACCAAGACACTTGAATACATCAACCCTATTTGTTTTTCCATCTTTTATTGCTAATACATAGTTTTGGTGCTTCTTTGGTATTCGTCACAAATTTGGTTTTTTCAGGTGATATTTTGAGTCCAACTTTCTCTACAGTTTCCTTCAGAAGATTAATCTGTTCAATTGCTGTTTACACATTTTCAGCAAGGATTGCAATATCATAGGCGAAGGCTAAGTAATTTACGCCCGTCCCCTTGTATTTTGATCCTAATCTAATCTGATCGTAGATTCCTTTTTCTTGCAGTCTTTTTTCCGGTACTCTTTAATACCTTTTCCAGGACACATTTATTGAACAGAATTGTGCAGAGTCCATCTTCTTGTCTTACACCCGTATTAATTTGAAATGCCACTGATATTTCACCCATAAATTTTACTTTGGACTTGGTGTCTGTAAGAGTATCTCTAGTTATATGTATTATTATTATTATTATTATTATTATTATTATTATTATTATTATTATTATTATTATTATTATTATTATTATTATTATTATTATTATTATTATTATTATTATTATTATTATTATTATTATTATTATTATTATTATTATTATTATTATTATTATTATTATTATTATTATTATTATTATTATTATTATTATTATTATTATTATTATTATTATTATTATTTATGGCGGTGGCGGTGGTATATTTATAATCTAATGTGTTACATTCACTTTTATTTCATCTCTTCTACAAGTTCTTCTCGCAATCGTTTATTTTTCGGCCTACTTTATGTAGATAAGATTTTGCTGAAATGATTTGATATGAGGTATATCTACGCTGCCTCTGAAATTGAGTAGATACTATTTGCATAGCATCATAATAAACTTATTAATGATGACTTAGAACAGAGGAATGTACGTAAAAGTATTGCAGTACTCAAACCAGTGACAATGAATATTTGACAACAGCGTATGTTTTTATGAGAATTATATGTGGTTTGTTTAGGTAGTCTTTATTTGTCCCTCATAATTTATCTTGTAAAGGGTAGCTCGGGGTGTAGGAGTTCCATGAAAATATTCGTGTCACATTCTTGGAGGATGTTGAAACGCGATACAAAGTTTTGATTTATTCTATTTTTCGTTTTTTAATTACTTGTTGACAGACACACATATGCACAGACCATTTCCTATTTTTCGGTTGAGAGTGTCTCAAAACTTGTAAAATGGTTTGAGCCAACTCAGAAACCCTCGCAGGGATACACAATTACCAAAGTTTCATCGCAATCGATGAATGGTATAGGAAAGCATACTGATCATTCATCATTCATTTATATAGGTGTTATTGCATTGCCAAATTTAGCTAAATATACACAGCTGTTCAAAAAGAAGTAGAAGATTTCACATGTTTATAATAAAGAAATTGTGAAAGAAACAATAACTAAGCGCTTATGCCACATGTAAATGGCTTATGACTGTTGAATGTCTAGAGGAAGTGGCTTCTTTTCTTTTGTTTAGGTTTAATGTCCTTTTTGGGCCATATTGGATGATAATGAAATGGATGAAATGATGCTCAAATGAGCCGGGTCTATAGAGCTTAGAGTTACCCGACATTCATCTTTCAGAATGAGGGGAAAAACCTTATTCAGATAACTCACCTTAACCGAGATTCGAAACCGTGATCTTTTGAATACGAGGTAGACGCTACCTCAACGCCACAGAGGTGTGCGGAAGTGACATGTTGCACTAGGACTTTGGATTCCTAGTACAATACAAAATTCTCTGGCCTGTGTCCTCATTGTTCTACAAACAACCAAAGCTGATTTATATCACTGAATGGAAATCCTAAACCTTTTTTAAAAAGTTGAACTTGTCTCCTTCCACCGGTATGGAATATGTTTTTTACTTTTATAGACTGTTAGAAATAAACATGAAACGTGTGCCTTCTTTGTGGAAAACCTAGTACACTAGGCCACGATGTCCTTCATCTTGAGCCACAGAATATATTTCCTTAACTACAGATCTTAACCACAAGCCTGTAGATTTTAGTGTAAAGGCAAGGCTTGTGGTTGTGGGGTTCCTAATTGTTTTAATCGCCTTAGACTTTCACTTAAGCCTTCCTTAGCTATGCGCCATGATACAGTTTCTCTGCCGTTAAGAGAATTAAACTGAAAATTAATTTTCATTGAATGGCCAGAGTCAGTTGCGCCTAATTCCTCTAGGGTACGTCGAAGCAGTTATTGTGAAACACATCCCATCGTAGTATTAGGAATAGAGTTTTGTTTCTCTATGCTCTGCTTGCATCTGAAATCCGTAAAAAAAGGACCCGCTTAGACCATTTCTCTGCAGCTCCAGTGATTGTGTAGACTTTGCATTAAAGAGTAGACTTATAAGCAAGTACTTTCAAATTTGTACACTGTTTAGCACTAAATATCAGTGAAATACACACGAAAACAAATTAGAAAAGCACGTTAAAATGAGCAGCATAACTAATAAGATCTTATACATATACATGTTGTAAAGGTAAAATTATAAAGTATAGCAGTTAGCTTAACTTTTTAAAGTAATGAATATGGATACTGACGTCCGGAATGTATTCCATGCTTCAGAGATAACTTTTTATTGATCGATTTTAGGATTAGCAGGAACAGACAATATCAGGAATGAAGGCGTGAGAAACCAACTGAATATACGAAACTAAAAAAATATATCTTTCTGTTTAAATTACTAAAATATATGGAAAGAAGGACACAGCTTATTAAATAATTATTTGTATGACAAATGATAAGTCCTGTCACTTTATTTACCTTAAAATTTAATCACCGAAAACACAGTTCTCTGTTTATTAACAGAATCTGCAATATTCTTTCTCTATCTCTCAAACTTCATCCGATGATACACTCATATTTCGCTCAAACAGGCTTAATTAAAACTGCTGTCTCGTTCAACACTTAAAGATTAACTAACTAACTTATACAAACGCTGGCTTCTTTCGCCGTCCCGACTCGCTTATATATGCCAGGTGAATTCTCTGGAAAATACACCTTCTCCAAGTGTCTGAAAACGCTTTGTTCTGTCGCGCTCATTGTTACCTTGCTTAGTGGGATGAGGTAGCTAGCACCGAGCTTCTCTTTAAGGCGCGCGGCCGTCCAGTGGTGTAAGGTAGCTTGACCTCGAGCGTCGCTGTGACGGGCGGCCGGCGTCAAATGAAGTCGAGATTTTTTTACGAGGTGCAACAGTTGTATCGCCTATGGTCCCCAGGTTATATGTATCATACAGGTATTATAAACCAATTTGTGATTAAATGCATTTATGTTTATTTATTGTTGTTTTTCCCTCCACAATGAAGTTAATTCCAACAAAGACTATACTTATGGTAGGGAATGAGAATCTTATGCGACTGTTTAAGTATTTTTGTGAACAGAATCCGGTTCTGCCTTAATTTCTAAAAGTGACACTTAAGTTTACTTTGATGTAGCAATACCCTCAAGCAATTATGCTTAATTAAATCTGCAACACCGCAAATGGAATTGCGATGTTGCTAACATAAAAGCTCGCTAACTTCTCCTTGCTTTACCGAACTAGATGACTCCGCGGTAAAGTGTGAGGCTCGCATTAGGGGGATCGTGTGTTCGATTACTGAGGCCGAACTTCCTGACCCATGGATTCTTTCGAGGGTTTTCCCGAGTCACCAGGCAAATGCTGGGAAGGATAATTACATCCCTCGAATTTCCCGTCCTTCATTTCAATCCGGTCTTTCATGGTCGGAATGTTGGCGAGAGAGAAACTGGCGCTACTGTGTGAGGACTTTGCGAACTGTAGCTGCTGTTCTCAGCGGTTGGGTGGCGTTGTAGTCGCCTGACCTGCTGAGGTGCACCGCTGTCGAAACCCATTGGGCTGGTGCATGCTTGAACTATGGTATTGTGATGAATTTCCAGCACCCGTTGGGGACCCTCGTACTGGCTCTTGCTATTCGCCCGGGTTCATCCCTTCCTCCCAGGGTCTGACATATAATAGCCTCAACACTTGGATAGTGTGGAATCCTCTCCCTCTATACTCTACCTCTACCCCTTGCTTTAGGTCAAACAGCATTTGACGGTATTTAGGTAGCGTTCTCCTCGAAGATGCTCAGCATCTTCACCACCATCTCGAAAGATTTCAAAATATATGCATTCTAAAGCTGCTTTGATATCACTAAATAAAGTCACTTGTTTAATAGGTGTTACGCACTATTAATAATTCCAAATATGAAATGCATAAACTTAATTGTGTGCACATTATTTGAAGGAATGTCCCATTTTTGCATTTCACGTGTATGAAAAGCTATTCGAAGATTTGGCATGCAATAGCTTAGTTTTATTGCCAATTAAAGCAAGTTCATTTAAATCTCGTATGCATTTTTATAGTGTTACAATTGGGTTTTATGTGTGATTCGCGCCAGTGGGACAGAGAGACACAACAGCTATGGACCCAGCCGGTCACATGACCCTTGATGAATCGAGAGGCACTTTCCTCGCCGGGGGAGGTGTGAGGATTGGTGATTCAACGCTTCGCAATGATCCTCATCACATCAGCATGTGAGAAGGGCTGTTATCTCGCATTAGTTACCTAGAGAGACGATAGTAGTGCTGCTGTCTTCCATTACACAAATTACCGTCTAGACCTGCAACAATTTCTAAAGCCCAGCCCAGGCCTCTTCTGCTCTGCTGCACAAAGTGATGCGGGTGACACAAAAGAAAATTATGTTACACACACATGACTTTCTCTATCCACTCTTCGAAAAGCTTATTCTTCTATCTACTTCACGCTGAGATATGCATTGAAGAAATGACTTTATTACAAATCTTTTAACAGCTGTGATGGCTGAAATTCAGCTCTCTTTACATGGTCAGGAGAAAAACAAAATACTGATGTCACATGACTTTCTCTACACACTTTGTAGACATAGTTTTTACAAATACTCATTCTTCTATATACTTCATGTTAATCGAAATAAACATTTGCAGAAATTGTTTATTACATATTTCCTTATAGGTACAATGGAATTAGCGGAATACAGCAGACTTTAAGCGATAGTTAACTTTCTAAGAGCAGGTCGCCTAAGTGATGACTTTGAAATTCCGTCCTCTTTGCATGAATAAAAGGTGGGTGGACGAATAATAACTTCACGTTAGAGAAAAGTATAAGTAGTTTAAAATGCTAACCAATAACATGGAACATCTCGGAAATTAACTTAAAAAAAATAAATAAATAAATAAAACGTATTTGACATAAATTGTATACTTTAACGAGATCTGCGTTTCTTTGTGCGATAAAAATTTATCTCATAGTTTACCACTTATGCAAAAGTTGTTCAGAATGAAGAGGACTTCGGGGGCTACTCCCAGAAAATTCAAGATATACATTTAATTTGTCATGAAAATATCTTGAATACACGGCATTTTAATCAAAACCGTTAGACATTTTTGAGAAAATCAAACTTTTCGAAAAATGTTTCACGTAAAGAGTAATTCGGGGTAAGAATGTGTTTTTGAAAATCTTTGTGTCGCATCCTTAAAAGAGATTGAACTTAATTACCAAGTTTGATAGCTGTCCAACTTTTCGTTTTTGAGTTATGGTGCTCACAATTTCGGATACATACATACAGACACACTTTTCTAAGAATGTATTTTTTACTCAGGGAGCCTCAAAATACGTATTTCCAGTGAAGTCTCCCTTAGTAGGTAGCTGTGAAAGTGAAAGGAAATAGCGACTTCCTATTTGAGAAATGTATATTTTGAAATTGAGGCCAATAACTGGGAATATCGCGGAATTGGGTAACTTCACAAAAAATATATTTCATATAAATTGTGTGCTTAAAGGAGGTCTACATTTTGTCTGCAGTAAGAGTTTGTCTATCTCTTACGGTTTACTAGTTACGCAGAAGTGACTCAAAATGAACAGAACTTCAGAGGCCATTCCCAGAAAATTCAAGATGTAGATTTCATTTGTCTTGTATGTGCCTTAAACATGTGATATTTTAACCAAAATTATTAAAGCCAATTTTGAGAAAATCAAAACTTTCAAAAGGGTATTTTGATTTGAGAGTACTTTCCTCAAAATCTATGTGTTATTATTGGAAGATGAAGTGCGCCATCGATAGTGGCTTGATCTATAACACAAGCTGCAGTGTGGTACTAGGAACTTCCTCGTTCCAGTGGAATTCAATTCTTAGATGCTGAATAAAGTGCTGAGCAGGATTTTCTTTTGTTTATTTGTTTTCCTGTGATTCTGATAAATTTTCCATTCCATTTCAATTCTTTATTAGTTACACGGACATTTACAAACACCCATGTCAGTCTCGATGGCTCAGTTGGTTAGGCGCTGGCTTACTGATCCCAAGGTCGCGGGTTCAAATCCGGCCCAAATCCGGCTTTGCTGTTGTAGTGCTTAACGCCCGCTTTTACTACTACGGCACCGCAGGCGGTGACACTGATGATACATGAAGATGGAGCACCGTTGGAATGAGATGGCGAGGGAAACCGGAGTACCCGGAGAAAACCCGCCCTGACGCCGCTTCGTCCACCACGAATACCACATGCGGATCCCTGGGATCGAACCCGGGAAATCCGGCTTAAAAACGACAGCTCCATGTCAGTAGATTTACTGGCGTTTAAAAGAACTCCCACGGAACGAAATTTCGACATACCGGCGACGCTGATGTGATCCTAGCTATTGACAGAATTGTTAAATAACAAAATAATTAAATTTAATTTAACCTATGCCCAATGTAGGATTTGCACTCACAGTCCTTTACGAAATGAAGCACCAAAGTCAAATGCTCTAGTCACCATAGCCATGGGGAACCTTATGGACTGGGACCTGGATTGATTTTGCATTCAGAATGTATTGATGTCCCTTCTACTTTGAAAATGTATATTTTTGCATAAAATGCTATTCTATAATTATGTTGTATCAGTAATAGTGCATGATGTAGTTTGCTTTAGAGTGGTTTAATAACTCAGTTATTTTTGTTCCAGTGGCATGGTTTACGTTTGATCCTTGCTTGGGTCCTCCAGAACTACAGTTTTCTGAAGACAACTGCACAGTCTCTTGTGAAGGATATGAACATCGAGTGGCACTGGGAAGTGTTGGCTTTTCTCGAGGTGTTCATTATTGGGAGTTTTCAGTAAATCGTTTTGACTCAGACACAGATCCAAGTTTTGGAATTGCAAGACTGGATGTTGCTAAGGACCAAATGCTTGGTAAGTGCAATATTAACAGAGTTATAGCATTAATTCTGGAACAAAATTCTGAAGGACTAACATTTTATAGATGATTTCATTACATGCAAATAAAATAGCAGTTCCATGAAATGTCTCTGGGAAAAACATGCTTTAAATGTAAAAAGAAAATAAGGGTTACACATTCAAAATAGTTATTTCCTCTTCCTATTCTGGTGCTAGAGAGTATTAGATTTCTACAGCACAAGTAGAGAAGACTTCCACAAAATGCTCTCAGTTCCATTTTATGTTCTATGCTCTATACAACAGGCCTGAGCAACTGGTGGTCTCTGAGTGCAACCTGCTCACAACCTTGCATTGATACTGTATGTTTAGCAGGTTAAAATGAAAGAGGGACACTCAAGCTATTCTGCAGGTCACCCTGGCCTGTTCTATAAAGACAATGGTAATTATCTGTAAGCAAAAATAAAATAAATTGCCATATTATACACAAAATCATGAAATGAAATAAGTACATTCCAAAATGACATCAACACAGTTAAGTAGTTTTACTTACAATATGAGCTGTGTATGACTTTGATGTGTTATATCTTTCAGACATGTTATATTGATCAATTCACAGATAGGAAAAGTGTAAGTTAATATATTCATCTTGCTCTAAATATTTGGGGTTGCAGATCCTGTGCCAATATGCTATTGCTCACTTTGGCAAACACCGCTGAAGCATAGGCAGCATTTTCATGGAGGATGTGTATCCATCCCCCAGTATTTTAAAGGGTTTAATTATTTCTGCATCAATTATTTATTAAAATTAGATTTCTGTACTAGGATTGACATTTGAGCAATTTATTTATCTATTTCACTTTTTCTGGCTATGTACATTTCCACAGATATTTAAAATTAATTGCAGATAGTGCATTTCATTTCAGTTTTAAAATAACATTATTAATAGACTGATATCAGTATGTAAATGTTAACAACAATTACCCTAGGTAAAAAACAGACATTTCTGGCTTCACTCTTATAATAAGAAATACCCAAATATACACTAAACATATGGCCCATTTATTTTAAAACTGGTCAGCTTCAATCCAAAAAGGAGGAAAATTCTGAAGCATGGATGTATGGTTTAAGGTCGCAACGTGGCCGAGTGCTTAGAGCATTTGCCTCTCACCAAAGGGACCTGGGTTCACTCCCAGGGGACAGCATGTGGAATTTGTCGTGGACAAAGGGGAGCAGGTTCCCTTCATGTTCTCCAGTTTCCCTTACCATCTCAATCCCATGTATCATCACTGTCACCACCTGCAGTGCTATATGTAGTAAAAGCAGGCTTTAAACACTACCAAAAAAAAAGCTTCCCATTTTAGCATTCCTTAGAAAATACTCTATAGTAGGTGGTGTTTTGAAATTTACTATTGCAATGATTGCCTTATCTCATTTCGAAATGTATGTACACATTGTAAAATACATTGTTGCTTTTTCAGGGAAAGATGACAAAGGCTGGAGTATGTATATTGATAGACAGCGATCATGGTTCATGCATGCAAGTGTCCATGAACAGCGCTGTGAAGGTGGCATTCAGCAAGGGACAACAGTTGGAGTGCTGCTTGATTTGGATAGACATCAGCTCAGTTTTTATGTCAATGAAGAACCTCAGGTATATTGATTTTACTTAGCATAATTCATAAGCTATTCTATTTGTCCATTACAAAATGAGAAAATGCCATTAACAGATGCACATTTTGTTTATATTCTATATAATCCTACCTTAGAAATAGTGAGTATGTTAGATCATTTCTAAGCACAGACAAATTTTGCAATTAAGTAATGATTCGCCTCCTTGAAATGAAATTTCATTCTATAAGTTTCTTTTCAAATGCTCATGGGGTTAGCCATCTAAACATTACCAATTTCCAGAGAATGAAAGTCATAGCACACAAAAATACTTGAGGAGTGAAGACCAAAATAGAAAATGCTTTGGATCTTCCATTAGCAAACTACTAAAGTATTGCAGACTTATTGCACATATATTATGATACTTGAATCTCTTTAACATCAACAGTTTTGACATGTACCAAGTATAGGTCGAAACCTGTATTTTGTTCACAACATTCTAATTCATCAAAAAATGTGTAATGATTAAAAATATGCAAATAATAAAACATTTTTTTTCATTAGAACATCCAGAAATAGGAAGCAAAACTTAGTGTAATAATGTCATTTCCCTTTACCTGAGGGATTTCTCAGGCCAATGCTCAGTCTTGACAGAAATGCTTTCTCCCTTGTTTGTACAGTTTATCTCCTCACAGTTTGGATGTTGTATAGCCCACATTAACCCAAATTTCATCTAAGTAGTAAACTTACATCCTTCCTATTCACTGCCTTCAAATAGTCCGTTCTCCACAAAACAATGTTCTCCCTATCAATTATAGCATTTTTCAGCCTCTTTTGACAAATTTGAACCCTATTTCACACAAAATTTTATAAAAGGTGATTCTTCTGAAATTAGGCAAGTCTGGATCAGCATTAACCTGTTGCAGCACTTTGTCGACTGTTGGTGGCTCATTTTTAGAAAAGAAATTGTGCACTGTTACACGAATTGCATTTTTCACAAAACTGTCACATTCTTGAATGGCATATTTACATGCTCTCTTTTTTTCCTGGGTGTAACCACTTTTCCCATTTCAGCTTTTTCTTTACTAGCACTGTTTATACTGGTACTCAAAACACCGGTGAACTCGGAAGTTAATTTCACTACTTCTTTGATGGGAAGAGTTGGATATATCTCACATAGCTTTTAATACACGTTCAACACTATTGTTTTTTTCACCACTAGTCAATGGTTTGCCCGCCTTATGCTTTGCATAAGTCGACGAAGGTGCAAGAGGAAATTCACAGCGGCCATCCGCCACAATCCTAAACAGAAATTGCTGGCTGTAAATAATGCTCAGTAAATACTCGGATGTCGGGTAACTCACACGAGTTGCATGTTGGGACTTGTAGATCGTAGATCTGTTTAGCAGTTTACATCAGCGTTAATTAGCCTCTTAGGTATTTGTATAGAAGATTATATCATTTATGCACAAATTCATTCTAAAATTCAGATTACTAGCATTAAGTGTCTATAGGTCAACTCATATACTTCTAAAAATAGAATAATGATGGTTGATGATTAAAAAATATTAATACATATAAAATATTTTACAATGTAATTCTCTATAACACTAGAACTGTTTTATAGTCATTATATTAGCAGCTTTAAAAGTATTGTATATTTTTTCAGTATTGACATCCAACTGCTGTTAAAACTGTTGTATACTCCATGATTATCTTACTGAAATCAAATTTGCTGTGTCTAATATTTATCTTCAACTATCTCCAAGCTTAATTAGTTTTACAATATTTAAGAATCAGTATAGAATTGAAAATATGATTACTTTTGCATTGTTATAAAGTGAACAAAAGCAATTACCTGATAACATCAGATAAATGTTCTGTTACAGGGTCCAATTGCATTTCACGACTTGTATGGAGTGTTTTATCCAGCTGTTAGCCTAAACCGAGGTGTATCCGTCACACTGCACACTGCCATTGATCCACCATCCGACAGCGATGAAAGTTGAAGGGTCATGCTCCAATATACATATCCGACACTTAGTTCTATAGACTGACCCTTCTTACCTTAATCCCAGAAGATTGCTTTCAAAGCTGAGAAACTCTTCATGTCTTACTCTCTTTGAAAGGACAGTGTCCTTTCAAGAAAAGTTTAATTCCAGTTTTTGTATTCTTTTCTTTTGTTTTCACATATCTGAATTTAAAATCAAATTTATGTGTGCCATTTTGAAGGAAGCAACATAAGGAAAACTATTACATAATTATGCAAATTGAAATGTTTTAGTGGTAGATGAGCCAAGTTTATGCTTTAGCAACAAAAACTGCTAATCCCTGAAAAGCTGCCAAATATTTAAAGTATAAACATAATGTGAAACTTAATTATGGGCACATTACAATTCATCTGATTTCTTTAGATTCAGAGTTAAAATCATTTTTGTCTTTAGACAGGAATACAGACCAATTATTAAAGTTTATTTGGTACTAAGCTAAACTAGAATTTAAAAATCAAGAAATAAAGGATGTGAATTTGGTGAAATTAACAGCTACCTAACACAGTAGCTTAATAGTTACAGCACCCACCTGGTAAGTGGAGGGTCTGTGGTTCAAATCCCAGCTGTGGCACTGAATTTTTAAGTTCCAGTTCTACCTCTCAAACACACGGCTTGTGTGTTTAAAAACACCAACAGTAAGTTTGTTGGCATAAATAAGTTATAGCTACCTAAGTTTTGTTTTCTTGGGAGCCAAATTAATACATGGTGTCCAAACACACATTGATTTTATGGGTTGTTTTTTAAGGATCTCTGCAGCTCTTTTTCTACAGCAATCAGTTTTAAATGAGACATTTATTTGACACACATTATTATGATTCATATATAAGAAAATTTAGAATATTATAAAGAGTATAATTTAATTTTATATTTTAGAAAGAAATAAAACTGCTGTATATAAGAAGTATATATATTTTTTATACTAAAATGAAATTAGAGTAATTAAAATGAATGAATAATGTGCATATATTATAATCAAATTTGAAGTAAGGATCCATATTTAAATTCTGCATTGGCACATCAATTAGCATTGAATGCAGCCTGCATTTCTTACCTAGAATTTAATGTCCATGTAAAGCCCTCCATTTTAAAATTGTTACTTTTGCTTGAGATGCAATAGCGAAAATGCTAGTGTCTAATATGTCCAATTCTTGTTTTCTTATGTTCACATTTAGTTGATCTGCATATGCCATTTATTATTTAACTACCTAAAAGTCTAATGAGGAATTAGGCATATGAATACCTTACAAGTACATATCTAGTAAAACCGTTTTGTCATAAAAGGGCACAATAAATTATTCCAATATGATTTAATAATATATCCTTCGAGTGTGCATTAAACATAAAACTGTTATTTTTTTCCATATTGAAAATAAAAGTTTTTAAATATTTTAGGACTGTACTGTTAACATTTTGAAGTTTGGATTTTACACTGTGTACAGTTTACTATTTGTTCATACCAAACCATTATAATTTACTGAAAGACATTTATTATTTAACAGGTAGGTAACTGGTATGAACTGGAATGAAGTTTGCCTTACATAAGAATGTTAAGAGTTTAAGGTGAACAGTTGCTTAGTTTTGAAGACAGTCTGTTATTCACCCATTCCTTATATTCCCTTATCTTTTCCTAGCCTCACTGTACAGTTGTAGATAAACAAAATGATATGAATTTAGAACAGGGTGTGTGAACAGTTGATTGTTTCTCCAAAGTTAAGACATTTGTGCCAGGTTTGCCAACATCACTTTCTTGATAAAATAATAGGAATATATCAACAAGGTAGCTTATCCAGTTATACCTCTGTTACATTATGTTTTTATGATGGATTGTAAATAATAATTCAAATTAGTTTTGATTTGTTTTGCATAATCATAACAAATACAGTACAAACACTGCAGACAAGGTGATTTTATGCAGTTTACAAGGTGTGGCAATAAAGAAACCGGGTTGTTGTGCACATTTCGCTTCGTTAATGACAAAAAGAAGAGTGGGATACTGGACTTGGGGCTCTCCCTGACACACGTATAAAATTTCACACAGCTGTGGTGGTTAGTCTGGCTTGAGCCTTCTTAGAAATGAGTTATGTCTGTGAGCTCTATTGGAATATTGCTGCATTCTAAAGTAGAACATATTAGCATCAAATTCCTCACAAAACTTGGAAAACCTGCAACCAAAACCTAAGATTTATTGAAATAAGTGTATGGTGATCAGTGTCTATCTCATGTGCAAGTTTTTGAGTGGGTTAGGAGGTTCTCAAAGACGATCCAAAATCGCAACATCCTTCCACTTTGAAAACTGAAAAGAATGTGTGTTTTTCAATATCTGAGGGGTTATCTACATTAATTGGATACCCAAAGGTCAGACTGTCAATCAAGTTTATTATAAAACTGTTCTGAAGACCCTCCGTGAACAGGTGCAACAAAGAAGACCAGACCTGTGTATTTGGATTCTTCTTCAGGAATAACGTGCAGGACCATAACGTGATGCTTGTGAAGAGGTTTTTGGCAAAAAACAACATTCCAGTGATGGAACATCCACCATATTTGCCTGACCTAGCATCATGTAACTTTTTTCTCTTCCCAAAGTGAAGTCTGCAGGAACCAGGTTTGAGTTCATGGATGCAGTGAAAGAATTCTCATGGAGTTCAGACACAGGAACCGTTTCTATGAAGGCTCACAGCCAGACTAACCACTACAGCAGTGTGAAACTTTATACACATATCAGGGAGAGTCCCAAGGCCAATCCTCCACCCTTGTCTTTGTCATTGAGCCAGAAATGCACACAACAACCATTCTAGTTTCTTTATTGCCACACCTCGTATGAACAAATGACATTGGGTTAATCCTTATACATTTGTGCTATTGGTTATTCAGTACATAATTAACACTATTCTGCTTTGTTTGCAAAGAGGAAAGGCACAAAAACATATGTATTCAGCCACTTTTTTATGGAAACAAGTAAACAAAATTTTGCAACTTACACTAAGCTGATTTACATATGGTTACAATAAAAAATATTGTAGATATCTGTTTGCAAAAAAGGTGTCCCAGCGAATAGTTTTAATCATGTATAAGAAACAATAAAATTTGCAATTATGTAAATGCCTCTCCCTTTGCAATAGTAGCATAATATTTCTATTTATGTAGGAAATCAACACTTCATACATTCACTTGAGCAGCATTGTGAAGTATAAATGAATACAGCTGTAAACAGTGGTGAGTGTATACTAGTGTGCAGTAATTTTGCATGATTTGAACATGTAATTTTCTCACCCTTATCATAAAGAAAGTTTTGAAACTTACAGCTTTCATATACATATGTATATATGAAGTCATTCATAACCGTTTGCAATCCTGAGAAATAAAATAAATGTCCATATACATGTGCTGTTTTTCATTTCATGTACAACTTCTGGATGTGCTCTGCTAGAGTTTGTCAACCCTAGTGAAGAAAAAATGATTATTGGATCACAGCATGCCCTGAATGGATAATTAGCTTAAATAGGGTATGAGAGTGAAGAAAAAAATGAAATGCCTAATTAGATAACTCTCAAAGGAGGATAATTACAGCCTTTGCAAGCAACCAAGCTGGATAGTCCAAAAGGATTTGAATCTGGGTACTCCCAAATGTGAAGGGCAGAGATGAGGCAAAGGGAGTTCAAGACCTGTCAGAGAACAGAGATGTGCAGAAGTCCCTAACAGTTGGAGATTTGTCACTGGTGCATCACCAAAGCAATTCTTCCACCCAGGCAGAAAGCAACAAGGTGAACCTTGCAACCTAGGCAGTAACTTCCAGGGGGACCAGAGAAGAAGGTTTTACATGCATCTGTGCCATCTGCTTGCATCCACCAGAACGTACCATGCTACCAACCAAACCTAAAAGATGTCAAGGGAGCAAAATGAAAAAGGAAAGGAAAGGAAAGGAAAGAGTGGAAACTACAGAAATGGTTGGTTGACAGGGATCAAACCTGCAACCTCCTAAATGCAAATTACATTACTGTGGCACCTCCTCGCACCCTTACAGAATTGTGCTACCTCTTAGATAATTTTCTAAAACTAGCCATAACAAAATTGTTCCAACAATTTGCTGAATACTCTGAGGAAATAAGTATTAGGTTTTGATTAGTAATGTTTTAGAGAGGTCTCATGGTATATAAGCTACACCATTGTTGTTGTGACTCATCAATGACTTGCACAAGCACATGTATGAAAAATTCCTCACCCAGCATTGTGGATCTATTTTAAATTAATGGGTTATATATTCCTAGAAATTTTATAGTGAAAATGTAGTAAATTTCTTTATGCTTTTTATGCATGGAAAATGGTGCTCAGAAGCCTGGTGTATCAAAAGTTGATAAATGCATATAACTATTCATGTGAAGCAATGTTAATGTTGTTTCTTTGTGTTCTTTCTGAAGTAAAACTTAAAGAGAAAAAGAAAAAAAATCTTGTTTCGCACACCCTATATAGTTATACAATGAAAACAGTATTTATTCTAGTAACAAATTAAATATCTCAATAGAATTATGTAAATAATTGTAATGTACTTAGTGCTCGTAATATTATGTTGTATTTGTGTTAAACATTATAGTAAGCAGGCCAAAAATGTAATTTATTCCTGAGATGTTGCATAAATGCAGGCTCATCAGTATTGTCTAGATTATGTCAGTGCTAATGCTAATGGCTGCTGAAAAGCAATGTTGAAACAAGAATATCTCAAAACATAATATACTAACTCCACTGATTAAATCTGTTTTATATCAAGTGCATTTTTATGATAGTCAATTTGTTTGGTAATGAACTGTTTGATATTATTTGCAATGGTAATGATAGTATGAGGATTGTACAAGAGTTATATGAGCCAACATCATTGCAATAGGTTTGCAGCTTCCTCTGGTTTGTTTACTTGGAGAGCATATGTAATTTTGAGTTCCACATCACTGCACTTTAAACTATAACATGAAATGTAGTTCAGAGATCTTAAAAAATTCACTTATCTATCAGGAATATAGCAAGCAGTAGTGCAGCAGCAGGGTTTGTCTGATCAAACTTTGCTCTGGCTTGCTTCTAGCTTAGAGCCTCAATTCACCTCTTGGGTTATGTCAGTGATGTGCTATAAACACAACTGACCATGCAGCAGGTCAAATTAACCTGAAAGTGTATTAATAGTGAACTAATCATTTATAGCTTTTATCTAACTGAAGACATAGTTATTACAATGTGTAGGACAATTTATCATACATAATTCTGTGTTACACTAGCAGCAGAATACTTTTGCTTTATTCATGTACTTTACTAAACCCCGGCGCGACAGCCCATGAAGGGCCAAGGCCTGCCACCCAGCTGCTGCATCCCCCACCTCTATCCACTTCAGGCATCATTGGTGAGGTGCAGTACTGGAGGGTGGGACCTGGTCAGCGTCCCGAGCCCTCCTGGCCAGTTATGCGGTCTTCTCGACCTGGGGCTGCTACTTCTCCATCAAGTAGCTCCTCAATTGGTCCCCCGGGACCTAACGAGGCTGAGTGCAACCCGTGCCAGACCTCCCAGAGGGGATAAAATCCCCATGCCTGGTACCAGGGATCGAACCTGGGTCCTCCACGCCAGAGGCAAGTGCACTAGCAACTGTGCTACAGAGGTGGTCTTATTCAGCTACTTGATGAATTTAATTATTTTATACCTATATATACAGTGACTTAATCAGCAAAACATAAAACAGAAACAACTTTTCTATATTTAACTGGAACAAAATGTAACAGGAACAAAATTATATTTAATAATATAAAAACCAAAGGCAGATAATAAAACTAGAGCAGTTAAAGTTCTAATTGATGAGAAGTTATGAATAAGTAACATATAAGTTATAAAATTCAAGAAAATTAAGCTGCAATTTAAATTAAATGTTCTATTTTTTGTTGGTTAGTTTTCTGTTGACCAGCCTATGAATATTTGGGATGATATTTTGTGCTGCCTTGATTTTAAGCACTCAGAGAGGTTACTTTGATATCTGTTCTCACAATTTTAAAACAGAGAAGAGTTGCTTGCACATATCAGTAGCAGCAAACACACATAAGGTTTTAGCTGCATGAACACATATAAATGTATTCGTGTGCCAAATGTTGAACCCCCACTACTAACCACTGCTGTAAAGTGATTGATCGCTGCTCAGCAAGGAAGCTCTTGGCACTGTCTACAGCCCACCACTCTAAAGTAGTTTACCTGCCAATGCCTGGCTTAAAGTTGCTTACTGAATATCACTTTAAAGATAGGACATTGCAACAATGTCTTTAGATTCCTACTGTGTTACACTAGATGGATAGGCATAGTTGTACAGTTACCTTCCCATGCTATCTACTAGGATAATTTTCTGTTTGTTTGCTATTGGTTTAATCAGAAGATGGATGTTCCCAAAATGCACAGAACAATAGTTTCACATTTTAAAAGCCATGCTGAACTAATGGCCTTAGCTTACATAGTTGTATTCCTGTTCATCACTTATGTGAATATTTATTTTAGTCTTTACATTAGAACCTCTTATTCAAAACTTGCTTAACCATTCGGCTCATTGTTGTCTCTTTTTTTTTTAACCTCTATGATACATTTTGCAAAAGTTTAGTTACGAAACAAACATCTATCATGGGATATGCATTTGCAGATAGTTTGAGCATGTACATATATCAACAGATAGCTTCAGTATTCTGAAAATTCTCAAGTGAAGTGCACTTTAAAGCTAATGGGATAAGTGTCTGTTACATCATTTCCTATGCGAGCATGGCAGCAATGTTTATGGATTGAATATAGAATGAACTTGTACCCTAGTCAAGATGTTCTAATGCCTTCAGTTGTGCACTAATTAAAGTTTGTTGGTCATGCAATCAAACAAGAATAGTGATCATAATGTACTAATATTGCCTACTAATGTACCAACAAAATTAACAAAAGATAGATGTGAGTAAGCACAAGCACTTATATTGAATTTATGGAATAAAAGTCCATTACCTCTTAGAGCACAGGTCTACCCTGTGGACAGCAATCAACTTTATTGCCATTTTTGTAAATATACAAAAAATGTAGCATAGGGCCCTATTTAATGTGTATTTTGTATAATTGCTTATTAGACCTACTGTTTATATTAAGTTTCATGGGTTATCCATCATTTTCAGTTAACTGTCAACCCATCGGTAAGTGTAGGTCGTTTGTACCTGGCCGTGTACGCGAAACTACGAAATGATAATTTCTGAATGTAAAAGGTATTTTTCGAAGGAAAAAGAGTCCGTGTGTGGATGGGGTGATCAATATAACACATTAACAAAATGTTGGTTAAATACCGGACTTGGTATATAATTTTGCATCTTCCCAGAATGCGACACGAAGCTTTTCAAAATAATCCCCTGCCTCAGGTTGCCCTTTACATGGAACTTGTTTCAAAATGTTCATTTTCTCAAAAATGTGTAACAATTTAATTATCATGCCATAATTTTAAGACATTTTCAGCACAAGTGAATGTATATGTTGACTTTTCTGTGAATAGTCTCTGAAATGCTCTTTATTCTAAATGACTTATTGCCGAGTTGGAACAGATGCACGAAATATTACTGCAGGAAAAGTGGAGGTCTCGTTAAAGTACACATTTTATATCAAATACTTTTTGGGTAGAGTTAACTACCTCCCAGATATTCAATTTATTGGTTTGTAGGTATTACATTTATTTGAGTTGAAAACTTGGTATGAAAGTTTTGGTTGGAATAAAGCACTTCTACCCATTACATGTTGAATCATTATGCATGCGCAATGAGAATTCGCTAGGTACTGACACTAGACTTCACAACCAGCTCGGGAAATATTTTCAAAAGTCCTGGCGCATGCGCAATGAGAATTCGCTGGGTACCGACACTAGATTTCATATCCAGCGAATGGAAAAAAATTTGAAGCCCTGGCGCATATTGACGGCAATAGTAGATTGGGACTACATAATATTTTTTAAAGTATTTTTCATTATCAATCTGTGATGGGTTTTTACTAACTCTTTTTTTCCCTTCATTGGAGACCAGCAACTTTTTTTTTTTTTTAATTCGGCAATAAATATTTAAGTTGGTTCTCTTTATTCGGTTGCAAATAGCTGTAGCAATGCAGTTATTTTAATAGTTCAATCCATTAAAATTTCTACGTATTTATTAATTAATTCTGAATGACTTTTGTACAACCGGTAAACTGTAAGAGATGCACAAGATATCCTACCAATATCTATTTGCGTGACAGAATTTCAGGCATTAGCAGTATGATAAGCAATGAACTGCTATTACTCGGGAGCTATCTTATTTGCTTGCAGTTTACCGGTTGTACAAAAATTCTGTACCAAGCTGCCATAATGTAGCCATTTCTTTAGAAAGAGGCACATAATTAGTGCATGAGAAGATGATCGTTATTGTTCTATGGTTCATATTGTAATAATTCAAAAGGTTTATGTTCCTAAAGTTGTACTGTGTAACTTATAATAACTGGGCAGCCATTTGCAGGGTTTCTAATATCTCCCTAGAAAGATGAAGGCAGCCAAAGTATGGTGTTAACATTAGCAAGCATAAAGAAATATGATTGCTTTCTCAAATCTGCTGGTCTGCACTTTATGGCATACATTTTCTACATCTTAATCTGTAAAATAAAAAAATATATATATTGAGATAGGAATTAATGAATACTGTAGAAATTATGAAGTTTTCTGAATGTGCACATTGTGTAAAATAATTTTTATTTAAAATTGCTTTAAACTTTGTTTTAAGTCTATTTGAAATGTGATAGTCATGTTTTTAAACTTATGCATCATAGTGAAAGATTAAGCTTTAAAAAGCACATTGTCTACATTTGTTACAATTGGCAGTGTGTTTGATACTTCTATTTGTTTATGAAGATGAGCCAGCATTTTACCAACATTAACAGCAGATTCAGTGTGATAATTCTATATATGTGTTATGTACTATACTGTTGGCACCTGGTACAAACATCTTCTGTTTTGTTGCATTTATTCAGAAGGTGGATTTTATAATGCAGTGTGGATTTTTATTCTATCTCTTAATGGACCGTTAATGGAATTGTTTACTGTTTGCCATAACTATCCTTTATCATAATAATGTGCAGCTTGGGGCAATCAAATTGCACACACATAAATACACAAATACACCAACACAGACATACATACATGTAAATACACATTCACACAAGAAGTGTGACCACAAGACACTCTTTCAAAGAAAATCCATGATGCACATCCTTTATAAAAGCTTCAAAGCCTAAACAGGATTATTGAATCATTGCTTTTCTTTTTTACCTTGCAAGAATTACTAATGTTTTATAAGCACCACTTTGTATCCCTTGTAAATTTGTATATTGCAACATTATTGCTAATAAATATCTTTTTAAAATGTAAATACTTCCTGTATAATATTTAATGCTTAATCAGCTAGAGTAGATTCAATAAAGTGATTAAAAGTGAACAAATTTTTTGAGTCTCAGCAAATAGATTCCTATTTCTTTCTTTCATTGTTATTTGCTATAGAATTTCCTAGTTAGATTTTAGGTGAACTCTGTGGCTATGTGGTTAGACTACTTGCCTCTCACCAAGGCAGTCCAGGTTCGATTCCAGAGGACCTTATGTGGGATTTGTGATGTACAAAGCAGTGTCTGGGGGGATTTCTCCAGGTTCTCCCATGATTCATTCCACCAGCTGCTCCATAATCACTTTTCCTTTTATCCATTTTACCATTTTATATCATCACATTCACTCTCAAACCAGGTATTGGACTGATCACCCTCCATTGCTCCTCGACAGACATCTGACCCCAGACACTGATTTGTAATATGAGGAGGGTAAATAGAGGAGCATGATTATTTTAGGTAAAATGTTTTTGTTGCCTAAGTATAAGTAGACTATCCTATATCAGCATCAGTAGATAGTTCTCGCCTCGGTAGCATGGGCGTCACGAACGGGGGGCAAGGGGGGGCCGCGGCCCCCTCTTGGAAGTTGGTAAACTTAATGTGCAATCAATTACTGACTATTAAACTATTATTTTAATTAAGAACAATTGTTATTTAGCATAAATCAATACGGTTATATGCAACAAATATAAATTTTTACAATAAAATAATGAATTAATAATATATGATTGCAAATTTCCAACATGTGGCCCCCCCTGGAAAAAAGTCTGCCGACGCTCATGCTCGGTAGCATGATTAGTGTGTCTGCCTCACATTCAAGAGGTCACGAGTTCAGATCTCTCTTAGGGTGAGTTATCCGTATGTATGTTATGTATGTAAACCATATCTATGGTTTTTTTCCAAGGTTTTGCCTTATCTTGAGAAGACGAATGTCAGATAACTTAAAGCTCCATGGACCTCAGGCTCATTTGAGTGTCATGTCACCCATTTCATTCATTCACCGTCCAATATGAAATTACGTTAGAGGATGTTAAATAAAAAAAATCAGGAGATAGTGAAAAGGCAAATTTAATGGAAATCTTGAAGCTGAAATTGGAAACCAGCTTCTCAAAGAAATCTATATAGAGAGTTAAAATAACATCCAAAGTAACATATACAGTGTGGTCATTCTATGAACCAGCTCAAATCACATATATGCATATTCCATGCACCATCTTTATACCAGAGTTTTTCTGAAACTCCCGCACTATACAGAGTAGAAGGGAAGTCATATTCCTTCTAATATGTGCTTCATAGGAGTGTTACAAACAAAAAAGCCTAATAGCATTTTGTTCTTTGATCAGCCAATTTGGAAAAAATAAATGATTTTTTATTCAAATTGGATGCATAATTCCACAGGAATGTACGAAGATAACAGTTTGTTTCTTGTAAGATGCATAGAGTAACTTATTTCTGACATAGCTTCAGTAGTAATTAGGGAACATCACACAGGGTTATGAAATAATTGATCATTAAAGCAACTTTTTCAGACTTCAGTAAGTTGACAACGTTGCATTGAGGTTGGTCAGGGAACTGAGCTGGTTTGTCCATATAAACAGGTTGGACCCTTTCATATAATGTTTTGAGAGCTAACGCTTGTGATTGGCCTCAGGGGCGGCCGGTCCTAATGTGCTTATGTGCTACAGCACATAGTTAAAAGAAGAGAGAAAATTACTTCATTTTATTATTTTCCCCCACCAAGAAAATGATATCTTGAAACAGGCACTCCGTTGTGTATTTTTAAACAATTTAAATCGCCCGCTGAGTTATACGTCAGCATTCAACCTCCAATGAAGTATGAGATGTGCTTAGCACAAGAACACCGTCGAGAAAAGGCAAGTGCGCGTGCGCCAGTTACCGTTTTTCCTCCCCGACATGCACCGAAATCCTCATCAAACTGCGCCTTTCTGTGCTAAGCGAAGAACAGCCAAACCAGAATTGCCAACATTCGTACTTGGTACTAAAGAGCTTAGGTTATTAAAATTGCACAGTATTTAATTAGAAAACTTTTCTCATGCTAAAATGTGGTAAGTAGTAACTATTTTCAATCCTTATAGTAAATAAAATTAGACATATACAGTACAGTACATCTAATATTACGTGAATATGACCTGCATACACAATAATAGTGGATTGCCTAGTATTTCAAAGCCAGTGTTGGCGCACATGGTCAGACTATTCAAATATACAAGCGTAGATAGCGCCAGCCGCCATGCACAAATAATATACTAGGTGTTCTGTGGATGGAGTATTCTTATGTCTAGTTAAGTGTTGTGATTTTCAGTTTCCGAGGTAAGTGACAGTTTTAGACGATAGTGAACAGACATGAATTCAGTTGATAGTTTATTTAAAACATAATTTTCTTCTAAATCTTTAGAAGATAAAATACAAATTAAACAATTAGGTAGGCCAGTCCCCAACTTAAACCTAACACAAAAAGCGAAAGGCGCCGGCAATCGGGAATATACACGCCAATTCAATAGGAAAGCATATGACGCATGTAACTGGATTTGTGGCTGTGATATTAGAAATGCCCTGTTCTGCTTTCCTTTCCTTCTTTTTGGAAATAGTGATGCATTTAGTAAAACTGGTGTTAAAGATTTCGACCATCTTAACTATTTAATTAAATTGCATGGTGAAAATAAGAAACACATCAACAATGCGTTGGATCTGTCCATGCTTGGAACAATTAATATTGCCACAACATTAAGCAGAGCCTACTAAGAGAGTCATTCAGGCGATGCATAATATAAGGCACTCTCTGGAAGATCGAGACAATGAAGAAACAATTGAAAGACCTGCCAAACGTCGAAGAAACTCTTCATGGCCAATGATGCAAAGGAAATATGCGATCGAATCATAGAAGAGGCACGCACTCGTTTTCAATCTCTCGATCACTTAAATTACGAAAAAAATCCTTACTTGTGAGAATTTTTTGGCATTCTCAAAGCAATTCCCAGATAATCTCATTGATGAAGTGGTGCAATCTTATCCCTCATTTGACAAAAGAAGACTTAAAACAGAGCTAACTCTGTTACATTCCCGACCAGACTTCAGAAATACAGCAGGTGCTGTTCCTCTATTGCAACTTATTATAAAGCAAAAATTAGCAGCACAAGATACATTCAGCGAGTTGGACAAACTTCTAAAAATCCTAGTGACAACACCTATGACAACTTCTGAGCCAGAGCGATATTTTTCTACTCTCAAGAGGATTAAAACGTTTTTGAGGAATTCCATGAGCCAAGACCGCTTGGTGGCCCTTGCAATGCTCTCTATAGAAAAAACGTCTAGTGCTGCAAATCGAAGGATTCAATACAAAGGTGACAGAAGTTTGCCAACAGGAAGAATAGAAGAATGGACTTCAAATTTTGCCAGTAGGATGAGTACTATTATTGTACCTACTTCTATTGTTATATTTGTGGTTATCGTAGTAGCACATAGGTTTAAAAGGTCACGAGCCGCCACTGATTGGCCTACATTCGTGCAGTAAACACGGAAGGACAAGGCAGGGCATTTGTTTGTGTTCTCAAGAAGCATGGTTACTGTGTGTATGTACTGAGCTAGGGAAAGTGATTCCCACACAATCTGCAGTGTTGCCAGCTTGTTTTCAACAAAACTAAAACACCTCCATAGGAAATGGTCAAAAACAAAAACATAAGATACAAAATGTGTTCCAAATACTGAGATCAATCACTGGTTTAAATTAATGTAATGACTTCCCTTCCATCCGGTGTACTCGTGAGTGGACCATCTTACTTGTTACAGTACATTGAAAATTATGTCCATCTGCATTGAGATACTCCTACCATTCATTGTCATCACAAAGTTGTAATTCATGAACAATAGTCTGGAGGGTTTCAATTTTAAAAGTTTAGTGGCTGTATGAACCGAAGTTTTTGAAACACCCACTTCTTGCATAACATGTCTTAGACTTCTTTGGAGATCATTTGAATGATGCACCAATTTCATTAATTTTTTCCTCTAACGTCTTCCACTTCTTAGATTAAGTGTTTAGTGATCCTTTGTCCAAACTTGTTAACCAGACATTTTACAGTATCTCTACCTGGAACTGGAATACCAGGAAATGTCTCTTGACAATGGCGGCTCGTGGTTGGGAAATTAAGTGAAGAGTTTGTGGGAAAGAAAAGTATACCTATATTTATAAAGATTTTAATAATTGTACTGACCTATTTCTTGTACAATAAGTCATACCTTCAGCCCTTTAAGGCTGCAAACTTGTCAGTGATGTCTTCATAGAATGGCTGCATTTTTATTAATTACACTAGAAGTTCTTTCAGAATCAAAATATTGGCTAAAGAAGAAAGTTTCGTCTGACATTGCATTCCTCAGGTATCTTTTTATGTACTTTAGACAAGAAAAGCTTTGTTCCACGGATGCTGTAGTAGAGGAGATTGACAGAATAAGGGAGAACAGTTTACAGGTATCCGTAATATTTTGTATTCCAGAATTTTGTAATACAAGGCTCGACACATTCGAACATGCTCAATTGCATGTTGGTAAATTTTCCTAGTACAGGCATCGGCAAACATGTACTCAATGAGGCCTTGCAACTATGACGAGTCAGGGACAATGCTTACTCTGTCTCCCCCTCCCTCGCAATCTTACCTGGCAGTGCATACACACTGATCATGGGCAGACTGTCCTTTCATCTTTACCTGTACTTCTAAACATGTCTGTCAAAGTCAGGGTGGCTGTGCAGAAACGTGTGTTTCAAGAATCGTGGGAGAAGAAGTATAATTGTTATGCACAAGAAGACAACGTAAGATGTTTGTTGTGCTCTAAAGTTCAAAAAGGCACTCGTCCATGGAACATCAAGTGACATTATGATACATGTCATAAAGATTACCAAACAATTACAGGTAAGCATGTATTCATAAATTTACACCACGATTTAAAGCAGCATAACACTGACATAATGTCCTTTACTCCTTTTATTTTTTTTCAGGTCTAGATCGAACTAACCAATTGCAACAGCTCAAAGAGCAATATTCAGATAATACAGCTAATATTAAGTCAAATATTATAACTCATGGTTCAGAACCATCCACAAGCCACCTTTGAAGATTAAACACCCAGTGAGGCTGGTAAAGGACAAACTGGACCTTAATGTACCGGGGTATACCGTATACCCTGTGAATGCGGGGCGCCATACATAGGGCAAACCGGCAGGATCATTTCCACCAGAGTCAAGGAGCATGAACGGTCCATATGCTCAATGCAGCTGACAGTCAGGGCTGGCGGAGCACTGCATTGAAGAAGACCACAGAGCTAACTTCAAAGAAACGACCATTTTGGCAAAATATAGCGGTTTATGGGAACGGAGCATTAAGGAGGCTCTGTCCATCTCCTCCAAAAAGAACACACTGAACCGGACGCTGGATTGCCATTTAGTCCCTCCTGGAAACCAGCCTTAAAATTGGAAATCAACCGACTCAGAAAACACAGATTCCAATGGAGCGGTGAACCACCTCCACATTAGACTGGGTGTTTTCTACTCGATACGTACTAGAGAACAGTACATATACTGGTCCCTTCACTCTTACTAGTCATTCATCATCCTGATGATGGGAGAGATGTACACTCCCAAAATGTCAATGACTCTGCATCACTACACCTGGCTAGAAGCCCGAGAACATCTTGAATATGTTCGTCACCAGGAAAGCTTCAAATCATATCTCTGCTAGACAAGTGATACAGAGCTTTTTCCTTGATAATTTTTTAATTTATTTTTTATTTGTTTTTATTTTTACTTAACTACATAAGATAATTCTGTGGTGATACTATTTATTATATTTTGGGTTAGGGTGTGTCCGGTACCGCCAAAGCAACTGGAAAATTGTGAGCACATGATAGGAACATTAAGTGTGGGCATGTCAAGTGTCATGGCCGATGCCCTGACACCAACCTGCGTCTTGAGGAGGGCATAAATATAGCTGTAGAAGATAGCAAAGGTCTGGGGAATGTTAGCATGTTTTCAAGGTTGCTGAGTCTAGCTTCTAATGCTTTAGTATGCCCTCGCAGGATGTCTTCTAGGGACTTGTGAACCTTGTATATATGAGAGCCATTTATATAGGTGACCACTTTCTCCAGCTGCTTCTTGAAGTGGTTACGGTGGCTACTGTTGTCTTGATGAACTAAGGCCTTGCAGGTTATGAGTGGTGCCTCCCTTGCAGCAACCCAGTCAGTGAGAGTCTGAATGGTTTTGGGATTTCCGCAGAGTGGCGGTATTGTGGAGCACAAAGTTGTAGAGACTACTGTCTGTGGCGTTTTGGCGGTTGGTGTGCGGTTGACGTTGCATGGTAATGGTCTGCAAGCCAGAGGCTGGTTGTTGTGAGGGCCGTAGGTGAGCTTTAGCCGGCTGTCGGCGCGGATTCCTGGGGTACGCCTGGCCCGTGAAATGACCGGTGCAATTGCACGTGGTACAATACACGGGGCGACGTGTCAGGTCTTGGCTGATGCAGAGTGTGGTTATGGTGCCAGTTTTTTTCTTTGTGTTTAACGCCCGCTTTTACTACATATGGCACTGCAGGCGGTGACACTGATTTATGGAATGAAGGTAGAGCACCGTGGAATGAGATGGCGGGGGAAATCGGAGAACCCGGAGAAAAGCCGCCCCAACGCCGCTTCGTCCACCAAAATTGCACATGCGGTTGCCTGGGATCGAACCCGGGCCGCTTTGGTGAGAAACGAATGGTCTAACCACTCGGTGCCAAAGTCGCGGCCATGGTACCAAAGTCACAGTAGTAGCAGCGTAGGACGTGGGTGCAGGCGTCGGCGGTGTGGCCCTATTGGCAGCAGCGTCGGCAGGGAGTGATTTCACAGGTTTTATGCGTTTAGCATATGTTGGTGTATAACGGCTGGTCCTGTCGTTATTTATTGGTTTGGCTGCTGAGTGCGATGGGTTAAAGTGAGAGCTGCTTCCATTGTCTATTATTGTTGTCGATGGACTGGCATTTACTGTGGCTGAGGCTGTTGTAGGCGTATGATCTTGAATTTGTCTCCAATCAGGTTTTTCTTGGTTTGTTGTTGTTGTTGTTTTTTTTTTGTTTTGTTTTTTTTTTTTTTTTTCTCCATGCTTTGTATAATGCTGGATGCAAAGCTTTATTTAAGCGCTTTGTTTCTGCCTTCCTATTGAAATTATCTTTATGTTTTGAAAATCTCTATGGCTTCGCGACTTAACTGGGCGTAATAATGAACTGTCTGAATTCTGTATAATGTGTTTCCCTGCCGCTAGTAATGGTGTTCTGCGACTGCAGACTTTTCTATTTGTTCCTAACGGCAACATCTCTTGTGTTCTGCAATGTGTGTGTTTACCGTACGTTGAGTGGTCACTATGAGCACGGAATTCTGTGTGCACCCCAGGAGAGAGTGTGGATGTTTTGCTGAATGTAGCATGTTCTGAATTTGTTGTGTGGGTTTGTAGATGGGGCGGATATCGTGTATTCTGAGAACTTTCCCAATGCGATCAGTAATACCTTTGTTGTATGGCAGATATGCTTTATTCTTCTCTTTAAGGTAAATTTGTTTTGGTGTAGACCTGGGCTTCCTTCTGAGGCGTAAGGCAAGTTCCTGGCTGGTATAATCGTTGGCCTGCAAATCACTGTTAATGTGAGAAAGTTCCAGGGGAAGTAGTTGTGGTTGGCAGATGTGGTTGGCAGGATCTACTAATGTTTTAATGATAATTCTCTTCTGGCGGGATGGTGGTTGGAGAGTTTGTGTAGATACCGGTCTGTGAGTGGGGGGGGGGGGGGGGGTTGCGGTAGACTGTGAGAGAGCGTACCATTGGACTTCCTGGCTACGAGCACGTCCAAAAAAGGCAGTTGTCCGTTGTTCTCCATTTTCGTTGTGAACTGTATGCGTGGATGAAGAGAGTTGATGTGACGCAGGAAATCTGCTAAGGTCTCTTATCCGTGGTTCCAGATGGTGAACACATCATCTACGTAGCGAAGCCACCATATGGGCTCTTGTTTAGCAGAATCCAAAGCGGTGGCCTCAAAATATTCCATGTAATAGCAATAACTGGACTCACCCGACTGCCCGCAGCCACTCCATCATTCTGTTCATAGCTCCTGGTTCCACTGGAAGTAAATGGTTTCTAATACATGGCGAATAAGTTTGTAATGTCCTCAGGGAGTAATTCTTGTAGAAGAGTAACAGTCTCCTCGATGGCAACCATTGTGAACAGAGAAGTAACATCAAAACTCAAGGTAAGTAGAGATCAAGACTTATAAGAAGGTCTTTGAGCTTCACGATCAAGGATTTCAGCTTTTCAACAAAATGTGCGGAGTTATTGATGTAAGAGTCAGTATTACCAACATGTGGCTGCAGGAGTTTGGCCAGGTGTTTCGCCAAGTAGTACGTAGAAGATCCGATGGCACTGATTATATTTATTACAATTGTAGACAAATATATGAGACATTATTTTAAATATTTATGATTATAATAACTCTTGACAACAAAACAATGAATTAATACGAGTATTATCTAATTGCAAAATTCTAACATGTGACCTCCCCCTGAAAAAGGTTTGCCGACGTTCATGCATGTGACTTTCTGACTCTCAACGAGGATGCAATCACCAAAAGGAATATACTGTCGTAAAAGAAAAGCGACTGTAGATAACATCCCTTCGAGTCAGCCAGGTAATATTTAAACAGCTAGTTGAGTACCGGTAGTTCTGATTTGCCAACCAAAACCCAGGTTTCAATTACCTACACTTACATTTACCTGGAAATCTCCTGTTGCGTAAAATCTCAGTGCACAGAGAATTTGATAAATTGTAGGAACAAGTAGAGGCTTCATTGAGTATTCTGTCCCTGAAACTACACTAATGAAAGAAAAAGTGCTTCCTTTACAGTAATAGATCAACATTTCCTTTTGCTTAATGACGACTCACCAACCCGATTTGGGCCCTAATGACCTAGCTGTCGACGGGACCTTAGACATTACTCACTCACCCAACCCGATTTGGTCCTGTTCATCAACATCCCTCATATCCAGATCTATCACTAATATCATCATCGCTATGACAAAATACCCATTGCAGAGTAAGACTTTTTTCTATAGGAAGTGATCTCTTTCCCATATTTATAAACATAGACAAACCACCTACTTTAGATGCACGTCGACCTGCCATCCCTCGTCAACAGATACTGGATTGGAATGATTTTACCAACAGGGTAACAACAACTTCGTTAACATCTAACAAATCATACACAACACATCATATGGATCACGTGTCTTACATTGAAGCGACAGTACTATCACATATATCTCCAACTCGGACACAATCTTCCGATACAACTAGGTACAAACCCATTTGGTGGTCTCCGGAATGTTCAGAGGCTGTTGCTAAACGTAGATTAGTATTAAACCAATACCGTCAAACACCAACCCTTAACCAATTTATAGTTTTAAAAGCACAATTCGCATCCACTCGACGCATCATCCGATACCATAAACGCAAAGGTTGGCGAAAATTCTGTACGGAATTGTCGCCATCAATTACTACTTCCACAATGTGGCGTAAACTAGGTTGGTTCACACGACATACCGGACACCCTACTAATTCCATTGTCATAGACATACATCTTCAACAACAATTTCTAGAACAACACACTCCTGACTCCGTACGTAGCAATCCTCCTTTTCTAAATTCCACGACACAGGGCGAACCTTTATTTGAGGGTGCACTAGCACTCATGTCACCAATTTCAACACACGAACTATCTAATGCACTCAACTCACATCATAAATCCACCGCTTCAAGACCAGATAGAATAACATACGAAATGATCAAACACTTTCCACATACCTTAAATCTTTAGGTTACACATGGGTGTTCATACATTCTTTACACAGGTCACATCCCAGATTCATGGCAACACTCCTACATCATCCCACTTCTGAAACCAAATAAAACAGGAAGGGCAGCAACTCACTATAGACCGATTGTCCTAACCAACACACTAAGGAAACTATTTGAACAAATTCTAAAAACCCGCATCGCGTTTTATATGGAACGTTACGGTTTTGGCCCAAAGGACAACACGGATTCAAAAAACTCTTCTCCACACATCACAACCTACTTCAACTAACGCATGACATACACGTCAATTGGACTCACAAACGAGGACTTCTAGCCCACTTCTTAGACATTTCCCACGCATACGATTCCGTAGTTGGACATCTTCATCCCTATTTTAAGGAAACTTTCCATTCCAGCACCTATAGTTCGACTTATTTACCACCTGTTTATTGACCGTAAAATACAATTAAATCTACACTACTCCTACATCCAAATTCGCTACAGTTCTCAAGGATTACCCCAGGGTACTCCTCCAAGTCCGCTACTATTTATTATTTACATCCAGGAACTTAGTACTCTTCCTTTTAAACAGAGCCAACTGCTCCTTTTTGCTGATGATATCCTCCTTTACCATGAACGTCGGCAGACATTTTTCCAGAGGGGGCCACATGTTTGAAATTTGCAATCAGATAATATCAATTCACTATTTTATTGTCAAAATGTATAATATTCGTTGCATATAACCATGTTAATTTGTGTTAAATAGAAATTGATCGTTTAAAATAGTAGTTTAATAGTCAGTAATTGATTGCACATTAAGTTGACCAACTTCCAGGGAGGGGCCGCGACCCCCCTTTGCCCCCCCCCCCCCCCCGCTTTGTCCCCCCCTTCGCGACGTCCATGCTGATAATACAAACTCCGCCAGTTCTTTGAAATCAATATTTCCACCAAGGTAACACATGTGTTTAACAGCTCTCCAGAAACTGTCAGGTTCAAGCATATTCTTTATTTCACACGAAATACCACTTGTTCCTAGTTTTCTCCATTCATCATCAATTTTCTGAACAGTGCCTTCTTCATTAAGATTACCAGTGAAACCAGTGAAAATGATATTTCGCCGGCATCGAACTATCAACATTCAAATTATCGTATACCCCCATAATTGTCGTACGGGTTGGTTACCATGAGTACAAACATTAAAATTATCGTATGCCCTCATAATTATCGTACGGGTTGGTTACCATGAGTACAAACATTAAAATTATCGTATGCCCTCATAATTATCGTACGGGTTGGCAACCCTGGTTATAGGTTAATGCTACGAGCGATTGTCAATTTATCTCGAGAATTTGACTATCTCGAATTGCATTTATCAAGGTGATTTCAAGCTAGATTCTCTAACCTGATCACAACATAAGAAAAGCAGAGGCACAGCAGAGGTGATAATAATGAAATCTGATAAATTTTTCGTGAATGAAGACTGTTATTGGTTGAAATTTCAAATTGTTATGTACATGATTGATTTTAACCAAGTCACGTATGAGTGAAATACTCGTCAAAATCCGTCGAGCAGTTTTTGAGGTTATCCTGCCTACACTTTGCTTTCTCTACTGGTAAGTAGGGCAAGTACTGTATTCCACCCAAAAATTCGATGTCGAGATTTTACCGGAAATATATGTTTTGAGGCCCCCTGAATAAAAAAAAAAGCATTTTTAGAAAAAGGTCCGTGTGTGTCTGTCAGTCTGTCTGTCTGTGGACAGCAGAACTCCAAAAACGAAAAGTAGGTTAAAAACCAAAGTTGGTATTTAAGTTTAATGTCTTTCAAGGATGTGACACGAAGATTTGAAGAAAATAGCCCCACCCTAAACTACCCTTTACATGGAAAATTTCTCGAAAATTTTTATTTTCCTGAAAATGGTTCTAAGGATTTTGATTAAAATGTCATATGTTTGAGATATTTTTATGACAAATGAAATGTATATCTTGAATTTTCTGGTTATAGCCCCTATAGTCGTATTTACTCTGGACGACTTTTGCATAACTGGTAAACTGTTAGAGATAGACCAAATCATAATACACAAAAAATGCAGATCTTGCTAAAATACACAATTTATGTCTCAATAAATTTTCTTGTAGGGTGAACCCTTTCGGAGATATTCCTTATTATGTGTGTGAGTTTCGGAAAACTCACTTTAGCGAAATGCTACAACGTTGTTCATTTTTTTATATTAATCTTGCAAAGAGAACGGAATCTCAAAGATCAATAAGATTTGACTGTCGCACAAAGCCTTGTGTATTCCAATATCCCCCTTGCACCTACAAGGACATAAGCAATTAGATAATTTGTACGAATGTTTGTCTTAACTAACATGGAGATATAGGAATAAGAGTTTGTTAGAATGGTTAGTACAAGAGTAGAGAAAGTCATGTGAGTGCAACACATCAGATTTTTTTGTTTATATTAGTATCTGTATATGTATTTACTCATGAGTGTCGGCAGACTTCTTTCCACACAACCAAACACAACTGCCTATCGACCACGTGACGACGTACTCCTACAGTATAACCAAAGTGGCTTTGTTGTTTTATTACACCATATTCACGAAAACATGCGTGCGTGTTACTAGTGCATGTGATAAAACTGCTGATATATAGTTTGTTCACGAGCTCGTGGTTAGATGTTACTTTGCTATTAATCCAAAAACACTGCTCTTGTGTGCCTGCATTCAGTTGTTTGCACTGACGTCATTTTGATGTCCTAACACCTTTTTAACATGAGGGTGTACCAGTATACCTTCTTGCATGGTAGCCAAGATGAAAACTAGGTTTAACATTAAGTTTCAATTTTGTCTTAATTTCTGGCTGAACTACTAGACTTGCAAAGAGAAAACAAAACTAGGTGAAATTTAACTCAATTTACATGAAGTAGATAGAGTAATAAGTATTTGTAAGTATAGTTTGTACAAGAGTGAGTAGAGAAAGTCATGTGAGTGCAACATACTCCTTTTTTTATAGAAGCACATTTTTGAGAAAATCATTCCTGCAGCTATTCCTTTACAGAAGTTAGTGAATAAATATAAATGCTTCCTTGTTAAGCAACCGCAGGAATTGCCCCTATCTAGTTACAAGGTTTGTTCTGACATTTGACTACCTACTTTTGTATTACAGGTTATAAAAGGACTTGAGTCACTGTGGAAGAGATTGATCTTTTTATGGGCACTGTGGCAGAGCTTGCTCTTCCTGGAGCTCATGTTGGTCCAACATTTGTCTCTCTCATTGTCTCACAAGAGGTGACTGTTTCTTCTATGAAGAAGATGGACAGATATCTTCATTTACTCTAGGTATGTAAACAATATGGCTGGCTAACATTGATTTACACTATAAGGCGTACGGTTTTAGAAGGCACATGAGCTGAACCAATGCGTGCACACAGTGGCTGCACTGCTGCCAAGTGATGTGCCAGAGTACACAAGTTACAGTTTAAGAACGACGAAAGTAACATTTGTCGTGTCACAAATTGTCAGAAAGTAAACTTACACAGCAAAGGATAATGATGATAACATTATAAACTGTAACACTCAATATTAACATACTTATTTACATGCACTCCCTCAGATGCCAATTCCTTAAAAAAAACTGTACACTTTAAAAATAATATTTCTGGCCTGAGAATGGAGTACTTTACCCTTCATACATGCGTCACTGGTACCAGGCTTTGAAAGTAACATTGTTAACACTTCACTAAACACAATGTAAACATGTGAATTTTCTGCTTATTGTCACAATTACACAAAGCACAATTTGTGTTACGGATTGGTCTAGAACCAAACTAAAGAAATTGTGCGCGACTGCAGTGATCTGTGGTCAGTTAATTTATGAACTAAATATATGCAGTTCCTAACGACACTTCGTAATGTCCTAGTCCGTAACTGCATAATGAAAAGGAATAAAGCACCCAAGCAAGATTGGAAGTTGCATACATAAGCATAAACACGGGAGTCAGTTGTTTATTCTCAAAGCGATAACTCGAGAACCATACGCTGTAGAAAAACGGTCTTTGTACAGGCTGCTGTTGAATTTCCAGTAATCATTTTGGGCACATGAAAAAGAGAAATCTCTGTTGCTCACGCTTGTGCTGTGCGTTCGGAACTAGGCAATGCTGCACGACTATGATAGGATAGTTGCTCTAGGCAAGCCCTCTCTAACTGCCTCATGTGCCTTCTAATACTGTACGCCTTATAGTTAATACTTACCTGTAATAAATAGTGGAAGTATTGCCTTCCATACAAAAATTTGATGTATGATTTTGCCAAAAATACATGTTTAGAGGCCTTCTAAATCCTACAAAAGCAAATTACAAGCCGAGGATTTCACAGCCGACATCTTGACGACTAAATATACAACCTGGACTTGTAGGCTGTGGTCTAGTGGGTTTATTTCACCAGGGACTACACTTGGCATTTGCACAAGTGATTCAGTGGCTGGTCAGAGCTAGAATGAGTTTTCCGTCGAGGATAAATCCCTTTTTATATGACCAGTGGGCAGAGCCTGTCTGTTATCATGTTCAGCATCAATTGACGTGTTGTCCAAAGGAATACTTTTGTGCTTGCCTTCTTGTTTCTTCCGTAGCACTGGTATCCAAGCTTTGTTAAGGTAAAGGGTTTCTTTAATTTAAAAGGTGAGTTAATTAATAACACTGAACAACACTACAAAATATTTTTCCGGGACACGTTTCGAAGGCTAACTTTCCTCCATTATCAACCGGACAATAACTGGGTTTCCATGGTGTTTGATGGTGCGGATGGTGATGCTTCTTCTGATGTTTCTTCTGGTAACGGTCCAATGAACTTACTGAAAATGTCACTCTGAGGAATGTTGAAATTAAATACTCGGCTTCTATTTTTTAAAATAAAGATTTGTTCCCATGTGGACAGTTCTTGTTTTCCGGTTATGTGTTTGAGAAGTTTCGGTTCTAGCTTTATGTCATGATTTTTTGTCCAAAAGTGAAATGCAACTGCTGATTTTTCTAATTGTTTACTCTTAATGTTTCTAACGTGTTCCTTGAATCTGATTTCTAAATTTCTTTTGGGTTTTCCTATGTATATTTCATTACAATCACTGCATTTAATTTGGTATATGCCACATTTTTTGTTAGGTGGAATAGCATCTTTGATGTTTGAAAGTAGTAGGTTTTTTTTGGAGTAATGGTTTACTGGTGCTAGCTGAATGTTGTATTCCTTGAACACTTTTTTAAAATTTATCAAAGGCCCATGGATGATATGTGAATTTTTTTAATATCATTTTTGTTTCTGCTGCTGTGAGAGTTGTAGTTTCTTTTAATAATTTGTTCCTTTCTGCTCGTTTTACCTTTTTATCTACTAATTCTTTGGGGAAGCCGTTTTTTTTGTGCTAGTTCAACTATTTTATAATATTCTGTTTTATATTCTTCTGCTGAAAGAGGGATGTTCACCAATCTATGTGTTAAACTATTGAAAATTGCTTGTTTGTGGCTTCTTGGGTTGTAACTATTAGCTTTTATGTAGTTGTCTGTATGCGTTGGTTTTCTGTGAATACCGAAATTTATTTTATCCTTGTTTTTGATTAATTTTAGATCTAAAAATGGTAATTTATTATCTTTTTCTACTTCCACTGTGAAATTTATACTTTTGTCCTGTATGTTCAGAAGTTTTAATGTGTCACTGATGTGTCTTTTTGGAACTATTGCAAATATGTCACTATTTCCCAGTATACCAATAGAAAAACTCCCATCACTGATCAAAAATTGGCTCAAATCACTTGGAATGTCATCGTCAGAAATTGCAGAATACATAGAACTCACCAAATTATGCACAGAACAAAATATCTTCCAGTTCCAAACAAAGTATTTCCATCAAACTTCAGGTTTAGCAATGGGCAACCCTCTCTCGCCATTCTTAGCAGACATTTACATGAGTTCATTGGAAATAAGGATCACAAAAGGTTTCCCGTGGATGTTCAAATTCTGGCAGCGATATGTATAGGACATATTTGCAATAGTACATACATACAGGACAAAAGTATAAATTTCACAGTGGAAGTAGAAAAAGATAATAAATTACCATTTTTAGATCTAAAATTAATCAAAAACAAGGATAAAATAAATTTCGGTATTCACAGAAAACCAACGCATACAGACAACTACATAAAAGCTAATAGTTACAACCCAAGAAGCCACAAACAAGCAATTTTCAATAGTTTAACACATAGATTGGTGAACATCCTTCTTTCAGCAGAAGAATATAAAACAGAATATTATAAAATAGTTGAACTAGCACAAAAAAACGGCTTCCCCAAAGAATTAGTAGATAAAAAGGTAAAACGAGCAGAAAGGAACAAATTATTAAAAGAAACTACAACTCTCACAGCAGCAGAAACAAAAATGATATTAAAAAAATTCACATATCATCCATGGGCCTTTGATAAATTTTAAAAAAGTGTTCAAGGAATACAACATTCAGCTAGCACCAGTAAACCATTACTCCAAAAAAAACCTACTACTTTCAAACATCAAAGATGCTATTCCACCTAACAAAAAATGTGGCATATACCAAATTAAATGCAGTGATTGTAATGAAATATACATAGGAAAACCCAAAAGAAATTTAGAAATCAGATTCAAGGAACACGTTAGAAACATTAAGAGTAAACAATTAGAAAAATCAGCAGTTGCATTTCACTTTTGGACAAAAAATCATGACATAAAGCTAGAACCGAAACTTTTCAAACACATAACCGGAAAACAAGAACTGTCCACATGGGAACAAATCTTTATTTTAAAAAATAGAAGCCGAGTATTTAATTTCAACATTCCTCAGAGTGACATTTTCAGTAAGTTCATTGGACCATTACCAGAAGAAACATCAGAAGAAGCATCACCATCCGCACCATCAAACACCATGGAAACCCAGTTATTGTCCGGTTGATAATGGAGGAAAGTTAGCCTTCGAAACGCGTCCCGGGAAAATATTTTGTAGTGTTGTTCAGTGTTATTAATTAACTCACCTTTTAAATTAAATTAATTACAACAACACTGTTTTCAAACTTCTATGAAAGGAAGATAAAGGGTTTCTTTTTTGTGGTGAAGTTTATGGATTTCTATTGTCTCTCTTGGTAACCAGAGGAGGTAGCTGACAGAGGTGTCTTTGTATAGTGTGTCATGTTCAAATAATAAGAAATGTTCTGCCACCGTGATTCTAGTCTGTTGTATCTTTCATATTGTTTTATTCTCATTGCCATGCTGCACACAGTGGCATAACATTCCCTATTATTTGGACATGATGTACACTACAAAGACACTTCCATCACCTACCTGGCCTGGTTACAAAGAGAGATGATAGAAATCCATGAACATAAAAATAACTTCAACCACAAAGAAGAAACCCTTTGCCTTAACAAAGCCTGGATACCAGTGCTACAGAAGAAACAAGAAGGCAAGAACAAAAGTATTCCTTTGCACAACACGCCAAATAATGTTGACCAATCAGAACACGATACTGTACAGGCCCCACCCACCGGTCATAAAAAAGTGATTTATCCTCTATGGAAAACTCATTCAAGCTCTGACCAGGCACTATGTACTGAAAAATATTGGAGAGCAAGAGGATTAATGACTTCATTGTCAGAAATCCAGCATTAGCTAACAACAATATTAGCAACCCATTTTTAAACATCTGGCGACTACCAATTTACTTTGGGTAATGTTGCTGAATATGTGCTTCTTGATAGGCAATGTTGCTAAACCATGCCAACTTGACATGAAGAAATACACTACTGGACATAGAGGTTGGCAACTATGGATCAGAGAGGAAGACACCTAGGGAACAGAAGTGCAATCTAAAACTGAAACAATGGAATAGAAGTGCAAACTAAATAATGGAATAATGAAAATAAAGAGATTTAACATTAGCAGAAAGTGTTAGGAAGTGACGATTTCCTTTTCCCTCATTGCCTTTAGCTGTTGTTATTAATGGAAATCTGCATTGCAAATAACGTTGAAATCAGCAGTGATTTGTGACAATTTTTTGCAGTAAAATCTGATGGTTAAAGCATTCCCTTTGTCAGTCACCTGCCACATGTAACTCTTATAAAACTGTGTATTTGTTTCATAAACGTCCATTATAAAGATATATTCCTATTACACAACTGCATGACCTTATGGAAGTGGAACAAAAGCTTGATGAAAGTCTGGTAAATGTTCTATGATGTTCACACTACCTAAACATGTCCTTTCACCTTCAACATAAACACACTTGGGAAGATTATGGCGTCACCTTATGTGACGCCGCCTTTTTCGTATACATCCGCGTATGCGTCCATCAAATAGTTCTTTCTTGTTAGGGAAGCGATCCCTAACCATCCTCCCTTACTTTTATTATGGAACACATATAATTCTAATATTTATACATATGAAGGAGTCTCTTCCGGCTGGTATCTCCCGTCACCAGTATGAAGGGAATCTTCTGCTCGTCGTCACTTTGAAGGGTCGATATGATGAATTCTTTTCTCGTATAAAAGATCCGGCTAACTCTTTCGATGGACTGCGATGACTCTTTCTCTCCTATCTCAGTCGTGGTACGGGTATGAAATATGTTCACAATTTACAGCTGATAATTTTCCTTGAGACGCGACCCCCGTGAAAATTATATGTTACGTCGATGTATTAACTTTTAGTCTTTCTAATGAGATAGTCTTCTTTGCTCTGGAGGCCACAATTGAAATAATATTAGTGTATTTATTATCACAATTTTATTCGTTAATATCTATAACATTTACAATGAAGACAAAAGATAATCGCACTAGGCCAACTGCAAACGATGTAATGCAAACAATCAAACAATGGGAAACAAAACACTCCAACACAACACCTACCATAACCAATAATACTGCATCAAATGCCCCTCATCACAGTATATGCAACTAATTCTATTTTGGGAAAATTGTTTTCAGCCATACAGTGTTGCATGTACTGTGATGATCTCCCCACAACAATGTAATTGTACAACAATATAACAACTGTGTTGAAAAACATGTCATCGTTGAATACAAAAATATTTTCTCTTGACAATGTTTCGATTTTTTTTTTTTTTTTTGGCAACTTTCAGGGGTTCTATGCCCCTCCCCACTAAAATTTGTTTTATGATTTTTCTTATGTGCGGTGGATAATGGCGAATAAGTGCTTCAATAACCTCCTGTTCACTCAACTGAGGTTGGAGTAGTTTCGATTTGTTCGCCAGTTTCAAAAAATACTCCATCATTGAAATACCACGTTTACTGTCATAATGTCCGGTAGCCAGTTCGACTTTAATCTGGTTTTGACGTCCCGGTCCCCAAAATCTATTTATAAAAAGGTTTCGAAACATACTATATGTTTCGTGAGACGCCAAAATTAGTCTTAACCATTCCAATGCGTTTTTCTTAAGACAGCGTTTAACCACCATCATTCGTATCTCGTTCGGAATTCGTTTGATCCTAAAATAATCCTCCAGTTCTTTTATGAAAATTTTTGGATTGTCACCGGCTTCTTCGTCAAATGACGGAGGGGTTAGGTCATGGAACAAGTGACTAGCGTGACAATTATGGTTTTGACTAGGGGAGTGCATTGGCATAGCTAAATCATTCTCCTGAAAGTCCGCCATATTACTGTTATTGTCAAGTGCATCAGTATTGGTCATATTTTTGCATTCACTCACAAATTGATCATGATTGTCATTAACTCTATCAGCCTGTAGAGCAATCACAACTTGGGAAAGCCTTCCTGTAAATTCTTTTTCCTTTGTAACCGTTTCATTTATTCTATTTACACTTACATTGGCTTCCTCCTTTACTTTATTCAATTCTTCTCGCTGTGACTGCATCTCAGCGCTTATACCCTTTACAACATTTTCTAAACTATCAATTTTTACATCAATGTCATTTTGTTTTGACCTAATTCCATCTTGATACATTTTACAACTCTGTTCTACCACGACTATCTCTGTTCTCAATTCATCTCCTACCTTTGCAATTTTTGCATTCTGTTCTGCTAGTTTTTCATTAAATTCTTTACTTAATTCAGCTTTCATTTCTACCACTGTCTTCTCCTGTCCTAACTTAACTTCATTTATCAATTCTCCTAGCCTAGCTATTTCTACTGTGTTTGATTCCTGTCCTAATTTTATCACGCTTACTAACTCACCTAATTTAGCTATATCATTGTTACTTGATTCAATTCTTTCTGTACATTCCTTCTTACATAATTCAATTTCTTGTGACAATTTATTTATATTTCTGGCATTATCCTCCTTCAAATCTGCTACATTTCTAACACTATCCTCTCTTAGTTTTGCTACATCTGCTTTTAGTTCTGTTACATTTCTAACACTATCCTCTCTTAGTTTTGCTACATCTGCTTTTAGTTCTGTTACATTTCTAACACTATCCTCTCTTAGTTTTGCTACATCTGCTTTTAGTTCTGTTACATTTCTAACACTATCCTCTCTTAGTTTTGCTACATCTGCTTTTATATCTGCTGTATTTTTGTTCATCGCTTCCAATATTTCTTTCAATCCTATTTCAGATTCCTTACATACTACATTCTTTCTACCTTCTACTGATAACTTATCACTCACTTCCCTCTCTACACTATCATTATCTTTCTCAACTTTTTCCATCTTCTGTACAATTTTCTTATTGCATAGTATCATAAATTAGTACTAGTCTTACTTGAATTCTGGAGCACAAGAAAAAGGATACTCCGTCAAAATGTCTTCTTTTCACTCTTTGTCCAGGTACATATTTTTACTCTATACGCCTGTATTCGAGCCGTCGCACGTCTGGGCGCCAGTATGAAGGAGTCTCTTCCGGCTGGTATCTCCCGTCACCAGTATGAAGGGAATCTTCTGCTCGTCGTCACTTTGAAGGGTCGGTATGATGAATTCTTTTCTCGTATAAAAGATCCGGCTAACTCTTTCGATGGACTGCGATGACTCTTTCTCTCCTATCTCGGTCGTGGTACGGGTATGAAATATGTTCACAATTTACAGCTGATAATTTTCCTTGAGACGCGACCCCCGTGAAAATTATATGTTACGTCGATGTATTAACTTTTAGTCTTTCTAATGAGATAGTCTTCTTTGCTCTGGAGGCCACAATTGAAATAATATTAGTGTATTTATTATCACAATTTTATTCGTTAATATCTATAACATTTACAATGAAGACAAAAGATAATCGCACTAGGCCAACTGCAAACGATGTAATGCAAACAATCAAACAATGGGAAACAAAACACTCCAACACAACACCTACCATAACCAATAATACTGCATCACATATATATTAAAATCAAATATGGAAATATTTATGACATCTTTAAACTAACTTAGTTGTTCGTAACAATGAACATTTGCAACACGTTTTCGTCATTTAACCAACTCATACCAACATCAAAAAACAAATTACACTTTTAACAAATATTCACATAAACGATTTTCTTTTGGGGTCTTCTAATATTCTGTCTCAACATGAAGTAAATAGAAAAATGGATTGTTTGTCTGCTGCTTATTAAGTGGGAGACGTGATCCGGGGTGCACTCAGCCTTGTTTGGTCCTTGAGGGGACAGTTAAGGAAGTACTTGATTGAGAAGTAGTGACCCAGTTCAGTTAGGAGCTGCAGGAGACTTTTAACTGTTAGATAACTACATAGATATCAGAGTTATGTGCAAATGCATTTTTAGTTTGGTTTTACTTGTGATATCTACTTAAGTTTTCCAATATATGTTAAGCTCTTCTGTGCATTGTTTTACAGTAAAATCCTAGCATTAAAGTTTTGTTATGTAGAAAGGTGAAAATCTTGTGCTTCCCGAAAGAATTAGTAAGTGTGCAATAACTTCTGTAGAAGGGGGAAGATCGTACAAACTTGCGTTAAACCTACTTGCATAAACATTGCTGACTGAAGATCAAATTTGATTTAAGGTCAGAATATGAACTGAGATCAGAGTGCAGTCACTTTGTTTAAAACTAATCAAAGATAAATAAGTCTAACTTCAACTTTAATCATTCTTCGTAATACTGGCGGTGCCGTGGCCGAGCGGTTAGCGCGCTCACCTACCACCTAGGTGGCCCGGGTTCGATCCCAGGGACCCGCATGTGGTATTCGTGGTGGACGAAGCGGCGTCAGGGCGGGTTTTCTCCGGGTACTCCGGTTTCCCCCACCATCTCATTCCACCGGTGCTCCATCTTCATGTATCATCAGTGTCACCGCCTGCGGTGCCGTAGTAGTAAAAGCGGGCGTTAAACACTACAACAACTTCGTAATACAGCATTGTTGTTGTTGTTTTCTAGTGCCTTGCATCTGGCAATGAAGCCATTAGCATTCGTGCTTTCCAATACTTTTGAACTGTAGTTTCTTCTGATCTTAATGCTTCACAGGTCTTCAAGTGGTCTTCATTCATTTCTGCTGGATCGTTACACAGGACACATATTGGTGAAGCTGAGGTACCTATTCTGTAGAGATGACTTGCTAAGCAGTTGTGATTTGTCAATAGTCGGAAGGCTGCAACCGCTGTTTTCCTTGGTCTCTGGGGGATTATATCTGGGTTGGAAAGTAGTGTAATCCATTTTTTATCTTTGGCATTTGTTTCTATTTCTTGTAGGTATGAATGAGAAAATTTTTTTAATGATCAAGCATTTTATTGAGGAATATGAGAAATTGAATTTAGACTTTTGTTTTATTGTTGTGCCTTAATACAGCATTATAAAAGAGCTGAAAATTGCTGCTTCTGGGCAGCAGCAATCACTCTGGACACATGCATTAAAGCATAATACGAGACAGAAATTGCGGAAATGAACAAACAAATGAGCATTATATTTTACAAGTGGGACAAGCCTGTACATTTTTGTATAGTATAATTTTGTCTACCTCCTGCAGATTAACTGACCGCTAGAGTAATAGCCATTACAGGCCAAAGCTTACTACCCAGCTGTTGTGTCCCCCCACTACAGGCGTCATGAGTGGGGTGCAGAACTGAAGGATGTGACGTGGTCAGTGCCCCGAGCACTCCCGGCCAGTTATGTGGCCTTTGTGACCCGTCTCCTACAGTTTACCAGTTATTAATCATTGTAGCTGACAAGTGTAATAAAGTCAGCATTGAGCCAGAAAGTAAAGTTTCTCAACTGTTGCAAGTAAATATGTGAAATGTTTTTATGTTTCCAGAAAGCAATGTGGGAGCTGGAGCAGCCTGTCCATACCACAAGTGGAGCTCAAGTTCTGGACTGGTGAACGAGTTTACAGAAGAAATGAGCAGTTATGTAAGAAACTTTCATTGATAGCATTTAGTTTATAAGATTTTCAATGACAACATTGGTTCGTAATAACCGGGAATGTAAACTAGAACAAGAACATAGGTTTACTATTAACACAAAGCTTTGCCAGGTTCTGCGAACAGGAAGGAAAGGAATCTTGGTCAAGTTTTTAACTGTCTATTGCTTGTGATGGTGGCACAGTTGAAATCTCGCCTACCACCTAGGCGGCCCGGGTTCGATCCCAGGGACCCGCATGTGGTATTCGTGGTGGACGAAGCGGCGTCAGGGCGGGTTTTCTCCGGGTACTCCGGTTTCCCCCGCCATCTCATTCCACCGGTGCTCCATCTTCATGTATCATCAGTGTCACCGCCTGCGGTGCCGTAGTAGTAAAAGCGGGCGTTAAACACTACAACAACAACAACAGTTGAAATCTATATATTGTCAAATCCATGTGATACATTCAGCCAAGTATTGATGGAGCAAGTTCAACATATCTTCTTCCTTTTTAATTTATTTGGCTGCTATCAGCAGCGGCTGAAGCATAAAATGCACTCGTAGTGCTAGCATTACTTCGCCAACCTTTTTACTTTCTCTACTGGTAAGTAGGGGAAGTATTGTATTCCACCCAAAAATTTGATGTCGAGATTTCACCGGAAATATATGTTTTGAGACCCCCTGAATCCAAAAAAAGCATTTTTAGAAAAAGGTCTGTGTGTGTCAGTCTGTGGACAGCATAGCTCAAAAACAAAACGTCGGTTAAAAATGAAAGTTGGTATTTAAGTTTAATGTCTTTCAAGGATGGGACACGAAGATTTTGAAGAAAATAGCCCCACCCTAAATTACCCTTTACATGGAAAATTTTTCGAAAATTTTGATTTTCTTGAAAATGGCACTAACGATTTTGATTAAAATGTCATATGTTTGAGATATTTTTATGACAAATGAAATGTATATCTTGAATTTACTGGCTATAGCCCCTGTAGTTGTATTTACTCTGGACAACTTTTGCATAACTGGTAAACCGTTAGAGATAGATCAAATTATACTATACAAAAAATGTAGATCTTGCTAAAATACACAATTTATGTCTCAATAAATTTTCTTGTAGGGTGAACCATTTCGGAGATATTCCTTGTTATGTGTGTGAGTTTCGGAAAACTTAGAACTTTCGTGAAATGGATCATCGTTGTTCATTTCTTTATATGTTAAGTGTGCAAAGAAAACAGAATCTCAAACACTTGACTATCGCACAAAGCCTACTGTATTCTAACATTCCCCTTGCACCTACTAGGAAATAAGCAGTAAGTGGTACAAATGTTTAGCTTAACTAACGCGAAGAAGATATAGGAATAAGAGTTTGTAAGAATGGTTAGTACAAGAGTAGAGAAAGTCATGTGAGTGCAGCACATCAGATTTTTTTTATAAAGTTTGGTAATTAAGGTCCCTTAACAATGATATAGGTGATGTCCAAGAAATGGTTGAATGAACCACATCGCTGCCACTAGCAGTGATTTGTTTTCACTGCAACATGGCGTAGCACTTAACACCACCTACAATGACAACACAGAACTAATCCTGTCCTACACACACTATTGTGTGGTTAATTGCATTGATTGACCTTATGGTTGGTTAAACTATAAGCCTGGGACTGAAGTACTTACAATATCAAAGTCACCATTAAGGTTTGTTTGTTATCTCTCCTTGTGTGCTTTACCGGGGAAAATGTGAGTGAGTTGGAGAATTTAATATTGTGTTGGCCATGGTAGCTCAGTGGTTAGAGCAGCTGGACGGAGACTGCAAGTTTAGTAGTTCATATTCTACCATTTCCAACCTTACTGAGCAACATATCAACTTGTAACTGCCTTTGCATCAGCTCAAGGCCTTAGTGGAATGAATGAGATTGATTCCAGTACTGTAAACGTCCTGGCAAACGTTCTTCTGCTTCAAGTGTTGCCAATTTACCTCCAATGTTATTCATGCTATGCCTTCTCACTGCTAATTTGTCCTAGTTTCAATTGTATAATAGTGTAAGCCGCTAGTGTTATTTCGGAAGTAAGGTAAATCAGGGGTTTTTTTGTTGTATATTTATATAGATCAGGAGCAGGTTTTCCTGTGCATTTCAGTTTGGCCTTGTCATCTAATGATAATGAACTACTTAGTAAAGAACTTTCTTTGTTCAGTTGGTTCACAATGCAATACTTGTTTAGTTTTCTTTTCAAATGCAGAAAAATTACTGCACGATACTGTACTTTATCACTGAGGTGTGACATTTTGTTTTGGCTCCTCTAGTGACATGCTGTGGTACTCAGGCATAAGTGAAGATCCTCCTCGTACGGCAAACTCACATCTTGTGAACAATGAATGAAACAATGGAAAACACGCCTCCATTTATATCCTAGATTTAACTACAATGGTCATATAGACAGCCTTTTTCCTTTGGAACATGTTGAATGGTGTATACAGTTGTTTTCTACTCACACAGACTCAGGGTTAGAGAAAACTGCTGCTGCCACCAGCCGGGAATTGAACCAATGACCCCTCACATGCACAGCAAGCAGGTGCTCTACCAACTAAGTCATGGGGCCAACCTGCTAACACTTGTTGCTCTACTGCAGTCAGCAATCAATACCATAAGGCTCAAGTTGTTTCACTCAGAAAGCAAGTGAATCTACCTGCTAAAGTACAAAGCAAATCAGCAACAGTATGATTGCTGTCCCAGAGGTACCCAACCTAACAAAGAAAGCACAACATATTGTGGGATAAAACACCTTTATTCCTCCACATAGTCCCCTTTCAGGTTGATGCACTTTTCCCAGCAATGGTCAGTAGCCCCAGGAAATTAATACTTTTATCTTTCATTTTGCGTGAAAAAATGTAATGAAACATTAAAATACAATAGAATTTATTCACATTAAGAAATACAATGAATTCATGGCTTCATCAAAATGAAAATAATACATGATTACATTTCTACATATACTACATTTTACAATGTGATAAATAAAAATAAATACAATTGACACCAATGTTGGTGTTGCAGTCCGTTGTGGGGCTTCCTCTTGAGTTGAAGTGTGTCCCTCAGATCCATGAAACAAACATGGTATCTATTGTTAAGTGTTATACAATGTGATGATGCTTCATGCATTATAAATAAGCAGATTGATGGCGTATATACCACAATTAGTATATAATTTACATGATTTGAAAACTAATATGTATTTCATATTCATACAATCACTTACAGTGAATAGTAAATTTGTTAAATAGTGATTTATGTAACTAGTGTATGATCCAAGTGATTGTGACATGAGCATATGTTCAGCGCATTTGCTTTGGCTCACACACTAACTTACACACGTGTTACAACTTTTTATTTAATTTTAGTATTAAAATTTGCAAAATTAATAAATCTCCTCAATGAGAAATTATAATGTATCAGAGATCAGAAATTTGTGTCAGAATATGGTTGCTGTTTCAACACTTATAGGGAAAATAGAAGGTAATGATAAAACAATTGAAGATATGGATTAAAGAATATCAAAAGTTTTGTGAGTGGGGAAAACAAATGAGTGTTTGCGAGAGTGACAGTTTCAGGTTTTCTTATAGGCACATTGGAGATAATTATGTAATTGCTGTCTTGCTGCCATGGCTATTATGCTATACATTTTTTGACTGGTGCCACAAATAGGGTAATTTCACGTGACTTATGCCATCTTAATAAGCTATTTTAATGCTACAATTGCATAAAGAATATTTTTCGCAGCCTGCCTTAAACTTGTTGTGATGAAATTCTTTAAAATGGAAAATTGATTTTTGAGTGTTTACGGACACACTTTAACTGCGTGGTTCTTGATGTCCCATTCTATATTGGCAGTGAAAGGCCAGAGGTCTCTTTATCAGGTTGAGGTTAGGTCCTTTTATCCACTGTAAATCTACAACACGGTACCAACGACTTGATTTTCCTTCTCAAGGAACACATACTAAGGATTTTCATGTCCCCAAAAATTATTTGCCCTCTGTTGGGTTTAAAGCTGCCAACTCTTCTACAAATAATTCATACAATTTTATGCATGTTCGAAATAGAAATGTGACATATTACATTTACACTGTATTCTCTACTTACTTTTGGCTAACACATTCATATTCACTATTCTGGAAATAAGTCATATAATTTTCTGCATCTTTGAAATAGAAATGCTATATATTACATTCACACTGTTTTCTCTAGTCACTTTAAGGTAACACATTCATACCTGTTCCTGTACTCACTCTTCTATTAAGTCATATAATTTTCTGTATGTTTGAAATAGAAATGCTATTACATGCACACTATTTTCTTTCCACATTTTTTTACAAACAAGTCATACAATTTTCTGTATGTTTGAAGTAGAAATGCTATGTATTGCATTCACACTATTTTCTCTACTCACCTTTAGGTAACACATTCACATCCCTCTATACTCACTCTTCTACAAATAAGTGATACAATTTTCTGTATGCTTCAAATAAAAATACTATTACTTTCACACTATTTTCTCTACTCAGTTTTAGGTAACCCATTCACATCTCTCTCTACCCACTCTTGTACAAATATGTCATACAATTTTGTGCATGTTTCAAAAAGAAAAGCAATACATTACATTCATACTGTTTTCTCTACTCAACTTTAGGTAGCACATTCACATCTCTCTCTCTACTCAGTCTTCTACAAATAAGTCATACAATTTTCTGTATGTTGAATTAGAAATGCTATATATTACATTCACAGTTTTCTCAAGTCACTTTAAGGTAACACATTCATATCTGTTTCTGTACTCACTCTTCTACAAATAAGTCAAACAATTTTCTGTATCTTTGAAATAGAAATGCTATATAGCATATTCACACTGGTTTCTCTACTCACTCTTCTACAAATAAGTCATACAATTTTCTGTGTTTGAAATAGAAATGCTATTACATTCACACTATTTTTTTACTCACTTTTTTACAAACAAGTCATACAATTTTCTGTACGTTTGAAGTAGAAATGCTATGTATTACATTCACACTGTTTTCACTACTCACCTTTAGGTAAACACATTCACATCCCTCTATACTCTTGTACAAATAAGTGATACAATTTTCTGTATGCTTCAAATAAAAATACTGTTACTTTCACACTATTTTCTCTACTCAGCTTTAGGTAACACATTCACATCTCTCTATACCAACTCTTCTACAAATAAGTCATCCAATTTTCTGTAAGTTTGAAATAGAAATGCTATATAGCACATTCACACTGTTTTCTCTAGTCACTTTAAGATAACACATTCATATATGTTTCTGTGCTCACTTTTCTACAAATAAGTCAAACAATTTTCTGTATATTTGAAATAGAAATGCTATGTATTAGATTCACACTGTTTACTCTACTCACCTTTAGGTAACACATTCACATCTCTCTCTGCACTCTACTACAGATAAGTCATACATTTTTCTGTATGTTTGAAATAGCAAAGCTATTACATTTACACTGTTTTCTCTTCTGACTTGGGTAACACATTCTCTACTCTTTCTACTACAGATAAGTCATACATTTTTCTGTATGTTTGAAATAGCAAAGCTATTACATTTACACTGTTTTCTCTACTTACTTTTAGGTAACGTATTCACATCTCTTTCTCTAATCACTCTTCTACAAATAAGTAATACAGTTTTGTGTATGTTTGAAATAGAAATGCTATTACAGTTACACCTGTATATATAACATGAAGATAAGCTACAGTTTATTCACACACAAAAAAATAGGTAGCCAAGTAGCCTAAAATCTTACATCTAATAGTTACATACAAAATAACAAATAAAAGTTATGTTCTATGACTTTGTGTAGTGAAATTATTTATTTTATTACACCATCTGCCATCAGGAATGGAGAAGAAGATTATGTGTGGCTTGTTTATCTGTATGACTGTTCCTCAGAAACAAAGGAAAATTGAGCACATGCTTATATGAACGTGTTTGCTTGGTTTCAGGTCCGCAGAACTTACACAGGAAGGTTTGCTGTCTGGAAAGAAAGAGAGAAGGCTGTGTTTCTGCACCAGTGAAAGTGAGTACATGCATAGAACACAAATAGCACACAAGCTGCACCTATATGAGAAAAATGTACTGTAAAAACCATAATTCAACATAGCTCATGAATTACAAAAAATTCATCCTTCATTCTTGACAAAAATGAACCATTTTTTACACAGTTATAACACTCTCATGCTTAACATATCTATTAGACTGCCTATTTTTTAGCCTACCTACCTTTTAGCCTATCTTTTAGGCTACCTTTTAGCCTACCTACATATCTATTAGACTGCCTATTTTATAGCCTACCTACCTTTTAGCCTATCTTTTAGGCTATCTATTAGCCTACATATCCTTATAGCCTACCTACCCTTAAGGCTATCTTTTAGCCTACATATCTATTAGACTGCCTACCTACCTTTTAGCCTATCTATTAGCCTACATATCCTTATAGCCTATCCTTCAGCCTACATATCCTTATAGCCTATCTTTTAGCCTACCTACCTTTAAGGCTATGTTTTAGCCTACCTATCTATTAGACTGCCTACCTACCTTTTAGCCTATCTATTAGCCTACATATCCTTATAGCCTATCCTTCAGCCTACATATCCTTATAGCCTATCTTTTAGCCTACCTACCTTTAAGGCTATGTTTTAGCCTACCTATCTATTAGACTGCCTACCTACCTTTTAGCCTATCTATTAGCCTACATATCCTTATAGCCTATCTTTTAGCCTACCTACCTTTAAGGCTATGTTTTAGCCTACCTATCTATTAGACTGCCTACCTACCTTTTAGCCTATCTATTAGCCTACATATCCTTATAGCCTACCTACCCTTAAGGCAATCTTTTAGCCTACCTACCTTTTAGCCTATCTATTAGCCTACATATCCTTATAGCCTACCTACCCTTAAGGCTATCTTTTAGCCTACCTACCTTTTAGCCTATCTGTTAGCCTACATATCCTTATAGCCTATCTTTTAGCCTACCTACCTTTTAGCCTCTTATAACCCAGCTATTAGCCTACCTATCTATTAGCATACCTACCTTATGGCCTACCTACCTTTTAGCCTACCTACCTTTCAGCTTATCTTTTAGTCTACCTACCTTTTAGCCTACCTACTTTTAAGGCTATCTTTTAGCCTACCTACCTTTTAGCCTATGTATTAGCCTACATATCCTTATAGCCTACCTACCCTTAAGGCTATCTTTTAGCCTACCTACCTTTTAGCCTACCTATCTATTAGCCTATCTTTTAGCGTCCTACCTTTTAGCCTATCTATTAGCCTACATATCCTTATAGCCTATCTTTTAGCCTACTTACCGTTTAGCCTCTTATAGCCTATCTTTTAGCCTACCTACCTTTTAGCCTACCTACTGTTTAGCCTCTTATAGCCTATCTACCTACCTTTTAGCTTACCTACCGTTTAGCCTCTTATAGCCTACCTACCTTTTAGCCTATCTTTTAGCCTACCTACCTTTTAGCCTCTTATAGCCTATCTTTTAGCCTACCTACCTTTTAGCCTCTTATAGCCTACCTACCTTTTAGCCTATCTTTTAGCCTACCTACCTTTTAGCCTCTTATAGCCTATCTTTTAGCCTACCTACCTTTTAGCCTCTTATAGCCTACCTACCTTTTAGCCTATCTTTTAGCCTACCTACCTTTTAGCCTCTTTTAGCCTCTTATAGCCTGCCTACCTACCTTTTAGCCTCTTATAGCCTACCTACCTTTTAGCCTCTTATAGCCTACCTACCTTTTAGCCTCTTATAGCCTATCTATCTTTTAGCCTACCTACCTTTCAGCCTATCTTTTAGTCTAACTACCTTTTAGCCTACCTACCTTTTAGCCTATCTTTTAGCCTACCTACCTACCTACCTTTTAGCCTATCTATTAGCCTACATATCATTATAGCCTATCTTTTAGCCTACCTATCTATTAGCCTAGCTACCTTTTAGCCTATCTTTTAGCCTACCTACCTTTAAGCCCATCTTTTAGCCTACCTACCTTTAAGCCTATCTTTTAGCCTACCTACCTTTTAGCCTATCTTTTAGCCTACCTACCTACCTTTTAGCCTATCTTTTGACCTACCTACCTTTTAGCCTATCTACCTATTTGCCTATCTATTTATTTACCTAGCTACCTATTTACCGATCTAGCTATTTACCTACCTACTTATTTACCTATCTAGCTATTTACGTACCTACATACATACCTATTGCCGTTATAGTGTTACTATTTGCTGCTCACAGTCAAAAGTAAGTCCATACACATGGTTCTGTATTTAAGGCAGCATCCCAAAAGAGAGTGTGTTTCAGGAACTGTCCAATCTTCATCACGGAGCAGCTGAAACAAAACAAGTTGTTAAGTCTAATGATATGTGTCCATAAACAAACTTTCCCACACATAACACAAAGGTCTTTTAAGCCATTGTTGTCACAGCTCTTATTGATTATAGAAATATCTTATGTGTCACATTCACATGACACTCTCTACCCTCTATCATTTATTAATGGCTATACAAAAGTTAATTTTAATCAATATAAACCTTTACAAAAATAACTACTTTACATGTTTCAATATAGATTCAAAGTGAATAATAATAATAAAAAAGGTTAGCCTACAGGCATTCTGTAAGGGCGAAGGCCTCCTGTTTACACAAGGACTTGCTCGTAAATAAGCTCAGAAAGTGAGCGAATCCTTGGGAGTTTTGTTCTGTTGCTCAACTGTCTTTCTATTCCTAATGCCCTTTTCCACTCATAAAACCCTTCTACTTTTTCCTGTCTACGACACTTGTGCACTCGCCGCCATTATCTTTCTGCCCGTTTTGGTGCTTGTTGATTCCTATTTGGCTAAAGCTGTCGCCATACTTCTCTGTTTCTTGCAACTGTTGACCGTTGATTTCCTGCTTTGGTTCGAAAGTGGCGTCCTTCTTGCGTGTCCCACATTGTGTGTGGTACGCCCTTGTGTGATATGTGTCTACCCAATTTCCATTTTAGGTTTCCTGCCCTTTCTGCTACATCACACTTTTTTGTCCTTCCTCTAAGTTCCTTGTTCCTGTCTCTTAATGAAGCATTTAGGATCTTATGCTCCATTCTCCTGTAGCTGCTTTTCCAGTTTTCCTGTCAGTCACCATGTCTGAGAGCCATAAAGTAATGCTGGCATAGCGTGTTTGTCTGGGATTTCTACTTTTGTACTTACTTTTAGTCTCTTTTCTGTGAGAAGGAACTTAAGTGACCAATTTGTTCCATGCTAGTCCTATTTCGCTCTGTACGTCTTTGTTTGGGGAGTTGCCTTGCTCGAGGTAACATACTCGAGCGACGATTGGTGTATTTGGATACTGTCATGTGATCCAATTGGTCATTAATTTATTTTTGTGAAGTTCGAAACTGAATAGTGATAGTCAATTGTTTAACAATTGAACGTGTTAAAATTACATACTGTTTTCATGACACGTTCATAAGAAACATTTGAATATTTACAGGATTAAGTATTAACAATTTCAACCATCAGTAACATTATCTCAGAAATGGCTTATGCCACAAGAGAAGTTATTTCAAGTAAATTGTGTTTTAACAAGATGTACATTTCTTATGTGGTAATATTTTGTCTATCTCTTACAGTTTACCAGTTATACATAAGTCATTCAGAATAAAGAGAACTTCAGAGAATATTCATAGAAAATTCAATGTATACGTTTCATTTGTTATGAAAATATTTTAAACATCTGGTATTTTAATTAAAATTGTTAGTCATTTTTGAGAAAATGAAAATCTTTGGAAAATGTTCTATGCAAAAGGTAGTTTGGATTGGCACAATTTTCGTGAAGATCTTTATGTCACATTCTTGAAAGATGCTGAATTTGAATACCAAGTTTAATATTTAACGAACTTTTTGCTAAAAATGTTATTTTGGTTAATTCAGGGGGTCTCAAACTGTGTATTTTCAGTGAACTCTCAATATTAAATTTTTTAATGAAATATCATACTTCCTGTACTTACTGTACAATAGCAGAGCATTGGCTGCACCGTAGCTGAGTGGATAGACCATTCGCTTCTCACCAAAGCGGCCAGGGTTTGATCCCAGGCAACTGCATGTGGTGGATGAACTGGCACTGGGGCGGGTTTTCTCCAGGTTCCCCTGCCATCTCATTCCACCTGTGCTCCGTCTTGATTCCATGTATCATCAGTGTTGCCGTATGTAGTAAAAGCGGGTGTTAAACACTGCAAAAAACAAAAAGAAAAGAAAATAACATAGCAGGTAATGCGAAATTGCAACGAACATTTAAAAAGGGTTACTCTTTTATGCCATAAGTTTGTAAATGTTGTAACATATATGTAAATTGTAAGTACATCTCTCAACATGTATGTATATGTTTCAATGGACAAATAATAAACAAATGCCTTTCATCAAATGATGCTCACTCTCTGACAACCACACCACTTCTGCAATACCGTGCTGCCTTCCTTCGAATATCATGTTTCTTTCTTCCTTCTCCAGCAAACAGCCGAAATGAGCCAACCTTATAACAGCAATGCTGAGTACTAAATCCTTCCTTCCATGGCAAAATAAGCCAACTTTACAACAGCAATGCTGAGTACTAAATCCTTCCTTCCTTCCATGGCAAAATAAGCCAATCTTACAACAGCAATGCTGAGTACTAAATCCTTCCTTCCATGGCAAAATAAGCCAATCTTACAACAGCAATGCTGAAATAAAAATAAAATCTTAAGCAGAGACTCGAACCCCGGTCTTCTGCACGTAAAAATAGTTCACGTTAACTACTTGGCTATACTGGAGATGAAACTTAACCTCAATTTTATTTTAATTACCTCATCAAAGGAAGTTTAAAAAAAAAAAAAAAAACATTTAAACAGAGTTAGATTCGAACCCAGGACCTTTCCCTTACAAGCCATCGCCTTTAACCACTCGGCTATCTTGCACATAAAGTATTAGCCTCATTTTTATCTTTATTACTACATCGAAGTTTGAATTTAATAGAATAAAAACGAGTTGAGATTCGAACCCAGGTTTTCTGCGCCGTAGTCTATGACTCTAACCACTGAGCCACGACACGGCACTGTTTCATTCTGATACTTATAACCTCTTTAATACAACTGAAGAGAAATTTAAATAGGGAAAGAAGAAGAAGAAAAAAAAAAATATTTCTCCGCAGTAAGACACGAACCTGCGACTTGCAGGTTCCTAGCCAACCACCTTCGCCATTCAGCTATGGATTAGCACACAAGAGTGCGCTAAAAATTTTCTTCTTATGTTCTCTATGTGATAAATACATTATTCGCCGTAACTTTTTTGTAATTCAAAATTTCGAAAATCTGAGTTCAGATCTGGATTCTGCTAGTCTTCAGCTTTCCAACGATATATGATAACACACGATTATTCCATTTTACAGTTGAAGTATTACACTGCAGTGTGCACACGTTTTACGTCATAACTCCTTTATAAATTGAGATATCAAAAATCTAAGACCGGATCTGGATTCTGCTCGTCTTCAGCTTTCATATGACACTCCTAACTCAATTTTTTTTTTCGCACCCCAAAAAATGAACTTCAATTTTCGACCTCTTTTCCAAACTTTAAACGTGAATAATGTCTGAACGGTTAGAGCTAGACCCTCCAACAAATTTTTTATAGAAAGCTGATTTTTTTCTGAATTTTTTGGCGCCTTGTAAAGTCCTAAATGCGGTCCAGAAGCCGAGATATTAATAGTTTTAATTTTCAGAAAACCGTCAAAACTGGCCTTCAGCCGGGCAAGTTGAGAAATGACCATCACAGATTTCAATGAAATTTGGTATACTTATAGTTTCAAACCCCAGGATCACGAATCCGGTCTCCGTTTCTCGAAATTCCTATTTGTTTGCTATTTATGACGTGTCAAAGTTTACGACAACCAACTTTACACAGCTCTAAGTTCAACATTAGTAAGGCCAGGACAAAAATTTTAACTATTTCGTGACCTACAGAGTGTAAAGAATGCTTCTGACGCAAAAATTTTGAAATCTATTTTTAAAAAAAGCGTTTAAAAAAGTAAAACCCCAAGGGTAGGTAGCGAACCCGGAACTCGTGATTACGAATCCCGCATGCTGACCACTCAGCCAAAGAAGCGATGTTCAGAGAGAGCCGAGTTTTACATTGTGTAGTGTGAATGTGCTGGGCCGGGCTCGGGAACCAAAATATCGCCGCTCAATTTCTACACGTGCAACTTCACTTCTCTACCACAATTACATTTATAAAGTGAAGCAGCCTGCAAAACAGTGAAATATGGAAATACACTTCTACGTTCGAAATTACGTTACGCACATTTTACGTCATAATTCCTAGATTATTTAAGACATCGTAAAACTTAGATCAGATCTGAATTCTGCTGAACACTGTCCTATCATCGGTACCGTATTTGCCTTTGATTCCAAGAACTTGCAGCAAATATTAAGATAAGTGAAGCTTGTAGTGTCTTAAATTATTTTTACAATTACAGTTTTAAAATGTATCCTGAGCAAGAAAGAGATAGTACCAGTGTATTTTATGAAACGAGCGTTAGCGAGTTAGTTTCATAATATAAATACGAGTATTTTAATTGCTGCAATTCAAGTTGCGTACGACTGTTTGTGCTCGACCACGTGTCTAATTTAAACATGTATTAAAGTTTTTAATATTCTACGCTGCATGTTATTGTCACGGTTTGTGTCCGACATTTTAATTATGTATTTGTTATTCGATCATACATACGAGAATCGATAGTTGCACCTTCAACTGTTATTGTTTACACAATGATGGAGTAAGTAGAGACGCTGCAAACTTTAAAAAAGTAGACTTACAAATTGAATTTATTAGAATGTTAATTGCAATATTAGCACTAATTATTAAACCAACAGTGGATTTATTTCTAATTAGAGCTTTTCGGGTTACCAGCTGTGTAGTATCTATAATTGAGTTTTAGGCCATACTTAACTCTTTGGCCATCATCAGGAAATGAATAATTAATAAATAAATGTAGGTACCGCGCATGCTTAGACTTTCACGGCCGGCGTTAATACAACAGACGGCAGGTATAATAGTTTCCGGGCTTGTAGGCCATGGTCCAGTCTTCTATTGAGCAAATAAGCGGCCGGCCATCTCCAAGCTGTGCTCAGTCGTAGGCCCTTGTCTCTATTAACATTATTTGGCTCTAATTTAATTTCAATTGCCTCTTTTACGAGTCTGTCGTAACGTCGGTTACAGCGGTGTAAAACTGCTATCTCTATCGAATAAAATTCTGTGATCATTGTCGAGTCTGTGCTCTGCTGCTGCTGATTTTTAGTTTCTCGTCTACGTGTAGTAAGAAGAGAAAGTATTGTATTCCACTCAAAAATTCGATGTCGAGATTTCACCGGAAATACATGTTTTGAGGCTCCCTCAATCCAACAAAAGCATTTTTAGCAAAAGGTCAACGTGTGTGTGCGTGTGAACTACATAACTCAAAAATGAAAAGTCGGTTAAAAGCCAAAGTTCGTATTTAAGTTTAATATTTTTCAAGGATGCGACACAAAGATTTTGAAGAAAATTCCTCCACCCTAAACTATCCTTTACATAGACAATTTTTATTTTCTTGAAAATGGTTCTAACGTTCTTGATTAAAATGCCATATGTTTAAGATATTTGTATGACAAATGAAATGTATATTTTGAATTTTCTAGCTATAGCCTATGTAGCCCTGTTTACTGTGGATGACTTTTATATAACTGGTAATCCGTAAGAGATAGACCAAATCTTACTATACAAAAATGTAGATCTTACTAAAATACACAATTTATGTCCAAATAAATTTTTTTGTAGAGCGAACCATTTCGGAGATATTCCTCGTTATTTGTGTCAGTCTCGGCAAACCTAGAAGTTCCGTGAAAAGCAACATTGTTGTTCATTTATTTGTACATGTTAGCCGTGCAAAGAGAACGGAATCTCAAAACTTCAAAACATTTGACTATCGCACAAAGCCTACTGTATTCCCGTATACCCCTTGTACAAGGAAATAAGCAATAAGATAATTTCTGAAAATATTTATCTTAACTAACACGAAGAAGATATAGGAATAAGAGTTTGTAAGGATGGTTAGCACAAGATTGAGTAGAGAAAGTCATGTGAGTGCAGCACATTAGATTTTTCTGGTGGTGGTGGTGGTAGTCGTAGATTGCGTTGTGCTCCTCACGTCTCTCTTCAATCGTACGATATATATCTTCCCATATATTATTTCGTATACCTACGGGAATTGATAGTTTGTTTTTTGAGCTGGGTGAGAATGTGCGCAGACGCGAAGTGCCTTTATGTTCAGTTCTGTTGGGGCAAGTATAATTAGGCCTTTTTTTTTATCACAATTCTAGTGATTCACATTCATATATTGTTTCCTTTGAATCAGTAATTTCTTATAGGCACACCTGTTAAACCACATAGCTGTGTATTGATCAATATTGTAATATTGAATGTTTAAACATCACACATTCTACCAGTTTTCACTTTCCACTTCCATTACACCCTCAATTTTTCACTACTCAGAGTATAATTAAAATACTTGTAAATAATATAAATAATAATTAATGTGACAACCCAGACCAACAATGGGTACGCTACCAAAACAAATTCCAGTTTCATAGCCTGTATGGTAAAACTTCCAATCCGATTTTCTTGCGTCTATCGCTTTCATTGCCCGTTTGAAACGTTTAAGTACGTATTTGGAAGCGTCTCAATACACGGTGTGCTTATCTCACTATTCAATTGTTCTGACATTCTCCCTTCTTCCTCTACACTCTTCAACTTATAAAGTACAAACGTAAAACGTGTGCATATTGCAGACACTTAATTCGTGAAGTAACTGAGAAACGACAGCCAGATTCCTGATTCTTATATCCTTGTATAGTGTAACTATTCGGAATTTCATAGAAATCGGTGCTACATCCTGATACTTTGTTATTACATTTATCTACTGGCATTTTGTACTAGGGTTACCTACTGCTACTTTGATTTAGAGCTATCTACTGGCACTTTGTACTAGGGTTACCTACTGCTACTTTGAATTAGAGCTATCTACTGGCACTTTGTATTAGGGTTACCTACTGATACTTTGAATTAGAGCTATCTACTGATACTTTGTATTAGGGTTACCTACTGATACTTTGAATTAGAGCTATCTACTGATACTTTGTATTAGGGTTACCTACTGATACTTTGAATTAGAGCTATCTACTGATACTTTGTATTAGGGTTACCTACTGATACTTTGAATTAGAGCTATCTACTGATACTTTGTATTAGGGTTACCTACTGATACTTTGAATTAAGGCTATCTACTAATACTTTGTATTAGGGTTACCTACTGATACTTTCAATTAAGGCTGATACTTTATATTAGGGTTACCCACTAGTACTTTGAATTAGGGTTACCTATTAATGTCGGTGTGGGTGTTTCAGCTGGTTAGACGCTGATCTACTGATGCCAAGGTCGTGGGTTCAAATCCGGCCAAGACCGATGGTTTTTAAGTGTGCTTAAAAGCAAAAGCTCCCTGTCAGTAGACTTACTGGCATGTAAAAGAACTCCTGCGGGACGAAATTCCGGCACACCGGCGATGCTGATGTGATCCTGCAATTGACAGCGTTGTTAAACAACAAAATAATCTGTTTATTACCTACTGACACTCTGTATTAGGGTTACCTACTGTTACTCTGTATTAGTGTTACCTATTGGTACTCTGTATTTGGGTTACCTACTGTTACTCTGTATTTGGGTTACCTACTGTTACTCTATATTTGGGTTACCTCCTGTTACTCAGTATTTGGGTTACCAATTGTTACTCTGTATTAGTATTACCTATTGGTACTCTGTATTTGGGTTACCTACTGTTACTCTGTATTTGGGTTACCAATTGTTACTCTGTATTAGTGTTACCTACTGGTACTGTATTTGGGTTACCTACTGGTACTCTGTATTAGTGTTACCTACTGGTACTGTATTTGGGTTACCTACTGTTACTCTGTATTAGTGTTACCTACTGGTACTCTGTATTTGGGTTACCTACTGTTACTCTGTATTAGTGTTACCTACTGGTACTGTATTTGGGTTACCTACTGTTACTCTGTATTAGTGTTACCTACTGTTACTCTGTATTTGGGTTACCAATTGTTACTCTGTATTAGTGTTACCTACTGGTACTCTGTATTTGGGTTAGCTACTGTTACTCTGTATTAGTGTTACCTACTGGTACTCTGTATTTGGGTTACCTACTGTTACTCTGTATTAGTGTTACCTACTGGTACTGTATTTGGGTTACCTACTGGTACTCTGTATTAGTGTTACCTACTGGTACTGTATTTGGGTTACCTACTGTTACTCTGTATTAGTGTTACTTACTGGTACTCTGTATTTGGGTTACCTACTGTTACTCTGTATTAGTGTTACCTACTGGTACTGTATTTGGGTTACCTACTGTTACTCTGTATTAGTGTTACCTACTGGTACTCTGTATTTGGGTTACCAACTGTTACTCTGTATTAGGGTTACCTACTGTTACTCTGTATTAGGGTTACCTACTGTTACTCTGTATTAGTGTTACCTACTGGTACTCTGTATTTGGGTTACCAACTGTTACTCTGTATTAGGGTTAGCTACTGTTACTCTGTATTTGGGTTACCTACTGTTACTCTGTATTTGGGTTACCTACTGTTAGTCTGTATTAGTGTTACCTACTGGTACTCTGTATTTGGGTTACCTATTCTTACTCTATATTAGTGTTACCTACTGGTACTCTGTATTTGGGTTACCTACCGGTACTGTATTTGTGTTACCTACTGATACTCTTTTAGGGTTACCTATTGGCACTCTGTATTTGGGTTACCTACTGTTACTGTTTTAGGGTTACCTATTGGTACTCTACTTGGGTTACCTACTGATACTGTGTATTTGGGTTACCAACTGATACTGTGTGTTTGGGTTACCTACTGATACTGTGTATTTGGGTTACCTACTGGTACTGTTTTAGTGTTACCTGCTGATACTCTATTTGGGTTACCTACTGATACCCTGTATTTGGGTTACCAACTCGTACTCTGGTTACCTACTGATACTCTGTTTTAGGGTTACCTATTGGTACTCTGTATTTGGGTTACCTACTGATACTCTTTTAGGGTTACCTACTGTTACTGTTTTAGGGTTACCTATTGGTACTCTATTTGGGTTACCTACTGATACTGTGTATTTGGGTTATCTTCTGGTACTGTTTTAGTGTTACCTGCTGATACTCTATTTGGGTTAGCAACTGGTACTCTGGGTTACCTACTGATACTCTGTTTTATGGTTACCTATTAGTACTCTGTATTTGGGTTACCTACTGGTACTCTATTTGGGTTACCTATTGGTACTTTGTACTAGGGTTACTTATAGATTCTTTGTATTACCAATGTAATGTGCATAAGGCTTATCTATTGACACTGTGTTAGGGAAACCCCTGGCAATAAAAAGTATCTGGAGAAATTATAACTAAGGAGGTGGTAACAAAAATTAAGGAGCAATTATAACCTGAGATGAAGGTGGCACTAATAAGGTATTGGGAGAAATTAAAGGTGATATAAAAGCAGCAGGGAGGTAAGTATAATGAGCAACTATAGCAAAAGAGGTAAGTATTATGGGGTAACTAAAACTGCAGAGGTGACACTTTAAGGTATCAGGAGCAAGAGATGGGTCATTGTAGGCGAGGAGGTGGCACTTTTATATAAAGTATCAGGAGCAAAAGATGGGTCCTTGTAGGCGAGGAGGTGGCACTTTTATATAAAGTATCAGGAGCAAAAAATGGGTCCTTGTAGGCGAGGAGGTGGCACTTTTTATATAAAGTATCAGGAGCAAATGATGGGTCGTTGTAGGCGAGAAGATGGCTTTTTATAAAGTATCAGGAGCAAAAAAATGGGTCGTTGTAGGCGAAGAGGTTGCATTTTGTAAAGTATCAGGAGTAAAGGATGGGTCATTGTAGGTGAGGAGGTGGCTTTTGTATAAAGTATCAGGAGTAAAGGATGGGTCATTGTAGGCGAGGAGGTGGCATTCTATGAAGTATCAGGAGCAAAATATGGGTCCTTGTAGGCGAGGAGGTGGCATTTTTATAAAATGTCAGGAGCAAAGAATGGGTCGTTGTAGGCGAAGAGGTTGCATTTTGTAAAGTATCAGGAGTAAAGGATGGGTCCTTGTAGGCGAGAAGATGGCTTTATATAAAGTATCAGGAGCAAAAAATGGGTCGTTGTAGGCGAAAAGGTTGCATTTTGTAAAGTATCAGGAGTAAAGAATGGGTCATTGTAGTCGAGGAGGTGGCTTTTTTAATAAAGTATCAGGAGCAAAAGATGGGTCCTTGTAGGCGAGAAGGTGGCATTTTTATAAAATGTCAGGAGCAAAGAATGGGTCGTTGTAGGCGAAGAGGTTGCATTTTGTAAAGTATCAGGAGTAAAGGATGGGTCCTTGTAGGCGAGAAGGTGGCATTTTTATAAAATGTCAGGAGCAAAGAATGGGTCGTTGTAGGCGAAGAGGTTGCATTTTGTAAAGTATCAGGAGTAAAGGATGGGTCCTTGTAGGCGAGAAGATGGCTTTATATAAAGTATCAGGAGCAAAAAATGGGTCGTTGTAGGCGAAAAGGTTGCATTTTGTAAAGTATCAGGAGTAAAGAATGGGTCATTGTAGGCGAGGAGGTGGCTTTTTATATAAAGTATCAGGAGCAAAAGATGGGTCCTTGTAGGCAAGGAGGTGGCACTTTTTATATACAGTATCAGGAGCAAAGAATGGGTCGTTGTAGGCGAAGAGGTTGCATTTTGTAAAGTATCAGGAGTAAAGGATGGGTCCTTGTAGGCGAGAAGATGGCTTTATATAAAGTATCCGGAGCAAAAAATGGGTCGTTGTAGGCGAAGAGGTTGCATTTTGTAAAGTATCAGGAGTAAAGAATGGGTCCTTGTAGGCGAGGTGGCTTTTATATAAAGTATCACGAGTAAAGGATGGGTCATTGTAGGTGAGGAGGTGGCATTCTATGAAGTATCAGGAGCAAAATATGGGTCATTGTAGGTGAGGTGGCATTTTATAAAGTATCAGGAGCAAAGGATGGGTCGTTGTAGGTGAGGAGGTGGCATTTTATAAAGTATCAGGAGCAAAAGATGGGCCATTGTAGGCGAAGAGGTGGCACTTTTTATATAAAGTATCAGGAGCAAAGAATGGGTCGTTGTAGGCGAAGAGGTTGCATTTTGTAAAGTATCAGGAGTAAAGGATGGGTCCTTGTAGGCGAGAAGATGGCTTTGTATAAAGTATCAGGAGCAAAAAATGGGTCATTGTAGGCGAGGAGGTGGCTTCTTATATAAAGTATCAGGAGCAAAAGATGGGTCCTTGTAGGCGAGGAGGTGGCACTTTTTATATAAAGTATCAGGAGCAAAGAATGGGTCATTGTAGTCGAGGAGGTGGCACTTTTTATATAAAGTATCAGGAGCAAAGAATGGGTCGTTGTAGGCGAAGAGGTTGCATTTTGTAAAGTATCAGGAGTAAAGGATGGGTCCTTGTAGGCGAGAAGATGGCTTTATATAAAGTATCAGGAGCAAAAAATGGGTCGTTGTAGGCGAAGAGGTAGCATTTTGTAAATTATAAGGAGTAAAGGATGGGTCCTTGTAGGCGAGAAGATGGCTTTATATAAAGTTTCAGGAGCAAAAAAAATGGGTCGTTGTAGGCGAAAAGGTTGCATTTTGTAAAGTATCAGGAGTAAAGAATGGGTCATTGTAGGCGAGGAGGTGGCTTTTTATATAAAGTATCAGGAGTAAAGGATGGGTCCTTGTAGGCGAGAAAATGGCTTTATATAAAGTATCAGGAGCAAAAAATGGGTCGTTGTAGGCGAAGAGGTTGCATTTTGTAAAGTATCAGGAGTAAAGAATGGGTCCTTGTAGACGAGGTGGCTTTTATATAAAGTATCACGAGTAAAGGATGGGTCATTGTAGGTGAGGAGGTGGCATTTTATGAAGTATCAGGAGCAAAATATGGGTCATTGTAGGTGAGGTGGCATTTTATAAAGTATCAGGAGCAAAGGATGGGTCGTTGTAGGTGAGGAGGTGGCATTTTATAAAGTATCAGGAGCAAAAGATGGGCCATTGTAGGCGAGGAGGTGGCATTTTTATAAAGTATCAGGAGTAAAGGATGGGTCTTTGTAGGCGAGGAGGTGGCATTTTTATAAAATGTCAGGAGTAAAGGATGGGTCGTTGTAGGCGAGGAGGTGGCATTTTTATTAAGTATCAGGAGCAAAGGATGGGTCATTGTAGATGAGGAGATGGCATTTTATGAAGTATCAGGAGCAAAAGATGGGTCATTGTAGGTGAGCAGGTGGCACTTCCTTCTTGGTTTACGACCTCATCCTGCATTATATTCTGATACTTTGAACTGCAAGTATTAACTGCTCAATGATTTTATTCTTCTGATAATTTGTAGTCTGTTTTACCTGTCCATCATATTGTTGTGATATACTTTGGTTTTTATTACCTCTCAACCTTGATATTCTCATGCTTTGCACTCCAGTATTATCTTCCTATTATATTCTCCTGGTACTTATCTTAGTGACTGATATTCTACTGTTTTGCTAGTATTACCTCCTCTGCCTTTACGCTCTGCTGATGTGCTTTTTCTACTGTGACTCCCTCACTTGCTTTGCTATTAACCTGCTGATACCTGAAACTTTTCAATATTTTAATGAAGGATCAGGAGTAGTAATAACCTACGAATTGTGAATACAAGTGTCAACTTTAAACTCTATGTTTTGAAATTCTCCATTGATGATCTCCGGCTTTCTCTGCTGATGTTTGGTGACTGAAGCCTCAGGACTCCCGCTCGGTCTTAAAGCTGAGCAACATTTTGCAAGAAGCTGCAATTGTGGCAGCCAGGATCATGTTTACCAACAGTAGCTTTTTGGCCCTCAGCAAGTGCACTGCCATGTGCCGCTAATGTTCAGTGTATTACAAGGTAAATATGGGTCCTATGGACAGTAACTATAAAATATCTGGTGTTGCACTCATGACTCTCTACTCTTGTACTAACTATTCTTACAAACACTTATTTCTCTATCTTCATGTCAGTCGAGATAAACATTTGTACAAATTATTGCTAGTGTTCTTGCAGGTGCAAGGGGAATATGGGAGAATATCCAGTAGATGGAGATTTCTCGTATTTTAGGGTTGTCATTAAGACATGCCTGCTAATAGATGTATAGAAAAAGACAATTTTAAATATGAATAATAAAGGATAAAAATGTATAATGTAACACATTTGATAAATAAAGTATAATGATGTATAAAATTATTATGAAGTTCGGAAATAGGACAGCTAACCTTTTTAGAATTATTTATGTACTTATTTATACATTTAGTTTAGTGTAGTATACAGATGATTGTATAAAATATACAAAGAATCACGGATAATTTGTAAACGATAAAGGGAAAAACTACATTATGAGCCTTGCATTCCTTATTTAAGAGATATACATTTCAAATTGGGAAGTGAGGTCTCCTTTTTGGTGCTCATGGAGTGATTACTAAATTTACTTTTAATTTGTTCCGACCTTTTGAATTGTGTTTTAGAAGATATTGGTTTACAAATTATCCATGATTCTTTCTACACTTTACACAATCATGTATATACTACACTAAATTAAATAAACAAATAAAATAAATAATTCTAAAATAGCAGTCCTATTCCCAAATTTTATAATAATTTTGTATAAAATATTTTTACATCTTATAATTTTTTATCCCTTATTATTCATATTTAAAATTGTCTTTTTCTACAGATCTATTAGCAGGCTTGTCTTCATGACAACCCTAAAATAGGACAGTTACTCAACTACTCGACTTTCTCTCATTCCCTTGCACCTGCAAGTATACTAGCAATAATTTCTGCAAATGTTTATCATCACAGAGATAGAGGAATTAGTGTTTGTAGGAATAGTTAGTACAAGAGAAGAGAAAGTCAATTGAGTGTAACACATTAGATTTTTTAACATATTCATACCATAGAACCAACTTATCCTGGATTTTTTCATTACTAAACATGTTGCACACTTTTCTTTTCTTTCTGTACTTTCATATGAGCTTAGTTCACATCACTTTCCTGTACTCAAATTCTAGAACCAATTATACTAGTAATAGCAACTCAATAAGTCAATCCTTTGACTGGAATTGCTGCACATGCCTCTTGGACAAAATCACCGATTTAAAATTCATTTTGAGATTGACATAGCTGTTAATCTATTTACATAAAAGCCTGAGTATAGCAGTTTTTTTAATTTTCACAAAATAATAAAGTGCTGAGTATACTTGGGCCTCACATTTCCAATCGACATACATTTTAAAAGACCGAATTTTCTTGTTGTGTCTTGTGTTTTAGTAGTTCCTTGATTGTTTCTCTAGATTTCACCGTGGTGTGATATTCTGAATGTATAATCAGACTTTTCCATATGTTTTATTCATACTAGAGGTCTCTGTTACATTCTGTTCTTGCAGTTTATGTGATACTTTCTCATACTTATGAAAATGGAGAGTGAAGAAGAGTTAAATATAGTAGGTGTGAAAATTCTGAAGAAAGCTATGAGATGTCAAGAAAAGAAACAGATGATTCAATTTTATCTGAAAGTGCTAGCAGTGGCATGTATAGGTTACGGTACTGAAAAATCATCCTATACTTTAAAATTCATATTCCAAAATGGTCAGGTTATTAATGGATATCTACCATACGCTTAGCACATTATAGCCCATATAAAAATGGCCTTTTTTTAATATTGTCTATTACAGAGTCACTCGCATTTATTTTCAATGTCACATTTACTAAATACACTTTAACAGAAACACACATAAAACAACATAATCTTCGCCCTTTAGTTTCAGAAGGGTGCAAACAAGGTAAGTAGAGTAGAAGGGCACAAACAAACCTTCAAACTTGTGGCAATAACACTATAAAAGTCTGATCTGATCTACATGATTATTTTCATTTTGTTAATGGGGGTCACTTTCATAAACAAAAAAAGGATTTAAGTTGTTTCTTAACAACACTTTTTAATGTTAGTTAATAATTTTAAATATATGCGCTTTTCATATCGTTTGACATTATTATACTATGGCCTATAAAAAGACACCATTATTGTAGGGTTGCTACGCATGTGTGTATCACTATTTCTCCTTCAAGCTTTCCATGTCGATATGTTGAAGTTTCCTTGTAACAAATTGACTACACTCTGCAGTGGCTATCGAATAATACTGCTCTATGACGTCAAAGCCAAGCTAGCTGGAATGAAACTGAACTAGCCAATAAAATGCACACACTTGCCTCTGCTGGCACACAGGACCACACTAGCTATAGGGCTTTGATACGCATGCATCAATACAACACTAGTAGGCGAACAGGTAAGCCCAGTCGCCAAGATCAACAGCTGCCTAGTGGTGAGGTGGAATTTTGAATCTTAAGTACCGTAACGTTCAAGCTTGATGTGCGTATTTGATTGAGATACAACAAATTTACCACCACATCGGAGCACCCTGGTTAGGTCTCTTGGGACTATAATCCCAGAGAATTATAGTATCTGCTCGTGCGACACCGGGTTCGCCGCATGGTTTGCAGGCACCCCCAGTAACAGAGCAAGCTGAGCTCCCATGCTGGCCTTCTAAGAGATGCTTGGATTCAAAATTTTAACCTCCATTTATGGATACACACACCAGCAGTGCCCAACGAAACTTGCACACTGATTAGCAGCCGCTGAGGAGCATAAACTTGCTACCGCTCTTCTACCCACAACCCTATCATCACCTGTCACCCTGCAAAACCCCATATCCTGTCATTAAGTGGTTAAGCCCTAAAAAGGGTAGGTACACGAATGACATACCTTGGGCTATTTTCAGCCTGCCAACAGGTCAGTTAGTCAACCAACACAGTCACTCTTGAAATCTCCACCAGGGCACATCAACCTCACCGCCACTGAAGATGTCTGCCACAGTTGCAGACAAAACGTCTGGGAAGAAGGAGCCCAGTAGACCACCGCCCACAGATTATACTGTATCTAGTACTGACACTATCTGTGGAAGCCTTGGAACTTTGACTTAGTTTAATGAGAAAATAATGGAAGACATTTCTAAACAACTGCAGCTATCTCCCAACTCTACATCAGCAATGCAATTAACAGAATGTCAACAAAGCAATCCCCTGATCATGATATGAACCCTACCTTCGCTAAAAGCTCTTCCAAGAAAGACCCTTGTACTCTAAGACAAATATAAAATGCAATCATACATTCCTACAACGTGGAAGCATGCCATAACAACAATGATAACTAGTACTCACATTTTTAGGTGCTAAAATCTTGGGAAGTATTTATTTTTATGTGCTAAAATAAATAAAATATTTTTAAGATCTAAATGACTCAACTACCTAATATAAATGTACCTATTATTCACCAGTAGGGCTCAGATTTTTAGGTGCTAAAAAGTTGGGAAATATTTATTTTTTATGTACTAAAACTGTTAAAAATATGTGCTAAAACAAAATATTTTTTTAAAGATCTGAATGGCTGATCTAATAGAAATGTACCTGGTACATTTCACCAGACATTATTCTTAGAAGGGATCGCCAGGTAATTTAGAATTACAGTATATGACCACATGCTTCCTCAAATTTTCCATCCCGAAAGATTGTTGATTGTCACAAAGAAGAGTTTTGAATTTTGAAAGTGATCGCTCCACATCACAAGAAGTAGAATGTCACTCACACTCACATCAATAATTTCTTCATGTTGCCCATCCAATACATTTAAAATGTTAGACTTATGTTAAATCCACTATTATTTTCGAACACTTCCTTGCATTTTCTTTTTAAATTTTGTGCTGCAGAACCAGAAAGAACATTGTTTTTCTTCCCCACATCCTGAACTACTTGAACTGCTTCTCTCAAAGGCATTCCTACCGATTCAAGCTTCTTTATGGAATCACAAAGGAGCCACAGATTTATGGAAATATATGCTAAGCCATTTCTTAACATAGTGTACAATTTAGTTTATTTATGACAGCAGGAAAACCATCCAGGTTTTCTGTATAGTATTGAACTGTGGCCAACATGTTCCCCAGCGAGTCACCACAGGAGGCAACGGAGTGTTCTGATTTTTATTCTGAAAAATTTCAATCCGTTTAGGTGACTTGGAACACTTTTTTTCCATTAGAAATCAATCTGCCAATGTCAGGAAACATGGCCCTAATTTCCCCACATATTCTATGCTATCCATGCACAGCGCATGTAATATGAATTATTTTAAGATAACTGATTGCAAGTCCTACTGCTGCCATTTTCATATATGGTGCAGCATCAGTCAAAAGTAACAAAACATTGTCATATCATACACCATTTGGCCACAATATCTGCATTGCTTCATTAAATAATCTGGCAACATTCATATGGTTTGCAGCAGGCATGTCTTGGCAGGTCAGTAGAAAAGATGACTAAAATTTCAGTATCATTCTTCAATACCCCTATAACATTACCAATTTTCCTGCCAATAGAACCTGAAGTTCCACCTATGCTCACCCCTATGTTTTCATTAGTACATATTTTGCATATATACGTCAACAGTTTCCTCGTAGCACTTGATAAGGTAATGTCTTCACAAAGTTGATTCATCAGGTGTGTCAATATTTGTATATTTGGTTCCAGAATGTTTTAAACTGAGACTGGTTCACTTTTAAGATGAGTATGTCTGCTAAAATTAATGCTCTACACAAATCCTTACAATGCGTCTGTTATCACTTAATGTTATATCGCTTGCAACCATTGGTTTGCTGCTACAGCTTTACCACATGGCTGACAATATAGGATCTTACCATTAGAACTGAAAATATCCTTAAATTCCACGGCATATCATTGCACACAATAACTTGCACTACTTTTCACTCTGGGCATGTTTAATCCACTGTCAACTCAAAACTGTCATACGTAACTTCCCAGCACAACTAGAAGGTTATATAAACTTTGCAGATTCACAAGTGACTGACTGCACAGTTTTAAAAGTATCAGTGTATTACTAGCCGGGCTGTGAAGCAATAACAGGTATTTATTTGTTTCAAGCATATGGCAGTGGAGGAATTCCTGTTCTTATCTTGCGAACTCATGTAACTAAGGAAAACAGGATGTTCATATTTTCTTCCAACTGAAGGGATACTATAGCTGACATATTAGTTCTTCCAGATAATGAATAACAAATTGCAACATCCACCCTGCATAATTCAGCATTAAAGAAGTGGATGATGACTTGTTGAAAGTAATTCTGCTGCTGCTTTTATGTGATTTTATGTAAACATGTGAAAATTAAGAGGTAGAACCGGAACTTAAAAATTCAATGCCACAACTGGGATTTGAACCACAGACCTTCCGCTTGCCGGGCGGACGCTCTACCACTGAGCTATTGTGACAAACTGCCAGAATGGCATTAAATTCTCAAGCCAGTTCGTATTTCTCCTGGTAAACCACAAAGGCAGTCTCACATCAGAAACAATTACCCCAATGGTGACTTACTATTGTAAGTACTTTATATCCCAGGATTAAATAACCTTCACATGGTAAATATTATTTATTTATGCCAACAAACTTACTGTTGGTGTTTTTAAACACACAAGCCGTGTGTGGGCAAAGTTTAAGAGGTAGAACCGGAACTTAAAAATTCAATGCCACAACTGGGATTTGAACCACAGACCTTCCGCTTGCCGGGCGGACGCTCTACCACTGAGCTATTGTGACAAACTGCCAGAATGGCATTAAATTCTCAAGCCAGTTCGTATTTCTCCTGGTAAACCACAAAGGCAGTCTCACATCAGAAACAATTACCCCAATGGTGACTTACTATTGTAAGTACTTTATATCCCAGGATTAAATAACCTTCACATGGTAAATATTATTTATTTATGCCAACAAACTTACTGTTGGTGTTTTTAAACACACAAGCCGTGTGTGGGCAAAGTTTAAGAGGTAGAACCGGAACTTAAAAATTCAATGCCACAACTGGGATTTGAACCACAGACCTTCCGCTTGCCGGGCGGACGCTGTACCACTGAGTCACCATTGGGGTAATTGTTTCTGATGTGAGACTGCCTTTGTGGTTTACCAGGAGAAATACGAACTGGCTTGAGAATTTAATGCCATTCTGGCAGTTTGTCACAATAGCTCAGTGGTACAGCGTCCGCCCGGCAAGCGGAAGGTCTGTGGTTCAAATCCCAGTTGTGGCATTGAATTTTTAAGTTCCGGTTCTACCTCTTAAACTTTGCCCACACACGGCTTGTGTGTTTAAAAACACCAACAGTAAGTTTGTTGGCATAAATAAATAATATTTACCATGTGAAGGTTATTTAATCCTGGGATATAAAGTACTTACAATAGTAAGTCACTATTGGGGTAATTGTTTCTGATGTGAGACTGCCTTTGTGGTTTACCAGGAGAAATACGAACTGGCTTGAGAATTTAATGCCATTCTGGCAGTTTGTCACAATAGCTCAGTGGTAGAGCGTCCGCCCGGCAAGCGGAAGGTCTGTGGTTCAAATCCCAGTTGTGGCATTGAATTTTTAAGTTCCGGTTCTACCTCTTAAACTTTGCCCACACACGGCTTGTGTGTTTAAAAACACCAACAGTAAGTTTGTTGGCATAAATAAATAATATTTACCATGTGAAAATTATTTTAAAAAGGTTTCCTTTAGTGATTTTTGTGTAATTGATGTGAATATCCGAAAATATTTATTTACATAAAAAAGATCAGAAAATATGCATTTTTATGTGCAATAAAACTTAAAATATTTGGTCTAGTGTAAATATCCAGAATGTTAAACTCAAGTTTCAAATTGATATTAGGACGCAAACAAAATATGTATTTACCTAAAAATCCGAGCCCTAATGATAACAAAACCAGGCAAACTAAAATTGGAACTCCCAGTTAGTCTCTGAACCATTTTTTCCGAACTCTTTTGAGTTTTTGTTTGTTCTTCATATGCTTAGACCTCTGCAGACACACTGTTTGGCTTCAGATCTAACCAATCTTGTTGTTATCAGCTGCATTGTGTGGTGGATATAATACTTGATACGAGGGTTCTTCAATATATAATGCCCCACATTTGTTTAAAAAGCAAGAGTCAAAGCCGAAAGAACCAAGTGTCCAGAAGATGTACAAAACTGGAGAAGAAAAGCAGTCATTTTTAAGAAAGAATTAATTACAGCAAAGAGGGCCAGTTTCACAAATGATGTAGAACATATGGACTATGGGAAAGATGGAAATAAAATATACAAATTCCTTAATTAAACAAAATTATCAAAAAATACAACTGAGCCATTAAAACATAATAACAAAAGCTTAACTACAGATAGGGAAATAGCAGAATCCCTTAACAAGTTTTATGCTCAGTCACAAAGAATACCCCAAGCGTATAAAAAACAAGATAAGGCTATCCAAAACGCTATCAGAGAAACTAAAAAGCCAAAAGGTATACAAAATGATATTTTTATTCAGGATTTTAACGAAACAGATCTCCAGGACCTGACAAGATCCACCCAGAGTTTATTAAACACCTTGGCAGGAAAGGAAAAGAAATCCTACTTAAACTGTATAACACGTGTTGGAGAATGACTGTACCTTCCGACTGGAAAAAAGCCATTATCATCCCGATTTTAAAGAAAAACAAACCTTCAAACAATATTAATAGTTTCAGACCAATATCTTTGACCAGTGTTATTGCAAAAGTGATGGAAAGAATGGTGGCATCTAGACTTAACTGGTTCCTAGAATATTACAACTTAATATTTCACAGACTGGATTCAGACAGAATCATAGTACAAGTGAAAATGTACTCCTACTAAGCCAAGACATCAAGGAAGCTTTCAATAGAAAGGAGGATACCTTAGCAGTATTCATTGATTTTAAATCAGCATATGACTCAGTCTGGAGAAACAAATTAAATTGAGAAGTTGCAATCAATAGGTGTGAAAAGTAACATGCTTAAATGGATAACTCAGTTTATTTCACAAAGATTTTGTGCCACAAAATATAATACATACATTTCCAAATATAAACAAACACACCGAGGACTTCCACAAGGTGCTGTTCTGAGCCCAACACTCTTTAATATATATATAAATGACCTTCCATCAATAATAAAAACTTTAGAAACCAAAATTGCTTTATTTGCTGACGATGTAGTCATTTGGACTCCAGGCTCTCCAAAAAAACCTGAATCAATTAAAGACAGAATAGAAACAGCCCTAAACAAAGTACATGAATGGAGCTCCAAAAACCTCATGACTATCAATGTGGAAAAAACAAATTATGAATTTTTATTTATGCCAACAAACTTACTGTTGGTGTTTTTAAACACACAAGCCGTGTGTGGGCAAAGTTTAAGAGGTAGAACTGGAACTTAAAAAAATTCAATGCCACAAGGTCTGTGGTTTAACTCCCGGTTGTGGCATTGAATTTTTAAGTTCCAGTTCTACCTCTTAAAATTATGAATTATTTACACTAAAATACAAACCAGTTAATATTAACATAAATTATAATGGTAAACCACTCAAAGCAGTTGATGATGCCAAATACTTAGGCATCACGTTCGACAGAAAGCTAAGTTGGAAAAAACATATAACAAACATCTCAGAAAAGGTTGAAAAGAAACTGCAAATCCTGAAAAGGTTAGCTGGTGCTAAATGGGGCTGCTCAAGGAGAGTCCTTAACACAACATACAAAATGTATGTTAAACCAAACCTCTTGTACTGTTCTGAAGCTTTAATAACAGCAGCAAATGCTAACATCAATAAACTTGAACAAATACAAAATCAGGCTCTTCGCCTAATCACTGGAGCAGTTAAATCCACACCTATTGAGGCCATGCTTGCCTTAACACGGACCCCATCAATAACAACAAAAATAGAAGAACAAGCATTGCTCCAACACGAGAAAATGTTACGACTGCCAAACTCTAAATGGACAGAAGAGAACCTCCCCCCTTCAATCCTTAAAACTCATAGTAGTTTCCTAGAAAAGGTAACACAGAATAAATCCAAATTGAACATTCCTAACACCAGAGAAAATCTACTTATAAGAGAAAATCCATTGGAATTATTGCAACCTACCTTCAGTTTGGAATTAATAGAGGAAATAAGTATATCAGACACACCAAAAGAAATACAAAAACTTCTAGCTCTGGAAACAATCAATACTAGATATCCCACAGAAGAGTGGCTACACATATATACTGATGGATCCTCCAAGGAAAACCTTACTGGAGCTGGAGTTACGTGTTCACATTTTTCCTTTTATCATTCTGTTGGCAGAGACACAACAAATTATGATGGAGAAATAGAGGCTATACACATTGCTCTCCGACAATTATTAAATCTTCCCTTAAATAAATTTAACAAGGCAGTAATTCTTTCAGATCCTAAAGCTGCAATTCAGGGAATATGTTCAAATACTACAAAGAAGTCAACAAAAATTAGAGAATGCTACAAAATGTTAACACAACTCCAAAAAGTTAATAAGACTATTCATCTCCAATGGATTCCAGCACACTGTGGAGTCATGGGGAATGAAGCTGCAGACTCACTTGCAAAGAAAGGCACAACAATAAAACAAAAGTCTAAATTCAATTTCTCACATTCCTCAATAAAACGCTTGATTATTAAAAAATTTTCTTATTCATACCTACAAGAAATAGAAACAAATGCCAAAGATAAAAAATGGAGTACACTACTTTCCAACCCAGATATAATCCCCCAGAGACCAAGGAAAACAGCGGTTGCAGCCTTCCGACTATTGACAAATCACGACTGCTTAGCAAGTCATCTCTACAAAATAGGTATCTCAGCCGCACCAATATGTGTCCTGTGTAACGATCCAGCAGAAATGAAAGAAGACCACTTGAAGACCTGTGAAGCATTAAGATCAGAAGAAACTACAGTTCAAAAGTATTGGAAAGCACGAATGCTAATGGCTTCATTGCCAGATGCAAGGCACTAGAAAACAACATTTGTTTAAAAATTCATTAATATATATATAGACAAACGTCCTTGTAGGTGCTTCACATTTGATGTTTCTTCTGCGCGCCAGTTGAGTTTCAAACCATTCCGGCAGATGGCAGAGCCGTAGTACAGCGTCAAAGTGGCATCTACACATGACTCTGTTGCAAGCAGCATTCTGTTATTGAATTCTTATGTGCAGAAAAAGAAACTGTGGTGAACATCCATCAACGTATGGCAATGCTGCAATTGATAGGAGTACTGTTGGGTGATGGGTAAAGAAAGTTAGAGCCTCCGGAAATGCAGAAACAGAGCTCCATGATCAGCCGCACTTGGAACGTCCTCTCACAGCCACTGCTCCAGACAAGTTGAATCGTGCGGATGCCATTATTCATGCCAACCGGCACATCACAACTTGACAATTGGCTCTACAGTTGTCGGTCAGCATTGGAAGTGTGCAATGATCAACGCTTTCAGATATTTGAAGACGTGTGCTCACAATGGGTTCCACAAATGCTCACAGCAGACCACAAGATTCAAAGAAAGGCCATTTCATCTGAATTATTGGAGCATTTTGAGACAGACAGAGGCCTTTCTGTCTCGGATTGTTACGGGGGACGAAAGCTGGGTGCACCACTTTGCGCCAGAAACAAAATGGCAGTCCATGGAGTGGTATCATCCTCATTCACCACAAAAGAAGAAATTCAAGACAACCCCTCTACCGGAATAGTCATAGTGACAGTCTTCCGGCGGCGCCGTGGCCGAGCGGTTAGCGTGCTCGCCTACCACCTAGGCGGCCCGGGTTCGATCCCAGGGACCCGCATGTGGTATTCGTGGTGGACGAAGCGGCGTCAGGGCGGGTTTTCTCCGGGTACTCTGGTTTCCCCCGCCATCTCATTCCACCGGTGCTCCATGTTCATGTATCATCAGTGTCACCGCCTGCGGTGCCGTAGTAGTAAAAGCGGGCGTTAAGCACAACACACACACACGACAGTCTTCTGGGATTGTGATGGTGTCAATCTCGTGGATGTGATGCCAAGAGGATCAACCATTAATTCAGAGGCACACGTGAAGACTGAATAAACTCAAGAAACGTTTCCAATGTGTTCAATCTGACAAGAATCGAGCAGAAATCTTACTCCAACACGATAATGCATGCCCACACCCAAGTCTGAGAACCTGGGAACACATCACCAAATTGGGTTGAACATCATTGCCTCATCCACCCTACAGTCCAGACCTGGCACCCTCGGACTTCCATCTCTTTGGGCCACTTAAAGATTCTCTACGGGGGACACACTCTGAACATGACAAGGATGTCATTCACGCAGTGTTAATGTTGTATTTTTTGAAGATGCTGTGGAATTTGTAGTGCTTACTTGGATGGTAACTGAATTTTTGAATTGTGCTATTTCCTTGTCAATGATTTGTTTGTTATGTCATACCTACATATAGGTGAAGGAATAGATGTAACAGGAGCTGGTAGGAAAACAGCAAATGACACAATTGCAAAATGCATGTATAACTTAGAAACTGATTTGCAGGTGGAGTTGAGACGAAAGTGTTTACGTAATAATGGAAGTGATGTTAGAGGTAAACCAACGAAATGGTTGCATGTAAAAACCACAATTTTCGTAGGAAGGTGGTACAGCAACCCAGTAGTTACAATTTTGGCCAACACTTAAACCAAAACAGCAATTTTAGAAACAAATTTCTCGACCACAACAGAAATAATTGCTTCCATAAATGGGGAGATACATCCTTATGAACAACATGATCGTTGACAGAGGGTTGAATAAAGATTATCAGCAAAATTAAAACACTTAGTACAACAAAGGTCAACGTAGCCAGATAAGCAATAGACTCACTGGAAAGTTCAATAATGTAGGTACCGGAAATTCAATGTTGAGAAAATGGCATTACATTGAGAAAAAGAATACTTTGTGAAAGACATTTAAAGAAATACATTTTGTGATGTGCATTTTTTTGTTAATGTTAAAGTTTTACAGTAACTAACAGTTTAGGTTGGCTGGCAGTTTAACCTAAAAAGGAGCAGTAAGAGGAAGCTTTTTAACAGGGTGATGTAAACACTGCTACCTTTTCCAGGTCAGTCTAATGATGAACACAGCTTTTAATTAATGACAAATAAACATTGCCATCTTCTCCAGGTTGGTTTAGTAATGACCACAGTATCTAATAATGACCACTTAGGCCATTTCTCAAACAAAAATAACAATTTTAAGCATATGTTTGAAAATCACAGAATTAATTTGCATATATAAGCTAGTAATAGTAATGTAAATCTAAATTATTAGGAGGGCGAGTCAATGAAGTACCATGCACAACAAAGGTACATCATGGAAACAATGTTGTATGATGCCAATGCATCACCTCTCATTGGTGAACAAAGCACGTGCTCGCTTGCGCATGCATCTGTACACAGGGGATGAACGAAGTAGCTCAGTTCGCCAGCCACCTACATAGAAAATGGAGGTGTTAAACGAAGAACAATACGCTGCATTGAAGTTTTGTTTTCATTTGCAGAAATCCGGCATGGAAGCTTACAGAATGTTGCAGGAGGCATATGGTGATGTTCTGCCACAGTCCACAGCACTCCAATGGTTCAAGAAATTTAAGGAGGGCCGTGTTTCAATAACAAAGCAAGGTGGGCCAGGTGCTCCAGTAACAGCAATAAACAAAACCATGATTAACACAGCTGCATCATTGTTCATGGAGACCAACGAATAACAATTGACAGTTTAAAGTAAAAGGTAAGTGCTCCAGCAACAGCAATAAACAACACCATGATTAACACAGCTGCATCATTGTTCATGAAGACCGACGAATAACAATTGACAGTTTAAAGTAAAAGGTAAGTCAATTAATAACACTAAACAACACTTACATTTATAATTTTCTGGAGCGCATTTCGGAGATTAACTTTCCTCCATTATCAACCAGACAATAACTGGGTTTCCACGGCGCGGATGGCGATGCTTCTTCTGGTAACGGTTCAAGAACTTGCTGAAAATATGTTTCTGGGGAATGTCGAAATTAAATACTCGGTTTCTATTTTTTAAAATGAAGATTTGTTCCCATGTGGACAGCTCTTGTTTTCCAGTTATGTGTTTGAGGAGTTTCGGTTCTGGCTTTAGGTTGTGATTTTTCGTCCAAAAGTGAAATGCAACCGCTGATTTTTCTAATTGTTTACTCTTGATGTTCCTAATGTGTTCCTTGGATCTAATTTCTAAATTTCTTTTGGTTTTTCCTATGTATACTTCATTACAATCACTGCATTCAATTTGGTATATCCCAGATTTTTTGTTAGGTGGAATAGCATCTTTGATGTTTGAAAGCAGCAGGTTTTTATGGAGTAATGGTTTACTGGTGCTACCTGAATGTTGTATTCCTTGAACACTTTTTTTAAATTTATCTTGGTCCATGGATGTGAGACAGGATATTGTAAGACCCCAAAAGAAAATCGTTTATGTGAATATTTGTTTAGAGTGTAATTTGTTTTTGATGTTGGTATGAGTTGGTTAAATGACGAAAACGTGTTACTAATGTTCATTGTTACAAACAATTATGTTTGTTTAAAGACGTCATAAATATTTCCACATTTAATTTTAATATATATGTATAAATAAAAGAATTATATGTGTTCAATATTAAAAGCGAAGGGAGAATGGCTAAGGATCGCTTCCCAAACAATGCGGGAACTATTTGATGAACGCATACAAGGATGTACACAAAAAGAAGTGTAATGCGGTGCCAATTGTCTAGTTATTAGCGTCGTGTCTTTGGTGTAGATGGACGCATTTTTATGTGTGCGCGTCATAAAATAGTGAAAGTAAATTTACTAAGTGTTTAAAGACCGTTAATTTGTGTAAAATAAGTGAAACATTAGCTAACTTTAATAAGTTAGTTAATACGAAGTGTGCAATTAAATGAAAGGACGTAAAATAGACAAAGTGTAAAGTGATAGAAAACACATTTAGCGAAATATCACTAAATTTTGAGACATTAAATCTCGGTGATGCTAGGGAAGTCGATCCACTGAAATAAGACTTGCTACTGTGATACGATTTAAATACTGTGAACAAGAAGGTGCGAATAAAATATTTCACTAAAGTTAACCCCGAGTGTATGTTCATTCCATCCAGTACCACGACCCGAGATAACAAAAGAGTCAAAAGCTCATCAACATCGCCTTAAATTATAAAAACAGCACCAGATGATATGCAAATTTTTTTAATGTCATTTTTGTTTCTGCTGCTGTGAGAGTTGTAGTTTCTTTTAGTAATTTTTTCTTTTCTGCTCCTTTTACTTTTTTATCTACTAATTCTTTGGGGAAACCGTTTTTTTTATGTGCTATTTAAATTATTTTGTAATATTCTGTTTTGTATTCTTCTGCTGGAAGAGGGATGTTCACCAATCTATGTGTTAAACTATTGAAGATTGCTTGTTTGTGGCTTCTTCGATTGTTGTTGTTGTTGTTAGCTAATGCTGGATTTCTGACAATGAAGTCATTAATCCTCTTGCTCTCCAATATTTTTCACAATGATATAGAAGAGAGCAATAGCAGTAATAGTAACCGTTGTTTAGAGAGCACCATATTTGTATGTTTTGGCAGTCACATTGCTCTCTCACAACCTCCAGAATGTCTGGAGGACCACACCTGTCATTGGTTTATGGGTCTCACCGACCTGACAGAGAGAATTATCAAAATAAATTCACTGGCCATATCCTCCAATTACCAATCAGAGGATGTATTACATGCCATGACAGGTCAGCATGTTGGGGTTAAGATTTTATAGAGAAATGGAGAGGTTGGAAAAATAGACTCCCTAGCCCTCGGGAACCCTAATAGCATCGGGGTCAGAAGAGAACAAGAGATGACCAAGGTAAGGTCAGAAAGAACAGTTACAGTGGGGAGCAAAACACTAGTAAGCGGAAGTAATGTTCTGCTCAGCTTGGGTACCTTGTGGTCGCTATTCACATATCCCTTAGACAGAGACCCCTGCGGAAACAGAGAACTTTTTGCGTGGCGATTGCAACAGACGACACCTACAGCTGAGAAGGCGAAGAATATGCATACATCTGCAAACTGCACCATTTTGACTGGCGCTTGGGATGAGGAGAGAATAGAGGCAGACAAGGATATACCAGAAGTGTCAGCGTTATCGGAACAAGTGGATAGCCGTGAATCGGAACTAATGGCCAATTGGCCACATGTAATAAAGCCAGGAAGCACCCTTACAAGAAGGAAAGGCACAAATCGTGTGAAGCGACTTCACTAAAGCAAGTCTACTGTAGCTTCCACTAAGTCACATTTCCAATGGATCCACATTTTGTGCTCTGTATTATCTTAAGTCAGATAACAAGTAACATCAACAAGAATTTTAAAGAATGTCAAAATATGGAACAATAATTCATATCATTAATAACAATTATATCTTGGAAATGACTATTTGGAATAAACTATGTTTTGTAGAGATTAATTTTTTGTGTAGTATATTTTTGTTTCGCTTAACATTTATGACTTAATATAATATTATACAGAATTCCTTCAGAATGAGTACTTCACAGGCTACTCCCAAAAAATTGAATATACAGAGCTTAAAATTGCGCCAGGTATAACTATTAGCTTTTATGTAGTTGTCTGTCTGCGTTGGTTTTGTGTGAATACCTAAGTTTAGCCTATTGTTGTTTTTTATTAATTTTAGATCTAAAAATGGTAATTTATCATCTTTTTCCACTTTTACTGTGAAATTTATGTTTTTGTCCTGTACGTTTAGAAGTTTTAATGCATCACTGATGTGTCTTTTTGGAACTATTGCAAATATGTCATCTACGTACCGCTGTCTGTTAATTTGAAGTCTTTAATGTGTTCTATCAGATCATAACTATTTCTTATGCTTAAACTTTTGAATTTAGGTAATGAATTAAATTTATTAGATAGTAATTTTGCAAGTTGGTGAATCTATGCTGTAAATTCACTATTCCCCAGTATACCAATAAAACAACTACCATCATTGATAAAAAATTGGCTCAAATCACTTGGAATGTCATCATCAGAAATTGCAGAATACATAGAACTCACCAAATTATGCACAGAACAAAATTTCTTCCAGTTCCAAACAAAGTATTTCCGTCAAACTTCAGGTTTAGCAATGGGCAACCCTCTCTCACTGTTCTTGGCAGATATTTACATGAGTTCATTGGAAATAAGGATCACAAAAGGTTTCCCGTGGATGTTCAAACTCTGGCAGCGATATGTAGATGACATATTTGCAATAGTTCCAAAAAGACATCAGTGATGCATTCAAACTTCTAAACATACAGGACAAAAACATAAATTTCACAGTTGTTGTTGTTTTCTAGTGCCTTGCATCTGGCAATGAAGCCATTAGCATTCGTGCTTTCCAATACTTTTGAACTGTAGTTTCTTCTGATCTTAATGCTTCACAGGTCTTCAAGTGTTCTTCACAGTGAAAGTGGAAAAAGATGATAAATTACCATTTTTAGGTCTAAAATTAATCAAAAACAAGGACAGGGTAAACTTCGGTATTCACAGAAAACCAACACAGACGGACAACTACATAAAAGCTAACAGTTACAATCCAAGAAGCCACAAGCAAGTAATGTTCAATAGTTTAACACATAGATTGGTGAACATCCCTCTTCCAGCAGAAGAATACAAAACAAAATATTACAAAATAATTGAAATAGCACAAAAAATGGTTTCCCCAAAGAATTAGTAGATAAAAAATTAAAAGGAGCAGAAAAGAAAAAATTATTAAAAGAAACTACAACTCTCACAGCAGCAGAAACAAAAATCACATTAAAAAAATCCACATATCATCCATGGGCCTTCAAGGAATACAACATCCAGGTAGCACCAGTAAACCATTACTCCATAAAGAAACCTACTACTTTCAAACATCAAAGATGCTATTCCACCTAACAAAAAATCTGGGATATACCAAATTGAATGCAGTGATTGTAATGAAGTATACATAGGAAAAACCAAAAGAAATTTAGAAATCAGATCCAAGGAACACATTAGGAACATCAAGAGTAAACAATTAGAAAAATCAGCAATTGCCTTTCACTTTAGGACAAAGAATCACGACATAAAGTCAGAGCAGAAACTCCTCAAACACATACATGGAAAACAAGAACCGTCCACATGGGAACAAATCTTCATTTTAAAAAATAGAAACCGAGTATTTAATTTCGACATTCCCCAGAAAGATATTTTCAGCAAGTTCCTTGAACAGTTACCAGAAGAAACATCAGAAGAAGCATCGCCATCCACGCCATGGAAACCCAGTTATTGTCCAGTTGATAATGGAGGAAAGTTAACCTCCAAAATGCGTTCCGGAAAATTATAAATTTAAGTGTTGTTTAGTGTTATTAATTGACTTACCTTTTACATTAAATTGAAAATAACAGCACTGTTTTCAAACTTCTAAGAAAGGAAGATAATAATTGACAGACTTGCAGACATGTTACAGATTTCCTATGGCAGTGTTTTTTCAATTCTGCATAATCACTTACACATGAGACGTGTTTGTGCCTGAACAGAAGTTGATGCGGGTGGAAGTGTGTATGGAACTGCAACATCTTGTTGAGCTGTATGGGGATGCATACCTGAATTCAGTCATTACAGGTAATGAAAGCTCGCTTCACCATTACGACCCGGAAGGCAAACAGGCCTCCTCAGTATGGAAATCACCAGATTCTCCAATGCCAAAGAAAGCAAAGGATGTTTGGTCAGTAGGAAAATTAATGGTCATTTCGTTCTTCGATTGCCATGGAACGGTGTATCAACATCATGTTCCTTCTCATTCAACGGTTAATGGCAAGTATTACAAGTCTGTTTTCGATGTCCTTGATAAACATAGCCAACAAAAACAACTAGAGCTGCATCCCTCTGGTTGGCACCTGCACCATGACAATGTGTCCAACATTGTTACACAGTATTTGGCCCACAGAAACACTGAATGTGTTCCCCATCCTCCATACTTGGCCCTCTGTGACTTTTATCTCTTTCCCTCTCTGAAAAAGGAACTCAAGGGAAAGCATTTTGTTACTTCAGAGGCAGTTGTGAAGAAGGCTGAGGCAGTTACAAAGATGATGTCAAAAGATGGCTTCCAGCGTGTGTTCCAGGACTGGCAAAAGTGTTGGGCAAAGTGCATTAAACTCAATGGAGAATACTTTGAAAAAGTCAAACCAATCTGGAATAAGACTAGTGTATTTTATGTGTAAAGAACACATTCTCAGTCTTGCCCTCGTATAAAATTGAATCGATGTTGAAACACTTAACATCACTTACATTTACACATTTATCTTCACTGGCTTCAAGAGCTTAAATTTCTGCCATTATCAGAACTGTCAAATTGATTCTTGTGGATAACAGTACAATATAAAACATGTACAAAATTCCCAGGAGAATGGATTGATGAACATCTCAAATGGAACACACATGTTGAAAATCTGCCATCCATAGTAAGCCAAATTTCTTTTGTACTTAGGACTATAAATAGTTAACTTAGGCACTTTGAGGAATTTTTATTTTGCCTATGTATATAGTTTACTGAAGTTTGGTGTAATATTTTGGGGAAATCCTGACAGAGGAGATTTTATTTTTAAGTTACAAAAATGAGTAATTAGGATAATGATGGGTTTAAATAAAACACATACATGTAAACTATATTTAGGTTACTGTCAATATTGCCTTTACCCTGTGTATATACACTAGAAGTAGTGATATATGTTAGCACTTAAAACAGTCCGAAAACATAAATATGACACAGGGAGTAAACAACAGTTATAACAAACTTTACTCATTAGAAGCAGCAAATATGCTGGTATTAAATTGTATAATAAATTACCAGAAAAACTGAAAATTGCCATCTCAGAGCCTATGTTTAAAAGAAAGGTAAAACAATTCTTAATGTTGCATAGCTTTTATTCCATAGATGAATACTTATCTTAAATATTACTGTATTATCTTCAAATTGACAAATGTGACATTTCCTTGTAACAAAGATGTATGTATACTCTATATTCCTGATACGTCCTATATGATCTACAGGAGCAATAAACTTAAACTTGAAGCAACTTCGGTTGTTACCAAGTAGTCTTATACTTGGAGAAACTTCTTTCTACTCATATCATGTAACGGAGACCAGCTTGAAATAAGGGAAATCATTAGTAAAAATCTGATGTGTTGCACTCACATGACTTTCTCTACTCTTGCATTAACTATTCTTACAAACTCTTATTCCGATATCTTCTTCGTGTTACTTGAGATAAACATTTGTACAAATTATCCTATTTCCTTTTAGGTAGAAGGGGAATATGGGAATACAGTAGGCTTTGAGCAATAGTGAAATCTTTTAAAGCTTTCAAATTCAGTTTTGCACAGTTAACATATAAAAAATTGAATAACAATGTTTCATTTGACAGAAGTATAAGTTCTCCGAAATTCACACAAACAAGGCATATTTCCTCTATGTGATCTGCAAGAGGAAATGGACCGAGACCACCTTCAAATATGCCCAGCCACTTCTAGCACCCTTCCCATCCATCAGTGAAAAATATTGGAGAGCAAGAGGATTAATGACTTCGCTGTCAGAAATCCAAGATTAGCTAACAACATATTTCCGAAATGTTTCTCTCTACAAAACAATTTATTTTAACATAAATTGTGTTTTAGCAAAATTACATTTTTTTTGTATAGTAAGATTTGGTCTATCTGTTACAGTTTACCAGTTATGAAAAAGTCGTTGACAGTAAATACGACTACAGGGGTATAGCCAGAAAATTCAAAATATACATTTCATTTGTCATAAAAATACCTCAAACATATAGCATTTTAATCAAAACCATTATAGCCATTTTCAAGAAAACCAAAATTTTCCTTTAAAGGTTAGTTTAGGGTGGACTAAAAAAAAAAACAAACTATTTTGTTATTTAACGACACTGTCAATTGCCAGGATCATATCAGCGTCGCCGGTGTGCTGGAATTTTGTCCCGCAGGAGTTCTTTTACATGCCAGTAAATCTACTGACATGGAGCTGTCGGTTTAAAGCACACTTAAAAACCATCGGCCTGGGCCGGGTTTGAGCCCGCGACCTTGGGATCAGTAGGCCAGCGTCTAACCAACTGAGCCACCCAGACCGACTGTTTAGGGTGGAGCAATTTTCTTCAAAATCTTCATGTCGCATCCCTGAAAGACATTACATACCAACTTTGGTTTTTGGTTTTTAACTGACTTTTCGATTTTGAGTTATGCTGTCCACAGATTGTCAAACACACGGACCTTTTTCTAAAAATGTTTTTTTTAGGGGGGGGATTCAGGGGGCCTCAAAACATATATTTCCGGTGAAATCTTGATATTGAATTTTGGGACAAAATACAATACTTCCACTAATATACTATACGAAGTAAAGAAAATAAAAAGTTATTGTTTATTTTCATCAAATTCTGCCTCAGTGTTGCAACAAATGTCACCAGTTTTGCACAGTGTTGTACTATATGCACAATTTCTTTCAAACACATGATGTAATCTTTCCCTAACCATGTCAATAACTTTGTCCTGTATACTCAGTAGTCTTAGCCCTTACAGAACTGGGAAGATGCATTTTTCGATGAACCAGTGTGCAATCACTGTCTGTTTTCCACAGCTGACACTCTTTACACAACTGTTCTTGTATTCGTAGTGTTGCAATGTAAACTGTTTCTCAATCATAATTTTCATCTCATACACTTTTTTCTTTCTGTTTGATTACTCTCCCTATATGTAGGACTTACTAGCCTGTACCTGGGTCAGATGCCTGTCGGGGAGCACAGGAACCTATGCATTGGACAGATGAAGTGGTCAGTATAAGAGCGAGGAAAAGGATGATAGGAAATGCAGGCAAAATTGATGAATGGAAAGATGATGATAGAGCAGTTGGTGGAATGCGTGGATATGGAAGCCGCCTAGGTGATAGGCGAACAGTCTAACCACTCAACCATGGCATCATCACCTCACACAGTTTGCAAAATAAAATACATCCATCAGTAGTAAAATATCTTCTCTGAAATGTTTAATACTATCAGAACTATCACTTTACTTGGACATCTAACTCTACTGAATTACTCATTCATTAACTGATAGGGATAGTCTACAGGAGCACCCACCAGGGTTTAAGTTACAGAATAAAACACCACAAATCAAAATTTATATTTATGCAAAATATGTTTGTGTAAAACTCTGCTAGTACAAAATCTGTAAATTATACTATAAATAAAGGTTCACTTACAGTGGTACAGTGACAAATTTCAAATGCTCTACATTTATGTCACTATTGTGGCTATTAAATACTCTAATATTATCTAAATCCCTGTGTATCTCATTTAAATTTACAAGCAAATTGAGGAGCATTTTTTCAAAACTCGATAGATGCAAAATTTTGCGAAATTGAGTTATATATAGTATCAGCATAATGTTCAACCCTCTGCATCGTTCTGTGAAATCAGATTTTGCAAAATTCGATTCGTGTCCTATGTAGAAGGTAGGGAATATTAGCAGTTTTTTCAAAACTCGATAGATGCACTTGCTCAGTTAAAGCAAAGGTTGATAGATGCAATTTTATGAATTTATTGTCCAGAGTGTAGCAACCTGAATTCTATGAAACGCATATTGGCATTGACTGCCACCTCACTGTTGCGATTCTTGGAATTCTCAATCATTTCTGCAAGCTTTGTACACTGTTGCTTCGTTGGAAAGAACTGCGAACTCAGGTTGTGCGCTTGGATTTCACATTCATTTCTGCAAGCTTTTTTCCTCCATTTATATCCCACCTTTAACTGCAGAGGTCATATTGGTGGCCTTGCCTATTGGCAATGGTGTTACTCGTTAACAGTGGGTTTTTCGGTCTTTGGGAGTTTTTATACGTTGAATTCACACACACATTCACTCTTTCATTCATACTTCCAGACTCAGGGAAGATGAGGAATAATCTTGGCTGGAGAAAAATTCCTAAGCCCCTGCCAGGAATCGAACTCGGGACCTGTTGCACAGCAGGCAGGTGCTTCTACAGGCTTTGTTATACTTACATGGCATTTTTATTCTTAGCTTAGACACTACACTGTACTATGCACAATGGACAGGAGCTCAGATTGTGAAACTGTACCAGTCGTAGAATGCGCGGGAGGTAGGAATTGCAAAAACAAGGAAAAGAAATCAAAATGCAAGTCAAGGAAAGCTCATACTCCAGCAATTACATGTTCACGTGCTCTCGAGTGCACTCCACGAAAGTTTAAAACTAAAGCTTCCAAGGAATCGAAAGGGTGTCAAAAGTTAGATTATCTCTCCTGGCTTGAAAATTTCACTTATCTGGGAATGCGCCAAAGGAAACCAGAAGAGGTGACAGAACAGGAATATTGCAGAAGGATATTACTGCTGCTATGAAGTAAGAAATTAACAAGTACAGATGTAGAGAAAGCCACTATGGAACAGCAAAATCAATTAGAGGATATTTACCTCCACAACTTAATATCAGAAAAATGTGGACCAACTTCTGCAACGAAAAAAGATTAAGAAATCTACCAGTTTGCTCATTGTCAAAATATAAAAAAATATTTTAAAAATTTTTCAATCTTTCATTCCATACACCACACACTGACACATGCTCAATGGGACTGATCAAGATTAAGACAGAGGCAGAAGTGGAAAAGAGAAACCAACTAAAAACCATGTACAGACTGCACAAGCACTAATAAGGTGAAAGCTTACTTATACATACTTGAAATTTCTTTGTGTGTTTAATGTTTGTTATATAAATAAAACAAAATATATTGTTATTGTGAATGTAGCAGTACTTAGCTTCCAAGTTTATGCCTAATAAAATAATCCCTATAAACATTAATATACTGGTTGTTTAGTGCATTATGTATTATAAAGAGGTGAAAATAAATGAAAAAATAATAAATGCATAAATAAAAAGCAAAAAAAACAATAAATGGCAAAAATAACGACATATCATGTCTTAATTTCTCGTTCACACAGAAAAGTTTATCAGCATCTATCGGCTTTTGAAAAAACTCGGCATTTTCAAACCCAAAATTTGCACCTGTTAAACTATGCTGTTTGTTTCTTTTCACATTCAATGAAACAGTATCAGGAAGGAGAACTGAATGATTAATGTAGTTGCTGTGCTAACCAATTAGTTTTGCCAATAAATAGAAAAAAACGTTTTTCTCAGAAATGCATTTTGTGCATCTATCGAGTTTTGAAAAAATGCTCCTCAATTATCTAAGAGTTTGCTAATGGTGGACTTAACAACGCTTCTGTGCTGCAGTGAATCTTGTGTTATGTTTCCACACAACTCAAACTCACCTTCTTGAAACTCTGGAAGTACTTTATTAAGGAAAGAAAGCTTTCTTGTAGTAACATTTTTTTCATCATGGTATAGGCGATTTGGCTACTGTAGTTTCCTCAGTGTTTTTACAGGATGCAGCTGCTGTCTCTAAGGACTCTCAAAGTGAACTCCTGTGGTCCGACGAGATTTCACGTGTCCTTGATGTATCGGCTTTGACCTGATGATATCCTGAAAGTAAAACAAAAAAAATCTGATGTGTTGCATTCACATGACTTTCTCTACTCTGTACTAATCATTCTTACAACTCTTATTTCTACATCTTCTTTGCATTGAGATAAACATTTGCAGAAATTATTTTATTGCTAATTTCCTTGTAGCTACAAGGGGAATATGGGAATACAGAAGGCTTAGAGCAAAGTCAAAACTTTTTAAAGCTTTGAGATTCCGCTCTCTTTGCATGGTTCAAACATACCAAATGAATAACAATATTGCATTTGATGAAAGTCAATTTTCAGAAACTCACACAACAAGGAATATCTCCGAAATGGTTCACTCTACAAAAAAATTTATTAGGACATAAATTATGTATTTTAGCGAGATCTATACTTTTTGTACATTTTACCCCTCGAGTCATATTTCATAAAAAAGAGAGCAATAGCAGTAGTAGTAATCGTTCTTTAGAGAGCACCATATTTTTATGTTTTGGCAGTCACATCGCTCTCTCACAACCCCCAGAATGTCTGGGGGATCACACCTGTCGTTGGTTTACGGGTCTCACCGACCTGACCAGGAGAATTATCAAAATAAATTCACCGACCATATCCTCTGATTACCAATCAGAAGACGTATTACATGCCATGACAGATCAGCATGTTAGAGGTTAAGGTTTTATAGAAAAATTAGAGAAATGGAGAGGTTGGAAAAATAAAGACTCCCTAGCCCTCAGGAACCCTAATAGCATCGGGGTCGGAAGAGAACAAAAGATGACCAAGGTAAGGTCAGATAGGAAAGTTACAGTGAGGAGCAAAACACCAGTAAGTGGAAGTAATGTTCTGCTCAGCTTGGGTGCCTTGTGGTCGCCATTCACATATCCCCTAGACGGAGACCCCTGAGTACAAAAAAAAAAACAAAAAAAACACATAAATGATGCCTTAAAACTTTTAAATTTACAAGATAAAGCTATACAATTCACTTTGGAAACTGAAAATAATGGATTCCTTTCATTTCTGGACTTAAAAATTAAAAGACATAACAATAAATTGAAATTTGGTATTTACAGAAAATCTACTCACACTGATAATTACATAAAATATAAAAAGTTTTAATCCTTTTGTACATAAATTTGCTGTTTTCAATAGTTTAATTTATAGGTTAATAAATATACCCCTTAATAAAGATGAATTTGACATAGAATATAAACACATTATTAACACTGCAGTAATTAATGGTTTTAGACTTCTACAATGGAATGCGGGTGGTCTCACACAAACAAAAAGAGTAGAACTGAATAAAATTGTATTTGACTATAACATTGATATATTTGTAATACAAGAAGCAAATCTAACAAATGACCAACTTAAATACTTCAATTTTACTGGATTTTTACTGCACTTACTACCCAAAAATAGACAGATAAGTAGTGGAATATTAGTTGGAGTCAAAAAGGATATTAAAACCTCCTTTGAAATTGTTAAAGAAATGGATAACACAGATAAAAGTGAATTAATAAAGCTAAATTTTTGGGATAACAAAACACATCTACATGTATACAGTATTTACAATCCTCCCAGGAATGAACCAGATCTCTCACTTGTTGACCAATTAAATACAACAATCGTAATTGGGGATTTCAATGCACATTCCAAAAGATGGGGTTATGAAAAAGTGGATTCTACAGGGAAGATAGTGGAAGAATTTTTGAATACCACAACTTTTGAACTGATTTATAGTAAAGAAGATCCCACAACCTTCATACATTATTCTGGAGCGGGCAGTAACCCAGACCTCTTGTTAGCTACAACAGATATTGTTTCAAAAATTAAAAAACAAATTATAGAAGATCCAAGTTCTGGTCACAGAGCAGTAATTGCTGATATAAAACTAGAGAATACAAATAACAGTAAAGGTCTTACAAATCTGTATTGGAACTTCAAAAAAGCAGATTGGAACAATTATAAAACTGAATTAGAACATAAATTTAAAGAACAAACAAACTCAGAGCTGCATGACCCACCAGATCATATGAACAAAGAATTCTGTAAAGTCATCCTAGAAACTGCAAAAAAACATATTCCTCGTGGAAGAATTAAAAATTTCAAACCCTTTTGTTGTTGTTGTAGTGTTTAACGCCCGCTTTTACTACTACGGCACCACAGGCAGTGACACTGATGATACAGGCAATGAAGATGGAGCACCAGTGGAATGAGATGGCGGGGGAAACCGGAGCACCCGGAGAAAACCCGCCCTGACGCCGCTTCGTCCACCACGAATACCACATGCGGGTCCCTGGGATCGAACCCGGGCCACCTAGGTGATAGGCGAGCGCACTAACCGCTCGGCCACGGCGCCGCCTCAAACCCTTTTGGAACCCCCAGTTAGAAGAACTGAAAAACCAAAGGGATATAGCTAGAAATACAGCTGAACAAACAAAAAACATATCAGATACACAAATATGGCGGAAGAAATGTGCCTCACTAAAAAAATAAATTAATACTGCTAAAAGGAATCACTTTAATAATTTCTTAGAAAAAATGGATTATAGGACAGATGGTAACAAAGCTCATAAGTTCATAAAAAATGTCAAGGACAGGAAAGAAAACAACAGCACACCTATCATACACAACAATAAAATGTTAGTAAATGATGCAGTCATAGCCGAAACATTCAATAAATATTATGCTAATTCACACAAAGTAACAAGAAATAATAAAAAGGAACGTAAAGAATTTAAGAAAGATTTGAAACAAGAAAGAGAATGTAATCCTAACACTCAGTGCAATATCTTTTTTCAAAATTTTAATATGCAAGAATTGAACATTGCAATAAATAATCTAAAAAACAAAGTCTCCTGGACCAGATCACATACATCCAGGGTTCATAAAAAACCTTGGAAAAACAGCAAAACAACAACTACTGAAACTCTAGAATCTATCCTGGAAAACCACTGTACTTGCTGAATGGCGAAAAGCAATAATTGTCCCACTCTAGAAGAAAGACAAAACAGCATCAGAAATAAAAAATTATAGACCAATAGCGCTTACTAGCATAATAGCAAAAGTGATGGAAAGAATGGTGTCAAACAGGTTAAATTGGTTCCTAGAATCACAAAATTTAATATCCCCATGTCAAGCTGGATTCAGAGAGTTCCACTCTACAAATGAACAAGTCTTACTTCTCAGTCAAGAAATCAAAGACTCCTTCAATAGAAAAGAAGATAATTTATCAGTTTTTATTGATTTTCAAAGTGCATATGATTCTATATGCAGAACAAAACTACTAAAGAAAGTAAAAAAATAGGGATACAAGGTCCAATGTTTTCATGGCTATGTCATTTCCTAACACAACGCTTTATTGCAACCAGATATGGAAGAAATATATCTAAATATAAAGAAGTACACCGTGGCTTACCACAAGGTGCAGTGCTCAGCACTACACTTTTTAATATATTTATTAATGATCTAGAACAACAAATACAAGAATCAGGCGTGAAGTGTGCACTATTTGCTGATGACTTAGTAATGTGGACTTCAAAACCAAAAAGCAAAAGTACAGAACTAGAAAAAACCATGCAACAATCCTTCACCAACTTACAGAGGTGGGCCAAAGAAAATTTAATGACTGTTAATACAACAAAATCAAACTACCAAATCTTTTCACTAAGAAAAAAACCACTAAAAATAAAACTAAATTTTGAGGGTCAACAATTAGCAGAAACAAAGTATTTAGGAGTTACATTTGATACCAAACTTACATGGACCAAACAAATAGAAAATGTAATACAAAGAGCAGAGAGGCGCCTTTCACTGTTAAAACGTCTAACAGGAATGAAGTGGGGATGTTCCAGAGCAACGCTTAACACAACATACAATGTATATATAAAACCATTATTTACTTACTGCAGCGAAGTTCTTGTAACAGCAAACACAAAAAAAAAAAAATTCAAATCTTTCAAAACCAAAGTCTGAGATTAATTACAGGTGCTATCAAAACCACACCAATAGCAGCTATGGAAATACTAACCAACCAATACCCCATTGAATATGAAATAGAAAAAGCGGCTCTTACTCAACACGAAAAGTTGATCAGACTCCCATTCAATACATGGCACAAGAGAAATTTTACACATACACTAAAGACTCAGGAGAGCTTTCTTTCCAAAATTCAAGACATCAAGAAGAATGTACACCTTCCTAATTCAAAGGAAAACTTCATATCTAAAGTCAATCCGACACAAACATTAGACATCACATATTATTTACACCTGACAGAAGAAGTTAAGAAAAGTGATACTCCAACTAGTGTTCTAAAATTATTGGCATTAGAGACAATCCATACTAGATTTCCAGAACACGAATGGCTCCATATTTATACTGATGGATCATTTATATCAAACCAAGATGGAGCAGGTGCTGGAGTCACATGTCACCTCTTTTCCTATTACAAATCTTTAAGTTATGCAACTACAAATTTTGATGGAGAAATTGAAGCAATTCGAATGGCCCTACAAAATCTTTTGTACAGAATTTCACATTTTCAGCAAGCAGTTATTCTCTCAGATTCCAGGGCAGCAATTATAGCAATTACTTCCAAGTTGTCACCAAAAAACCAAACTATTATAGAATGTTGGAAGATGCTTAGCCATCTAACAGCACTTCAAAAACACCTAGTCTTCCAATGGATACCGGCTCACTGTGGACTGAGTGTTAATGAGAAAGCTGATTTTCTCGCAAAAAGGGTACCAGCGGTGTACAAAAATCTATAGTTAATCTACCATTTTATGCAGCTAAAAGATTAGTCAACTCTGAATTCAAAAAAATTATTGCAAAATATTACTATGAAAAATCAAAGAATAAAAGATGGGAACTACCAAACATTCAAACAGTGATTCCTGAGTATCCTCGAAAAACAGCAGTTAACCTTCAGGTTGATTACAGGACATGATTGTCTGGCAAAACATTTAAACAGAATTGGGATATATTCTTCACCACTCTGTCCTCTATGTGATCTGCAAGAGGAAATGGATCGAGACCACCTTCAAATATGCCCGGCCACTTCTAGTGCCCCATCCATCAGTGAAAAATATTGGAGAGCAAGAGGATTAATGACTTCATTATCAGTAATCCAGCATTAGCTAACAACAACATACTTTTTGTACATGAAAATTTGGTCCATCTCTTACAGTTTATGAGTTATACAAAAGTCATCCAGAGTAAACATGACTACATGGGCTATAGCCAGAAAATTCAAAATATATATTCATTTGCCATAAAATATCTTAAACATATGACATTTTAATCAAAATCGTTAGCCATTTTCAAGAAAATCAAAAATTTTTAAAAATTTTCTATGTAAAGGGTAGTTTAGGGTGGGGCTATTTTCTTCAAAATATTTGTGTGGTATCCTTGAAAGGCATTAAACTTAAATACTGACTTTGGTTTTTAATCGACTTTTCGTTTTTGAGTTATGCTGTCTACAGACTGACATACACACAGATGCCCATGCGCACACACACAGACCTTTCTCTAAAAACACATTTTTTTGTACTCAGGAGCCCCAAAATATATATTTCGGGTGAAATTTCGACACTGAATTTTTGGGTGGAATACAATACTTCCTCTACTTACTACTAGAGAAAGTTGTTGTTTTCTAGTGCCTTGCATCTGGCTATGAAGCCATTAGCATTCGTGCTTTCCAATACTTTTGAACTGTAGTTTCTTCTGATCTTAATGCTTCACAGGTTTTCAAGTGGTCTTCGTTTATTTCTGTTGGATCGTTACACAGGACACATATTGGTGAGGCTGAGATACCTATTCTGTAGAGATGACTTGCTAAGCAGTCGTGATTTGTCAATAGTCGGAAGGCTGCAACCGCTGTTTTCCTTGGTCTCTGGGGGATTATATCTGGGTTGGAAAGTAGTGTACTCCATTTTTTATCTTTGGCACTTGTTTCTATTTCTTGTAGGTATGAACGAGAAAATTTTTTAATGATCAAGCGTTTTATTGAGGAATATGAGAAATTGAATTTAGACTTTTGTTTTATTGTTGTGCCTTTCTTTGCAAGTGAGTCTGCAGCTTCGTTCCCCATGACTCCACAGTGTGCTGGAATCCATTGGAGATGAACAGTCTTATTAACTTTTTGGAGTTGTGTTAACATTTTGTAGCATTCTCTAATTTTTGTGGACTTCTTTGTAGTATTTGAACATATTCCCTGAATTGCAGCTTTAGAATCTGAAAGAATTACTGCCTTGTTAAATTTATTAAAGGGAAGATTTAATAATTGTCGGAGAGCAATGTGTATAGCCTCTATTTCTCCATCATAATTTGTTGTGTCTCTGCCAACAGAATGATAAAAGGAAAAATGTGAACATGTAACTCCAGCTCCAGTAAGGTTTTCCTTGGAGGATCCATCAGTATATATGTGCAGCCATTCTTCTGTGGGATACCTAGTATTGATTGTTTCCAGAGCTAGAAGTTTTTGTATTTCTTTTGGTGTGCCTGATTTATTTATTTCCTCTATTAATTCCAAACTGAAGGTAGGTTGCAATAATTCCAATGGATTTTCTCTTATAAGTAGATTTTCTCTGGTGTTAGGAATGTTCAATTTGGATTTAATCTGTGTTACCTTTTCTAGGAAACTACTATGAGTTTTAAGGATTGAAGGGGAGAGGTTCTCTTCTGTCCATTTAGAGTTTGGCAGTCGTAACATTTTCTCGTGTTGGAGCAATGCTTGTTCTTCTATTTTTGTTGTTATTGATGGGGTCCATGTTAAGGCAAGCATGGCATCAATAGGTGTGGATTTAACTGCTCCAGTGATTAGGCGAAACGCCTGATTTTGTATTTGTTCAAGTTTATTGATGTTAGCATTTGCTGCTGTTATTAAAGCTTCAGAACAGTACAAGAGGTTTGGTTTAACATACATTTTGTATGTTGTGTTAAGGACTCTCCTTGAGCAGCCCCATTTAGCACCTGCTAACCTTTTCAGGATTTGCAGTTTCTTTTCAACCTTTTCTGAGATGTTTGTTATATGTTTTTTCCAACTTAGCTTTCTGTCGAAAGTGATGCCTAAGTATTTGGCATCATCAACTGCTTTGAGTGGTTTACCATTATAATTTATGTTAATATTAACTGGTTTGTATTTTAGTGTAAATAATTCATAATTTGTTTTTTCCACATTGATAGTCATGAGGTTTTTGGAGCTCCATTCATGTACTTTGTTTAGGGCTGTTTCTATTCTGTCTTTAATTAATTCAAGTTTTTTTGGAGAGCCTGAAGTCCAAATGACTACATCGTCAGCAAATAAAGCAATTTTGATTTCTTAAGTTTTAATTATTATGGAAGGTCATTTATATATATGTTAAAGAGTGTTGTGCTCAGAACAGCACCTTGTGGAAGTCCTCGGTGTGTTTGTTTATATTTGGAAATGTATGTATTGTCACCGCGCCCGCCGCATCTAATTGCCGACAACAGCAGTGTCACCCATCGCATTATAGTCGGCACTACCGCAAAGGAGCCGAAGGAAAGAGATAGAGAATGACCGCATTGTTGGGACGCTTGCCGAAAGAGAGAAAAGGATAGAGGCTACTGGAATCTTCTACTTTGTATCTCACCGCAATAAGTGAATGTTCCTGAAGCTTCCAGAATAGTGCCTGGGAGATATAAATAGCGGTAAAGTGTGAGAAGAGTCAGTCAGACGTATGTGAAGGTTGAGTAGTCGTGCCGACGGAAAGAAGAGACGTATGCGAAGCGTCGAGGAGTCACACCAGGGAGAAGGAACATTCTTTGCGTTACGAATTCGGAGCCGTGCTGTTGGAGAATCGGAAAAGACTTTCTTGCTGTTGCAACGAGTGTACAAGTTACTGTTTACGGAAATAAAAGTGTTTCTTTATCTCGACTACATCTGTCTACTTTACTTTACACACAAACAAAGCCACACTGGTGTCAGGAGTGGGATCCGTCGAATTGCTTCTAGTTTCGTTACATCGTCGTTAGAAGTTGCAACGTTAGAACCAAGATGGAGGGAGATTCGGAAACCAGGATGATGGCAATGATGAAAGAATTATTCGCCGAAATGAAGACAGAAATGTCCAAGATGAAGACGGCAAACGACAACCTCGCTGCCGAGATGAAAGAGATGAAGACGGCAAACGACAACCTCGCAGCCAAAATGGAAACGTCAAACGACAACCTCGCTGCCAAAATGGAAACGAGAAACGACAACCTCGTTGCCGAGCTGAAAGAGATGAAGACGGCAAACGACAACCTCGCTGCCAGAATGGAAACGTCAAACAACCTCGCTGCCGAGCTGAAAGAGATGAAGACGGAGCTATCGGCGAAAATTGATGGCGAACTGATTGGCGTGACGGAAGACGTGGAAGAACTCGGCGAAAAGGTGGTAGACCTCTGCCAGCACGTGGACGTCGTGGAGGACGACGGGGAACGTCTTGGCGCCCTGGTAGTAAGAGTTGACGAGAGCGTCAAAGTACTGGATGCCAGGGGCAGACGGAATAGCGCGGAGCCGGGGAGGGAGCACCTAGTGGCCGAGGCGACAGTTGCGCCCGTTTCAGATGATGTGAGGGAAGACGTGAAACAACTCGGCGAACTGATTGGCGTGACGGAAGACGTGGAACAACTCGGCGAACTGATTGGCGTGACGGAAGACGTGGAACAACTCGGCGAACTGATTGGCGTGACGGAAGACGTGGAACAACTCGGCGAACTGATTGGCATGACGGAAGACGTGGAACAACTCGGCGAACTGATTGGCGTGACGGAAGGCGTGGAAGAACTCGGCGAAAAGGTGGAAGACCTCTGCCATTATGTGGACGTCTTGGAGGACGACGGGGAACGTCTTGGCGCCCTGGTAGTAAGAGTTGACGAGAGCGTCAAAGTACTGGATGCCAGGGGCAGACGGAATAGCACAGACCCGGGGAGGGAGCACCTAGTGGCCGAGGCGACAGTTGCGCCCGTTTCAGATAACGAAAGTGTACGTCTCGGGGAAGACAAAGGGGCAGTTCAGGGACGTCATCAAGGATCCTCTGGAGGAGTGTGTCGGGTACGTAACCAACCAGGATATGACGTGGAGGACGATCAGCAGGGAAGCGCACAAGCAAACGAGCAACACGCGAGAACCAACTTGGCGTGTGACATGGGGGGACCGTCAGAGCCATCCAATCACCTAACACATAGTGCCGTGAACGGAAGAATGGTGGACATCATCTTGGACGGCAGGATACAGGAGAGGCCGTGCCGAGCACGAGTGAACACGAGTGCAGCGGTGGACGCGACTCGCGCGGATGTGGTGGGGTTTGTTGCCGGACCCATCGGAAGCAAGGTGGCTGCGAAGGCGCGCCAGAGAGGTCGGCGGACATGGTGCCCAGTGAGCCGTTTCCAAGTGCGCAGGATGGCCCGTCAACACACCAGGAAGAAGGGCAACTGGACGAGGGACCGTCAAGACCGGCGGTACTGTTGCAGAATTTCGAAGCAGGATGGCATACATCGTCCTACCCAGACCAAGGGACACTATCCAACAGCGATACTTAGGATCGTGCCTCCTGGAGAAGAGGTTCGATGGGTTAGTCCACCGGGGCGCAAGGGAGATGCAGCAGTGATAGTGCTGGTCGGGACGACCAGCTCTGAGGAGGGAGCAGTGTCACCGCGCCCGCCGCATCTAATTGCCGACAACAGCAGTGTCACCCATCGCATTATTGTCGGCACTACCGCAAAGGAGCCGAAGGAAAGAGATAGAGAATGACCGCATTGTTGGGGCGCTTGCCGAAAGAGAGAAAAGGATAGAGGCTACTGGAATCTTCTACTTTGTATCTCACCGCAATAAGTGAACGTTCCTGAAGCTTCCAGAATAGTGCCTGGGAGATATAAATAGCGGTAAAGTGTGAGAAGAGTCAGTCAGACGTATGTGAAGGTTGAGTAGTCGTGCCGACGGAAAGAAGAGACGTATGCGAAGCGTCGAGGAGTCACACCAGGGAGAAGGAACAGTTCTTTGTGTTACGAATTCGGAGCCGTGCTGTTGGAGAATCGGAAAAGACTTTCTTGCTGTTGCAACGAGTGTACAAGTTACTGTTTACGGAAATAAAAGTGTTTCTTTATCTCGACTACATCTGTCTACTTTACTTCACACCCACACCAAAAAGTTACAGTATTATATTTTGTGGCACAAAATCTTTGTGAAATAAACTGAGTTATCCATTTAAGCATGTTACTTTTCACACCTATTGATTGCAATTTCTCAATTAATTTGTTTCTCCAGACTGAGTCATATGCTGATTTAAAATCAATGAATACTGCTAAGGTATCCTCCTTTCTATTGAAAGCTTCCTTGATGTCTTGGCTTAGTAGGAGTACATTTTCACTTGTACTATGATTCTGTCTGAAGCCGGTCTGTGAACTATTAATTAAGTTGTAATATTCTAGGGACCAGTTAAGTCTAGATGCCACCATTCTTTCCATCACTTTTGCAATAACACTGGTCAAAGATATTGGTCTGAAACTATTAATATTGTTTGAAGGTTTGTTTTTCTTTAAAATCGGGATGATAATGGCTTTTTTCCAGTCGGAAGGTACAGTCATTCTCCAACACGTGTTATACAGTTTAAGTAGGATTTCTTTTCCTTTCCTGCCAAGGTGTTTAATAAACACCTGGGTGGATCTTGTCAGGTCCTGGAGATTTTTTGTTCTGTAATTGTTCTATTGCTAAATCCAGTTCTGTTTCGTTAAAATCCTGAATAAAAATATCATTTTGTATACCTTTTGGCTTATTAGTTTCTCTGATAGTTTTTTGTATAGCCTTATCTTGTTTTTTATACGTTTGGGGTATTCTTTGTGACTGAGCATAAAACTTGTTAAAGGATTCTGCTATTTCCCTATCTGTAGTTAAGCTTTTGTTATTATGTTTTAATGGTTCAGTTGTATTTTTTGATAATTTTGTTTTATTAAGGAATTTGTATATTTTATTTCCATCTTTCCTATAGTCCATATGTTCTACAAAATTTGTGAAACTGGCCCTCTTTGCTGTAATTAATTCTTTCTTAAAAATGGCTTCTTTTCTTCTCCAGTTTTGTAAGGGGTAGTGATGCGCCTCCTATAGCCTCTCCTACCCAATTCCCATCCTCATCCTGCCCGTGGTGCACCCTGCTTTTAACAGATGAGGCTCTGGGGACCGAATCACAGCGGTATAACTGTTTCATCTAAAATGGAGGAAATGTCATTTACATATGTGCTGGCCTATCACAGCACAACAGCGTCCCTCAGAGGCACATGAGGGGAAGGTCGGTGGATCTAAATACCACCTATTTAGTCCTTCCGGCTAGGTCCGATGGACCCGTTGACAACGATAGGTGTGGTTCCCCTTGTAAAATGGGGGTTTAAGTCGGGTGATGTAACTGCCACATTGTAAAACTGGTGCCCGTTAAGAAAACAGTTACATGAAAGCCACAACATGAATATGAGTCCTACTAGAGAAAGTAATAAGGCACATTTAGTGGTCACAGATTTACTTGTATCTATCTTAGAACTTACAATTAGAAGTAAGATGTACTTATAATATATGAACTCCAAATTATTTATTGACATAGGAATAATATACAATTGCATTAACAAATTAATTTGGAGATTTATAATTTGAATTGCAAGCATTTTTAGGGGAACCTAATAGAGAATGATTTTAAGGCAATATTTCTATGTAAGCCCTTTAAAGTAATTTAATATGAAGTTATAGAGGCAGCAGAAAAGCCCCCTTAAATCAAGAATTGTGAATATACTTGGTAAGGTCAGAATTTAATTGTGTTTTTCCATGGCTTGGTCCGGCTCCACATGAGAAAGATAGTGTCCGCAAGAATTAAGTGATTTATCATATAGTGTATTTCAGACGAACATATATAGTGGTAGAGAAAGACAAAGTGACGATGTATTGAATAAACGTATATTCTGTGAAGCATCATGAAATATAGAGAAAAATATGGACTTATGAAAATTTATAGTCTGTGCACGTGGAGTTGTGGACCCGTAGTGTGATTCGAAGGGACTCCAAGTCATTTGATTATGTGATTTGTGTTAATATGTTGAATATATTTGTTTAAAGCTTCAAATAACAGCAGTACTATAAAGTGGATCTATATAAGTAATTAATTTAGCTATTTGTTGACCTATACTGTGCCCGAGATGCAAATAGAATAACAAAAAGAGTTATTCATGCTCATTGCTGGTCTAGCCCGGCAGTGATAAAGTTAGTGGGCACATCAATGTGTGGTCACCGACCCCCCTCCCCCTTTGTACAACTTATATAACACTTTCCACTAATTGTATGTCTATTTTAGTATCAGGTTTTGTGTCTCCATTTTTATTTTCACTGGGACTAGACTTTGTTTCTTTTCTTCCTCAAAACAAATTTATCCAACACTTGCTAAAAAGCACACACATACACAGTGTACTTTTAACAAGAATGAGTGAACCAAGCAGACCAGATGAGAAATGAGCTCCACTAGCTGAAAGGAAAGTGACATATTGTTTGTTTTTGTGGCAGACTATTGTCGCATTTTTGCAAATGCTGTTATAAAGTTCATAACATTCTTGAATCTTGAGTAGCAAACAGCAACAAAACTAGGGTAGGGTCCTGAGGTGCTTAAAACTACTGATCGGCTCTCATAGCCTTTACAATGTACATACCCTGGGAGAGCTAACCTGGCTCTTGACAACCGCATCGCTCACAGGGGGTGGGTAAGGGGAAGCTCGGCTTATCATATCCAATCGCATTACAAATACATCATGTGACTATAACATGACCAGAGGTGTGTGCTTCTGCCTTCTGCATGTTCTGCATCTCGCAACAATATATTGTTTAATACGTGTAGAGTGAAAGAAGGTGACTTACGGACGAATTACATACAACAGTGTATCTGGAGGCATTATAGTTTTATTTCATATACTTTATATAGTTTTCCGCTGCATATTTCACCGTTTTGTTGCACAAATAACAGATTTTAGTGGTCCTGGATATGCTGTATCTGGTTTAAAAATGGCTTACAGTCCAGGTAAAGCCAAAAAGCATGTATTGGATACAGGAATAACCCTAAAAGGTCAGGCCTGGGAGACGGTATGTGGAATACTTTGTAAAAGAAAAGGAAAATAGTGGATCTCTTATTATGGTGGAACCATTGGCCACAGACAGCAAGTGAAAAAAGTAGCAACACTGCAACAGAGCAGCTGCCAGGCAGCTGTAGCGTCAAGTGCCAGGTCAGTTCTCCCAGGATAAAAATATGCAAACATATGTAAAGGCAAATGCTCGTATAAATCAATTCCTCTAAAAATGATCTTGAATTTGTGTTTCAATGAAAAGCAACTCTTTCATTCAGTTTTAAACCATGACATCACTATATACAGGGGCATAGCAGCAATGGATGTGAGACATGTATTACATACCCTGTAACTTTCCTCAAACTGATTGCCAAATTGGTGATTTCAACTTACGTCACTCTGCAGCAGTATGATTAGAAACAGAGCTTGGGTCAACAGCATGTTGTTAGTTGGAGGAAACTGCCATTGTGCACCTGACTCAAACGATGTACCGACCTAGACCACATCTTGCATTATGAATCTCGCTAACATCATTGCATTTATAGTCGTGAATACAGGGTCATTCACAATTTATTTTGCTTCTTGCATGTGTGTGTGTGTGCGTGCTCTTCAGTTGTGAACATTTAAGCATGAGTTGAACACTTAGTTACTACTAAAGCAAACATAGGTTAACATTTGCATGGATTCTCAGACCAAGGTATGTACACAGACAGTTACACCCATGACGTCACAACATGATTCAAAGCTACAGTAGTAAACAAAGTTGTCTCTGTGTCGTTCTTGCAATGAAAATCAAAATAAACTGTTATGTGATCGACAAACTCAACATAATGGTGCAGTTTTTATTAAAAGATAGTCAACACATATCAGCGTGAATATAGCAGCAGGAATATTGTTTTTACTGAATGATGTAATAGTTTGATAGCAGACGCTACTCTTATCTTCAGGGTTGTGGTCACAGAATGGAATGCATAAATCAACGTTCCTTTATCACAACATATTTATTCGTTAATTTACACTTTTAGCACCATATTAATAAATCAACAATCTTCACAGTTTGGTAGAATCTACACTGTATAAAGGTTTGGGTGAAAGTTACATGTTCACGCGCTATCAAAAAAAACACATCCTTTCAACTTGAGCTCACAGACGCTAATGAAAAACTAGTCCTTTGGCGTCTTCCTGACGCAACACCGCCATTCTTTTGTATTCATCCGCGCAACAGTTCTCATTGGTTGAACACGAAGTGACAAGAAAACATTGGCTATCTTGAATATTGAAAAATAAGTCCCTGATACACTCAAAATTAGAAATTTACACACTCTTACAAAAATATTTACATGAACGACCCTCTATTGGTCAATATTCTGTCTCATATGCCCCTTGTTTTGTTTTTCAAGTTGTCACCTTATTTACAATCTTGAAACACAATACAATACTTCTCCCTACTCCTATGATTCAATCACTTTGTACAATATTTTTTTTTTTTTTTTTTACAGTCTTCTTCACTGTTTGTCTTTGACTTTTGTTTTGACATGATACAGCATGTCTTTATAAGTTTCACATATTCGGTTACTACACAATACATTCAGTTATTATACAATACATATCCAGTTACTGTATAACACATTTAGTTATTACACAACATGTCCAATTATTATACAATACATATTCAGTCATTGTATAATATATCCTGCTATCATACCACATATGTTCTGTTATTATGCAATACATATTCAGTTATTACACAATACACATTCAGTTTTTGCATAACGCATTTAGTTATTACTCAACATATTCAGTTATTACACAATATATCCAGTTATCATACAATACATATTCAGTTATTGTACAACACATATTCAGTTCTTATACAACACATACTCAGTTATTGTACATTTGACATTGACACAAATATAATTTAAGTGTATCATGGTTTATTATGTGGTTTTTGACTTGTATTCATTGCTATGAGGAGAGAAAAACAGGATACAAATTTAGAGCTAATGATTATGATCATGTTTATGGCAATATTTTATTCAGTTCTTTGCCTTCTTTGTCTTATAAGCTTATGTATAGGCAGGTTGTTGAGTCGGTTCTTAAACTCTGATGTTACTAATGGTACTAATTTTCTTAATTGGGTTATTATTCATTGTTGTTTGGTTCAACATTTCTTCGAGTTTAGCATTGGCTATTCATCTTAATTCATGGGCATTGTTTTTCTGATTATGGTTTTCCTTACTTCACTAATTGTCACTTCTTTGTCTCTTATTTTTATAAGGGAAAACTTCTATACTTACAATTATTCTGTAATTGTATTATTTTTCTTCTCAATTTACCCTCGACATCTTTGTGTCGAAATATTATATCTTTTTCATCATAATTGATTCATTTTTATTTTTGTTCCTGACATCCTTATGTCAAAAACATTATCTTCCGTCGCTATAATTCATTTCTTTAATGACAATCAGTGTCCTTGTCTGTTTTTGTTGACAATGCTCTTTGTGGTCGATATAGCCAATGACTATGTTGATTTTCTTCCTTGTTGTAATTCCTAATCTGAACATAATTTTCTATAAGTAACCCATTAAAAATTGTTATCTTCTTTCATCTCTACTACTCCTGCCTTACACATTCGTTGGCAAAGACTATTTGGTCCTTTCTTTGTATGGCTTCAATTTATTTTTATGGTATCTTCCTACCAACTTGCCATTTGTATTCTGTAGCTCATACGTGTGGTCACCCAGCTGTTTTGTTATGACCAGTGGTTCCATCTTTCTCCCTGTGTAGCATCATGGTGTCGATGTCAATTGTAAGTTGCTGAGATTTTGTTGTTTGTCATCCACTCGGTTGGGATGAACTTAGTTGTTGTGATTTCCCTGAGTGTTGGTGGTGGTTGTTGTTTCTGTATTCTGTGCAGCATCTGCCCTTTTTGGCACATTTTCATCTACTTCCTGCTGTCTTATGTTGTCAGTGTACCATTGGTCTCTGCCCCTTTGGCGTGAACCTCTGTCATATGACGGTCTGTGGTTGTTCAAGTGTTCCCTACTGAATCGCATGTGATTCACTTGATGGGTATGGTCTCCTGGTCTTCCACGATCATATGTATATGTTCTGTATCTCGATTCACCACTCGGTATTGTGTCGTGGTACCGCTGTCTTGTGTTCTCCATCCTCTCGCCATGATTATGTGGTTGTGGGAAATGGTGTGCCCCTCTCCCCCTTTCATGGGTACTCCTAGTATTTCTATGTTCTCCCTCACTCTGGTTGTTCCTAGCCGTGTTCCGGTTTAGGATGGGTGAGTTTGGGTGACCGTTCCTATGTCTATGCTCATTAGGCTGACCATTTTGTGTTTCGAAGGCTGTCAGCAATTCTATCATATCTGCAAAATCTACTGGCCTCGCAACAATTAACCCTGTTCTCACTGTGTCTGGGAAATGTCTTGTTATGCTGGTAATTAGTTCTGCTTCCGACAAGTTGGGGTCTAATAGCTTTCCTTTGTTGGCTACTTTCATAAAATAATCGACTAGCGACAACCCTTTGGTTGGATCGTATCTGCCTGTCGCTAGCTCTACCCTAGTTTGGTTTTGTTTAGCTGGGCCCCAATACCTTGATAGGAATAAATTTCTGAATGAGCTATACGACTCATGACCAGCTAGTGTTAACCTGAGCCATTCTAATGCCTTCTTTTTTAAGCTTTTCTTAACTATCATCATCCTAAGCTCGTTTGGTATCCTTTTCACTTTAAAATATTCTTCCATCTCTTTAACAAAGAGTTTTGGATCGTCTCCCTTCTCCTCGTCAAATGTAGGTGGTGTGATTTCATGTAATATGCTGTTGGTGTAACATGTGTTATGTGTTGAGTCATTGTTTGGTTGTGAACCTCTTTCTCTGTATGGTGAGTCAACATTTTGTACATTACTCAAGTAACTCTCATCTTGTACATTACTTACATCTAAATCATCTTGTCTTTGTAATGCCTTCACAACATCATTTACATTAGCCAAACTTTCTTTCCCTTTTTTCATTTCTTCACAAATTGATTTTAAATCATTCTTTATTTCTAAGTGGCTTTGTTTCATATCATTTATAGCATCCTGTTGTGAAAGCATCACATCATTCATTGTCTTAATTTTAGGAATTACAATTTGTTCTACAGTTTCATTAATAATGTCTTTCTTTACTACCTCAATCTCTTTCCTTAATTCCTCAGTTATTTCTGCTTTTACATTTGTAATCTTAGTCTACACTTGTATTACATTCTGTTATTTCATCCCTACATCTAGCAATTTCTCCTTCTAACACAATCTTGTTCTCTCTCATTTCTGATTCTATCTTTCCCATCCTATCTCCTACGATTTCTATCCTAGCTTCTAAGGCTTCCTTTGTTTCATTTAAGTTTTTATGTACTAATTTTAAACTAGTTTCCATTACTTTCATGTTTTCTTTACACTCCTGTCTTCCTAATTCTATTTTCTGTTCTAGGTTCTGTCTACCTAATTCCATTTTCTGTTCTAAGTTCTGTCTACCTAATTCCATTTTCTGTTCTAAGTCCTTTCTCACTTCCTCCATTTTCTGACCTAATTCTACCTTATATTGTTCTAGTTTCTGGCCTATACTCTGACCTAAACTTTGTTCTATGTCCTGTTTTAATTCTGCCCTATTCTGTTCCATGTCCTGTTTTAATTCTGCATTATTTTGTTCCATTTTCTGACCTATTTCTACCTTATTTTGTTCTAGTTTCTGTTCTAGTCTTTCAAACATCATCATCATTAACCTTTGGTCTTTGCTTATTTCCACCTGTTCCTCACTTTCTAATTCTACCTGATAACTAGGCCTATCTGCCCCTTCCCCCACTCCTGTTTCTATCTCTTTTCGCGACATTTTAATTTCTTTGTTTAATTCACTTAAGGTTAAAAGTCCCACTATTTTACCACTTCTTAGTAGCATTAACAAATGGAAATAAAATGTATGTAAAAACAAAAATTTTGGATCCTACTTTCTTTTCTGTTGGTTCTTCGTCCAGTTATTTACGTCTCCTGGGTAGTTGGCTTCGCTAGATGATCTCCGGTGTTTTTCCCACGTTGATTGTTCATGCATCGATGTTCCGATGGGTCGTTAATATCAAACGATGTTTAATGGCGTCGTTTTCCTGCGCGATGGGATGGCGTCATTTGATGTTAACACTTCGTACTCGTAATTTTGCATTCCATTCTAAATTCGCGTTCCACGTTGGGTAAGCCATTTTGGTGCTGTTTTTATTAAAAGATAGTCAACACATATCAGCGTGAATATAGCAGCAGGAATATTGTTTTTACTGAATGATGTAATAGTTTGATAGCAGACGCTACTCTTATCTTCAGGGTTGTGGTCACAGAATGGAATGCATAAATCAACGTTCCTTTATCACAACATATTTATTCGTTAATTTACACTTTTAGCACCATATTAATAAATCAACAATCTTCACAGTTTGGTAGAATCTACACTGTATAAAGGTTTGGGTGAAAGTTACATGTTCACGCGCTATCAAAAAAACACGTCCTTTCAACTTGAGCTCACAGACGCTAATGAAAAACTAGTCCTTTGGCGTCTTCCTGACGCAACACCGCCATTCTTTTGTATTCATCCGCACAACAGTTCTCATTGGTTGAACACGAAGTGACAAGAAAACATTGGCTATCTTGAATATTGAAAAATAAGTCCCTGATACACTCAAAATTAGAAATTTACACACTCTTACAAAAATATTTACATGAACGACCCTCTATTGGTCAATATTCTGTCTCAATAAGAAGCTTTCAAACATTAAAATTGGTCTAAAAAGCAACGTGTAATCAAAGCAGATCTACGAAAATTTGCACTGAATATTACGACAAACATTAAAAAAAATGTATAAAGCATTTCAACATCAAAGTTTATGAATGTGAATCTTGGCTGTGCAGTTGTAAAACTTTAAACAAACTGTTTGGTTGATGTTCTTCTTTTTTCAGAAGAAAAATGAGTTTGAAATTCCAGCAGTCATTACTAGGGATATGCAAGATTCACAACAATCTGATTTCATTCGCAATTTTTTTCATAAAAAATGTGAATTTTGACATTTTCCAACTATATTCATAAATTTTAATGTTTAGCTTTTTTAACCGTTATTTTTACATTTTGACGCTTCCTGAGTAAAATAATTTTAAATAAATTTGTAACATTATCTGCATAGAGTTTCCTCTTTATTTTGATAATATATAAAGTATGGTGCAAGTGATGCTAGTGATTATGGAACAACGGTTCAGACAAGTTCAATGTTGATAGTACATAAACATGTTCGTTTTCCGGTTCTCTGTTAGCACCATAAGTATAATCTGCGATTAGTGCATTGCTTAGCACACCTGATTCAGTCTGTTGCAGTTTGTTATTTGTACGTTTCATGTGTTTCCAGCATGCACATAGAAAACAGTCAAAGTTGTGATATTTTTAGTGGTGTGTTTGTTAAACTGAGAAGTATTGCCATATTGCTACATACAAAACATTAAATGCATTTTTTTTGTCTTAGTAAACCTTGTGGTGTAGTGCTACCTAAAAGGCAACTGTAAATTTGCCAAAAATCGCGCAAGTTTATTTAGAGCACATGGACTTCATGGAAGTGACGATAATACTGTAAATGTACTCTGTAAATGTTGCAATGTGAATGCATCACAGGAAAGAAAAGATACCTATATAAAACATGTGGAAACAGAAAAACATAAAAAAATGCTTCCAAGAAGACTGCTGCGGTTCAACAAGCATTGATAGCAACATCATTTCTAACTGCAAAAAGCAAGAAAGATGCATCTCCTCAAGAATTGGCTAGAGATACAACAGAAGCATTCTTTAAAGCAAGTATACCTTTAGAAAAGATGGATGAACATTAGGAAGTGGATGGACAAATCCATACAAAATAGGTACATCACATCATGTTTCATAAACAGTTGTATCCTGGGCAGGGTGCAAAATCATTAAAAGTCGGTGGGGGCAAAGCACTTTAGTAGTGAATGTTTCACTGTTTCTCTCGTTATATAAACCACCCCTGGGACATTTTAGTGGGGAGGGGAGTTATAAAATCATTGGTAGGGGGCAAATCCTACGCATCCCCCTCCCTCTGGGATTTCACTTCCTGATCCTGGGGTACACTTTTCCCTTTGGAGCGTTTTTGAATTTTCACACATCTCTGAGTGTGAGCTCAAGAAGTTGATTTTCAATTATTGGTACCGCCAACATTTACAAAATTATTGTGCAATGTTGCAGCACCTAATTTTAACATCCATTTAAACACAGCTTTTTGTTTCAAATACGGTATAATGTGAAACAATTGTTATTTTTCTATAATACCATGGTGGCAAGGCTTGTGTTTAATTTTACTTAAATGTATGGAGTAGCCAAATATCTGTGGCTTACTGGTGTTTTGATAGAGGTCTAGTGGAAAAACCTTTATTCAGAAAAATATGTTATAAGGTTTTGAACGTGAAAATCTAAGATCAAAAACACTCCAATGGGTCAAGTATCCCCAAAAGATATCAACATTTTCTGTGATGAAACCACCGATAAAATGGGGAGATGTGTATTGGTTGTAGTGTTCAGGATTTTTACATCTTTAAAACCTGAGCTTTTTGTAGTTGGATAGTGCAAATGCCACACAGTGCATTAAGGCCATTCTTGAAAGTCTTCAAGTGTATAATGTGAGCTACGAAAATCTGAAGAATGTGGTGACAGACTGCAATATGGCAGACTACACAGGGAACTTGTAGTCAGCTGTTTTATATGTACAGCTCATGGTTCTTTTAATGTGATGGATATTTTAATAAAATGTTTAAACTTTTTGTGGAAAATTCATTAACGATTTTTCATGACCATTACATAGCTAAATTTCATAAATTTCCAGCTAACAGGAGTTTAAATTTTACGTTATGAAATGAGTTCAAATCTCCCGTCCATGTTTACTAAGATTAAAACCATTACAATTGTACCTTATCTCTCTCGTACTGTAATAGATTGTCTCATATTTGTGTCCTGGTGTGTAATATTGCCTTCTACAGGACGTAAAAGGTTGACAAATAAAGCTTCGCCAATTTGTAGAAAATTGCCATAAATTTCCAATTCCTCTAACCTCAATTTGTTCTGTAGCCGAACCAATATACCTCGGCCCGTGTCCTGTTCTCATGACCGTACCCACCAACGTCTTTTACTTGTAATACATCTTTTCTTCCTACATAGACTCATGGAAATATATCGCAAACCTAAACTTAATATAGCAATCACTAAATTAATATTTGCTTCCGCCATGTTTATTTTTCACACTTACTATGCCAACTGTCATTTGTATTGGATCAAAATTCATCATAGCATGACATACACTGTGTCCTTTGTGTACAATTCCATTGGATACAAAAAGTTTGGTCAAAAAAGTTGGACCGTGGGATACCGGCTTTAGGTAAAACTGTAGGAGACCGGCATCATGTGGTTCACTGACAGTTCTATTATATCACTGACCTACAACGGAAGAAGATGGCGCTGCAAGGCAGAAATATCTGTTGCCAACTTATCATTGTACAACTCGCTAAAACTACCAACCACGCATCACAAAATGCCAAAACAACGTACTATTATTTATTAATATTGTTGTTGTTGTTGTTAATACTGCGTAATCTGTAATAACATTACTGTATTATACAACCTCAATATTATTAATTACTTCATTATTATTATCATTATTATTGTTGCACTATTGCATAATACTGCGCAATCTGTAATAAAATTATTGTATTATACAACCTCAACATTATTATTATTATTGTTGTTGTAAATATTATTATTATTATTGGTGTTATTATTATTATTATTATTATTATTAATATTCTTTTTTTACTATTATTATCGTTATCATCAAGCATCCCTTCTCGGTTTACCCCCTTCTCTTGTGCCTATTGTAGTAATTTTCACTTTTATATGCTTCGATGAGCCACAATATCTCTTCCTCAGCCCAATTTTTCATTTTCAAACGTATGTAGAATACAGATTAAAACCACAACCGCACCGCACAAGAACTTAAGTCACATCACTTAATTACAAAACAATAACTCTAAATAACAACAACAAATAACGTTAACAAGTTGGTTGGCAACATTCACATACTTCCGCTGATTTCAATTTTCCAGTGTTGGCAATACATACGTCACCAACGAGTTAAAGGAAATGAACCTCATAACACTCTTCAGTCACAACACAACTGCCTATCGACCACGTGACGACGGGCTCCTACAGGATGACCCCGGCTTTAATCTCATCTCAATGGTTCTTCAAAGAAATTATTTTCTTGTGAAGATACCATGAGCTATATACCAGTAACATCACAACAATATTAAGATAGTGCTGCAGACTGAAACATTGCTACAAATTATGAATACCAGACAATTTACCACATCTTTCTTTAATACTGAAGTTCGTAAATTTACATGATTTTCTTGATAAAACAGCAATATGATTTTACAAAGAACTTTATCTTAGCATGTGATCCTAGGCCATGTCATAACGCTGTACCAACAATGTTCAGATTGTGTGCACTAATCTCTCACAGTGACAAAATTGGGTAGGTGTTCGGCTATTGGGTTTAGTTCAAATTCTGCCGTGTGAGGACGCTGTCGCTGCGCGGCGACGGAGGGGAAACGGAGGGGAAGTAACTATGTCAGTGTCAGTGGCGGTTGTCGGTCACGCACAGATGTGTTTCCCCTCTATTACGTATATTAAGTCGGGGAGTTGTTGTATTTCACCAAAAAATATGTTTTGAAGTCCCCTGAATAAGTAGATTAAAAACCAAAGTTGTTATTTATAATATTAAATATATAAATGCGACACGAAGATTTAAAAGAAAAGTTCTTCTTTAACCTTAGATTTAAATTTCTCTATTACGTATATTAAGTCGGGGAGTTGTATTTCACCAAAAAATTCATTGTCGAGATTTAACCGGAAATATATGTTTTGAGGTCCTTTGAATAAAAAAATTGAATTTTTTTTACAAAAGTTCCCGGAAATATGTTTTGAGGTCCCCTGAATAAGTAGATTAAAAACCAAAGTTGTTATTTATAATATATAAATGCGACACGAAGATTTAAAAGAAAAGTTCTTCTTTAACCTAATCTACCCTTTACATGAAACATTTTTCTTAAGCTTTTATTGGCTTTATCACGTTTTTGTGAAAGAAAAATGAAATTACAAGTCGTATGGGAGCGTAGTAAAATTATTTCGTGCGCGTTAATATGGATATGGTGTGTAATAAACACTCGGAAGGAGTCGTAAAATGTGACAGTTAACCGTTCTTCTTCCTTACCTGATTACCCTCCCCTTATGTAAGTCTTACAAGCCAGTGCTTAGGGTCAGGCGTCTATCGGGGAGCACAGGAACGTATGGACCGGACAGAGTGAACACCTGGAAGCGGGTGGTCAGCCCAGCACCAGTATGATGATGAACAGGATGATATGAAATGCAGGCGAAATGCATGATTTGAAAGGTGATGATTGAGCAGTTGGTGGAATTAGTGGCGAGGGAACCGGAGAACCCGGAGAAAACCCGACCAGACGCCGCTTCGTCCACCACAAATACCACATGCGGCTCCCTGGATTCGAACCCGGGCCACCTAGGCGGTAGGCGAACGGTCTAACCGCTCGGCCACGGCGCCGCCTTGTCAATTAACTCCAGACAGAAAATTCTGAGAAACTTCTGCTGCCAAGTTACATTCTTATTAAGTATCTATTTGTTGCACACTTTTACTTTTTTATGCAATATTTGAAATTCGGGTGTTCTAAAAACCTTACAGCTATAAGAAATGCATTTTAATGCAGAACATCTTATTTCAAGTTAAATGTGTTCAGGAGCACTCATAAAATATAAATTAATACTAGAGGGACATGGTTTTCTGAAGAAAATGTTGAAGTCCCCGCGCACTAGGGTGACCCAATAGCCGAACTCAGCAATCGCTCGCCTCGCAAGGAAAATATGCCAAGTCCCCGCACATGCGCACTAACGTCACCCAAGAGCCGAACTCTGAAATCGCTCGCCTCGCAAGGAAAATATGCCAAGTCCCAGCGCATGCGCACTAGGGTCACCCAAGAGCCGCGCACATGCGCACTAGGGTCACCCAAGAGCCGAACTCTGCAATCGCTCGCTTCGCAAGGAAAATATTCTAAGTCCCCGCGTACATAAGGTTGGAAAACTTGAACTCTCCCTTTCACACACATTCTTCTGAGTGTTGCAAGTCAAAATGAAGCCGTGAATTTTATTGAAATGTCACTTTTCTTGTTACACGATCTCTAGACATACAAAGGACCGAGAAAGTCACTTTTACTTTCTCTACTAATATTTCCGGCGAAATCTCGACATCGAATTTTTTGGTAGAATACAATACTTCCTCTACTAGAGAAAATAAAAATGATAAGAAAAAGACAAAAGGCGTTAAAAAAAGCCAAATATGACTTCATATGACCAATGAGAACTGTATAATATTAAACACCATTGATAAAATCGTGCTTTGCTTATATTTTCCACGAAAGTAAAACACAAACAAAAATTACGACATGTGATAAAAACTTGGGCCCTGACTATAACTATCACATTTCACATAAAATCCCCATGTATTTACGCATATAAAACCAGCACCGACATTTTACTTGTAATTTTTTTCAATGTTGTGTGAATAATTAAACATAACGTGTATGATAAGCCGACCCGAAACCAAATATTGCATTTAAATTGTGCGTGTGTGTGTGTGTGTATGTGTGTGTGAACAGTATATGACAAACGAAAAGACCTTATACAAAACTTTATACTCATGAAAACCATTTGTGTGGGTTCGGCGAGTATTCAAAACAGAGAGATACCTCTCACACAGAGATCCTTTCCAAAACGTGCTGTTTTATAGATTCAGGGAGTTTTAAAACACGTATTTCTGGTGAAATGTCGATGTCGAATTTTTAGGTTGAAATATGCTTCCCCAACTACGTGGTAGTAGCAGAAAAATATGCTTTGTGTTTCTTTTCATTTTGTAATTCAGGGGTTCTCAAAACAAGTATTTGCGGTGAAATCTCAATATCGAATTTTCGAGTGGAATATAATATTTCCCCAAGTAACAGTAAGTAGGAAGTAGAGAAAGTAAATAAATGTTTTGGTGTATACTCAAGTGACTTTCTCGGTCCTTTGTATGTCTAGAGATCGTGTAACAAGAAAAGTGACATTTCAATAAAATTCACGGCTTCATTTTGACTTGCAACACTCAGAAGAATGTGTGTGAAAGGGAGAGTTCAAGTTTTCCAACCTTATGTACGCGGGGACTTGGAATATTTTCCTTGCGAGGCGAGCGATTTCAGAGTTCGGCTCTTGGGTGACGTTAGTGCGCATGTGCGGGGACTTGGCATATTTTCCTTGCGAGGCGAGCGATTGCTGAGTTCGGCTATTGGGTCACCCTAGTGCGCGGGGACTTCAACATTTTCTTCAGAAAACCATGTCCCTCTAGTATTAATTTATATTTTATGAGTGCTCCTGAACACATTTAACTTGAAATAAGATGTTCTGCATTAAAATGCATTTCTTATAGCTGTAAGGTTTTTAGAACACCCGAATTTCAAATATTGCATAAAAAAGTAAAAGTGTGCAACAAATAGATACTTAATAAGAATGTAACTTGGCAGCAGAAATTTCTCAGAATTTTCTGTCTGGAGTTAATTGACAAGGCGGCGCCGTGGCCGAGCGGTTAGACCGTTCGCCTACCGCCTAGGCGGCCCGGGTTCGAATCCAGGGAGTTGCATGTGGTATTTGTGGTGGACGAAGCGGCGTCTGGTCGGGTTTTCTCCGGGTTCTCCGGTTTCCCTCGCCACTAATTCCACCAACTGCTCAATCATCACCTTTCAAATCATGCATTTCGCCTGCATTTCATATCATCCTGTTCATCATCATACTGGTGCTGGGCTGACCACCCGCTTCCAGGTGTTCACTCTGTCCGGTCCATACGTTCCTGTGCTCCCCGATAGACGCCTGGCCCTAAGCACTGGCTTGTAAGACTTACATAAGGGGAGGGTAATCAGGTAAGGAAGAAGAACGGTTAACTGTCACATTTTACGACTCCTTCCGAGTGTTTATTACACACCATATCCATATTAACGCGCACGAAATAATTTTACTACGCTCCCATACGACTTGTAATTTCATTTTTCTTTCACAAAAACGTGATAAAGCCAATAAAAGCTTAAGAAAAATGTTTCATGTAAAGGGTAGATTAGGTTAAAGAACTTTTCTTTTAAATCTTCGTGTCGCATTTATATATTATAAATAACAACTTTGGTTTTTAATCTACTTATTCAGGGGACCTCAAAACATATATTTCCGGGAACTTTTGTAAAAAAAATTCAATTTTTTTATTCAAAGGACCTCAAAACATATATTTCCGGTTAAATCTCGACAATGAATTTTTTGGTGAAATACAACTCCCCGACTTAATATACGTAATAGAGAAATTTAAATCTAAGGTTAAAGAAGAACTTTTCTTTTAAATCTTCGTGTCGCATTTATATATTTAATATTATAAATAACAACTTTGGTTTTTAATCTACTTATTCAGGGGACCTCAAAACATATTTTTTGGTGAAATACAACAACTCCCCGACTTAATATACGTAATAGAGGGGAAACACATCTGTGCGTGACCGACAACCGCCACTGACACTGACATAGTTACTTCCCCTCCGTTTCCCCTCCATTTCCCCTCCGTCGCCGCGCAGCGACAGCGTCCTCACACGGCAGAATTTGAACTAAACCCAATAGCCGAACACCTACCCAAAATTGAAGAAAAGATAATTTACTAAAGATGTAGCAATGAGTCTGTCATTGGGTTATGGCAACAAAGTGGAAAATGTATTAAATATAACTTACTTCAAATGATAAATGAAGGAAATCTGTGCCATAGTCCTGAAGATGCACTTCTGGAGATGTCGAGCACTGCAGTAGTTCATTTTGTAATATGCACAGTTCTGAAATTCAGAGAATGCAAAAGTGAATTTAATATTAATGTCATCATTCTAAGCAAAGTAGATTCGAACTACAGCTGATTTGCAAAAAAGTAATAATAGTCAAGTCCATACCAACATGTGGTGGTGGTGGTGCTGATGATGACGACGATGTATTTAATACATGAATCATACTTACCAACGACCTTGTAACAATAGATTTGTTTCCTCTTGCTGCTCATACTCTCTAGCACTAGTTTTACAAATATTCTTCCCAGATTTATTTTCGCTCCGCTGCCGTTAATAATATCACACACGTCAACCATGTTTTCAAATCAAAATCAGTTTTAAATTAAGTAACTGGGTGTCGCATCGCCAACTTACACTCCATTAAATTACGAAACAAGATCTGTAATGCATTCATATTTGCTATTGAATCAGTTCAGTCATTAGGTAATTCCTTTTATTGTATGATTTATTTCTTCGTTTTAATGTTTTATTCACAATTTCCTATTAAATTGTTTCATAAAACGCTACTCCCATAATAACGAATATTGGCATCACTGATACGTGCTCTACCTCCATTGACATCCGGTGAAGAGACATCTGTTGACAATACCTTGTTCTAAAATTGACGTGCAGCGCTCGAAATGAACCTTTCGCCTTTCACCACGGTGATCTTGACAGAACAACGTAGAACTGGAGGATAGGCACCTCCAGTGTGCCTATTCCAATCGGCACCCACTGGCACGAACCAACGATCCGTCGATAATGCAGTACGCCTCTATATCGACCGAGCAGCACTACATCCGCCCCTCCTTTGTGCCTATTCCACGCCAAAATCAAATGCCGAATTTCTTTCTTTCTTTCGAAATCACAATTCGCGCACTCGTGAATAGTTTCCGACACATATTAGCCTAATACGCACTACATGAGCCACATGATTCTTGTCCAAGTAGCTGATGTAATGCATATTATGCTAATATGTGAAAATTTGAAATGAGCTGTAAACAATTCATGAGTGCGCGAGCGCTAGATGTGACTTCGAAAGAAGTTCAATCAATTCCTGAATATAAGATTTGCAAGAAGAAGCCACTTTTAAACTTGACACTTTTTCTATGTATGAATATTTATGTCTTCAATTAATCATAACTTTAGTTGTAATATCACACAAATTGTTGAGATTATGCAATATATTTTTATTTTATTTCTCTCAAGAATTTCAAAGCTTACAGCAATTTTATTATAAGTACACATTGGGTTAATGGCAGATGAAAACAGGAAAGGATAGCACAAGGTTATGTGTAATGCAACTTTTTTTGTACACAGTAAATTAGTAATAATGTTAAATCAAACTTCTGAAAGATAACCTTATTGACCAAGAAATAAAAAACTAAATAGATTCTAAATGAACATACACCAACTATGTACAACAAACCAGCACTATTTCAAAAAGGAAACAAAGAAGTCATGTTAATGCCTATGTTTAATAAGATTTTGAAAAGCAATCATACTTTAATATATACATTATTTTCAGTGCAAGTTCACGAAAGAATGTATTAAGAGAAAGACCTGAAATTTGAGATTGTCTCATATGGCATTCATAGTTTATTTAAACGTTTAAAATTAGTACATGAGACAGTGTCAGCAACCGAGCAGTATGCAAAATATACACAATTCATATAACACTATCAAAGGTAGGTGCTACCAAATCCAATTATGCTCTCCTGAAACAAACAACAGGAAACAGTGCAAATAATTCATCAATATTTCATATAGTTCATTTCAAAACGATATCAAGTCCCATTGTACTCAAAATTTAGTTTGGTACAATTTCCTACTCTTAGTGTGTATTGTGACTTTGGTGGGTGTAAAGTAAAGAAGACAGATGTAGTCGAGATAAAGAAACACTTTTATTTCCGTAAACAGTAACTTTGTACACTCTTTGCAACAGCAAGAAAGTCTTTACCGATTCACCAACAGCACGGCTCCGAATTAGTAACACAAAAACTGTCCCTTCTCACACTTTACCGCTATTTATATCTCCCAGGCGCTATTCTGGAAACTTCAGGAAAGTTCAGTTATTATTGCGGTGAAATACAAAGCAGAAAATTCCAGAAGTCTCTATCCCTTTCTCTCTTTCGGCAAGCGCCCCAACAATGCGGCCATTCTCTGTCTCTTCCCGTCGGCTCCTTTGCGGTAGTGCCGAAAATAATGCGATGGGCGACACTGCTCCCTCCTCAAGGCTGCTCGTCCCGAACAGCACCATCGTAACGGGCCAGACGATTCGGGTGTACCACTAACATCTTTCCTCGGGGCATCTTCTGGATGCGGTAGGCTACGTCGTTAATCCTCTTTACCACTCGGTACGGTCCTTGTCACGGTTGAAGTTTTGGGCAGCGTCCCTTGGTCCTGGTAGGGCGGTACAACCAGACCATGACACCTTGCTGGAATCCTCGGCTGTTGGCTTGCCTGTCGTACCGGGTCTTCATGCGGTCGCTCGCCATCTGGATGTTCTGACGAGCCATCTGGTGCATGTCGTGGAGATGGTCTACTAGATTCTCCACATACTCGGTTGCCGGCTGTTTCGCTTCCGGGGGGCTCCCAAAAGCCAGGTCACAAGGGAGGCGTAGCTCTCGGCCGAGCATTAGGCTTGTTGGTGTCATCCCGGTGCTGTCGTGTGTCGACGAACGGTAGGCCAGCAAGAACAGTGATACCTTGAGGTCCCAGTCTCGCTAACGGCTGGCCACGACCTTCCTCAGGTGCTCCTCTAGGGTCTTGATATATCTCTCGACCATGCCGTCCGACTGTGGATGTAGGGGTGTTGTGCGGGTCTTGTTCACCCCAAGTCTTTCCAATGCCTCCTTCATTAGGTGCGACTCAAAATTGGTGCCCTGGTCGCTGTGGAGCTCTAACGGGACCCCAAAACGGCAGAACAGCTGTTCCACGAGGCAGTCTGTAATCGTCTTCGCCTCTTGGTTCGGGATGGCATACACCTCCGGCCACTTGGTGAAGTAGTCCACAGCTACCATCAGGTACTTGTTGCCTCGATCGGACACTTGGAATGGTCCAGCTATGTCGATGGCGATGCGTTCGAAGGGCGCTCCGACGTTGTACTGCTGCATGCGACCCCGGCTCCTAGTCTGGGTGCCGCGACTCGCCGCGCACACGTGACATTGACAGCACCAGTTCTCAGCGTCTGCTCGGAGCCTCAGCCAGTAGTAGCACTGTCGGAGTTTGTCGATCGTCCGGTTTGCTCCTAGGTGTCCACCCGAGGTACCGGCGTGCACTTCCTCCAAGACTTCTGGGACCTTACTTCGGGGAAGTACCAACTGCTCTTTCTGGGTCTTCCCATCAGGTGATTCCCATACCCGGAACAGCACGCCCTCTTTGGTCTTCGAGTCCCATTGGGCCCAGTATGACTTGTATGTAGCGCTTCTGGGTGCGATGTCCTCCCAGGTTAGTCTCGCCCCTGCCTGCACTTCTCTCAAGAGTAGCCCCAAGTCGGCGTTCGCCAGCTGCTCCCTCCTCAGGCCCGCGCTATCCCATCCATCCGCAGGCACTGCCGTGACCACTCTGAAAGCTGCGGTACGCTCCTTCTCTTCCACTCTTGCGCATTGGCCGCACTCTTCTGGGCAGGGTCTTCGGGACATGGCGTCTGCGTTGCCGTGGCTCTTCCCTCTGCGATGTTCGGAGGTGAAGTCGTACTCTTGCAACCTCTGGAACCAACGGGTTGTCTGGCCCTCCAGGTTTCTAAAGCTAAGTAGCCAGGTTAGGGCGGAGTGGTCTGTCCTCAGGTGGAATGGCTGACCGTAAAGGTACTTGTGGAAGTGCTCCAAGGTCTTCACTACCGCCAGTAGCTCTCGTCGGGTGACACAGTAGTTCTTCTCTGCCTTGGACAACGTCTTGCTGTAGTAGGCTATCACCCGCTCGTGGCCGTTCTGGACTTGGGATAGGATGCCTCCAATGCAATGGTCACTGGCGTCGGTGTCCACAATGAAGGCGTCGCCTGGTTGTGGAAATCCCAAAATAGGAGCACTGCAGAGCGTCCTCTTCAGCTGCCGGAAAGCGCCTTCGGCGTCCTCCGTCCACACATAAGGTCGATGTTCTTCCGTCAGGCGAGTGAGGGGTTTGGCGGTGCTGGAGAAACCCTTTATGAAGCGGCGGTAATAACTGCACAATCCAAGGAAACTGCGCAGTTCTCGCTTATCCTTTGGGCGAGGCCAATCTCTCACGGCCTGTGTCTTCTCCGGATCCGTGGCCACTCCGGTTGGTGAGGCTATGTGGCCGAAGTAGTTGACTTCCATGCGGAAGAGCTGGTACTTCTTGGCGTTCAGCTTCAAGCCGGTCGCCTGCAGCCTCTGTAGCACCTTGGTCAGTTTGTCAAGATGGTCTTCGAATGTCTTGCCAACGATGATGATGTCGTCCAGGTATAACAGGCAGGCGTCATAAGTCAATCCTCTCATTACTGACTCCATGAGGCGTTGGAACGTAGTTGGTGCGTTGCAGAGACCAAAGGGCATAACTGTGAACTGCCAAAGCCCTTGGCCTGTCGAGAATGCGGTCTTCTCCTTGTCTCTCGGGTCTAGAGTCACCTGCCAGTAACCCGATTTCAGGTCCAGGGTTGAGAACCACTGCGCACCAGCAAGCGTGTCCAGGGTGTCGTCAATCCGGGGTAAGGGGAAGCAGTCCTTCCTGGTGACAGCGTTCAGCTTCCTGTAATCTACGCAGAAGCGTAGCTCGCCATTCTTCTTCTTCACCAGAACTACAGGGGAACACCAAGGACTGTCAGACTCTTCGATCACTCCCTTGGTTCTCATGTCCCCCAGCATGTCTCGTACCGCCGCTTGTTTAGCCAACGGAACGCGTCTAGGTGGTTGCCGAATAGGCCGGGCGTCTCCGGTGTCGATGTGGTGAAGCACTCGGTCCGTGCGGCCGTAATCGCTGCTGCCTTGGCTGAAGACGCGCTGATATCGTCTCAGCAGTTGTTGGACCTTCTCTCTCTGTTCAGCGGTCAGGTGGTCGGCCGCCCTCTCCAGTAAGCCTTCCAGCCGGGGCCCCAGGTGCTGCGTCGGCACCGGCTCCTGGGTCTTGTCTATTGGTGTTACGCTGACCACGGGCTCGCACGCCCCCAACTCCGTCCCGGCCTGGACGTCGTGATCGATGTCTGTTGGGTTGAGCAGTCTCACCGGCACCTCCTCTCGGCACGGCAACAATTTCCCGGCTACACAGAGCCCGTGTACATGCGTCTTCCGGTCCAGCAGCATGTTCATCTTGCGCTGGCCTTCCAGTCGCGCCGTCACTACCATCTCGCTTCTCGCGGGGACAACTACGTCTTCCCTGAGAATGACCCTGCAGATTCCAAGGCATTCTTCTGGGTACCGGAGTATTACTTCCTCTCCCTTAAGCCGCAAAACCTTCTTGCCGATGTCGACCGTCGCCTCGTGGCTCCTGAGGGCATCCAGTCCCAGTATCACCTCCTCAGCCACCTCCGCGACGAACACCCACAAACGCAAGACACTTCGCCCCAAGGTCAACTACAGCAGGGCCTCCCTCTCCACAGGCAAGATGTCACCCGATGCCGTCACTAGTTGGTACGGTTGACTCGGCTTTCTCGACGGCAAGCCCCTGGCTACGTCAGGTCTGATGACAGTCACGGCTGCTCCAGTGTGAACAAGCACGCGGCACGGCTTTCCTCTCACCCAACCGTCCGCGATGAGGCTGTCATCCATCCGTCGGCTGACGGCGCGCAGTGTCACTCGAGGGGGTGATGGTGATGGCGCCGACGTGCCCCTCGCCACGCCGGCCATTACTCGTTTTCCGGCTGCTCTTCTTGGTGCCGGCAGTCTCTCATCAGGTGTCCCGGCTGGCCACACCCCCAACACACGCCACCTGGTCTTCGTCGGCGTCCCTGGACTGGTCTGCGGTCTTCATCGTAGCGGACACTCCTTGTCTTCGAGGTCGGGGTAGCCGTCAACTTTGGCCGCTTCCATCCTTAATGCGGCCGTTAGTGCCTCGTGGATGGTCTTGTAGTCGCCGAGCATCAGGCGTTGACGTATCTCGGCATCGCGTACCCCGTCGACGAAGGCATAGGCGGCTTCTCGGGATACGAATTTTCGGCACTACCGCAAAGGAGCCGACGGGAAGAGACAGAGAATGGCCGCATTGCATGTATAGCAATGTGTAGCACTTCTATTTCAAACATATAGAAAACTGCATGACTTATTTGTAGAAGAGTGAGTAGAGAAAACAGTGTGAATGTGCTATATAGCATTTCTATTTCAAACATACAGGTTTCAGGTCCGCAGAACTTACACAGGAAGGTTTGCTGTCTGGAAAGAAAGAGAGAAGATTGTGTTTCTGCACCATTGAAAGTGAGTACATTCATAAAACACAAATAACACACACAAGCTGCACCTATATGAGAAAAATATACTGTAAAAACCATAATTCAACATAGCTCATGAATTACAAAAAATTCATACTTCATTCTTGAAGAAAATGAACCATTTTTACAGGGTTATAACACTCTCATGCTTAAATTCTACAATTAAAGAGAATGTACCTAACATTTGTTTTTAAAGTGAGATTATGTAATAAAATAAGAAGTACCTACTAAATATTTTGGAGTAGCACTTACTTCTTCTTACCAGGTTCCAGTTCCAGCTAGCTAGCGCTTGCTCGCTCTCGGTAGATAGCTTTAGCCATTACTCCTCTCCTTTTTCAGTTGCTGCCAACATAAAGCTCATTTATTATCATTTTAAAACTCACACATTATGCAATATACTAAGATTTTATAAACACACAGACTATTTTTTTTTTCTTATTTGATACATTATTGTTGCAATTTGATATGGCTAGTACAAGAAATACAAGCAATAAAATAGAAAAACAAATTACTACTTTACCAAACAAATATAGATTTTTAAGACATTTTGCATGATAGATAAAATATGTTGTTTTCTAGTGCCTTGCATCTGGCAATGAAGCCATTAGCATTTGTGCTTTCCAATACTTTTGAACTGGGGCTTTCATGTAACTGTTTTCTTAACGGGCACCAGTTTTACAATGTGGCAGTTACATCACCCGACTTAAACCCCCATTTTGCAAGGGGGACCACACCTATCGTTGGTCAACGGGTCCATCGGACCTAGCAGGGAGGACTAAATAGGTGGTATTTAGATCCACCGACCTTCCCCTCATGTGCCTCTGAGGGATGCTGTTGTGCTGTGATAGGCCAGCACATATGTAAATGACATTTCCTCCATTTTAGATGAAACAGTTATACCGCTGTGATTCGGTCCCCAGAGCCTCATCTGTTAAAAGCAGGGTGCACCACGGGCAGGATGAGGATGGGAATTGGGTAGGAGAGGCTATAGGAGGCGCATCACTACCCCTTACTACCCCGATAGATAAAATATGTATATGTTGAATTGTCTGTGGTAAAGCATGAGTATAACGTATAAAAATGTAACACATAATTTGTTTCAATAACTGTTTTTGTGATATGAACAATCTCTGGGATGTCCACTGTTACTGTTTGAAGTTAGGTCTTTCCAGTAACGTTTGGCGAGGTTTTACGAATTCACTGTGAATTAACTATTGTGTGTAATTGATTGAAAGTACTTTCCATTAATTCAGTAGCTCAAACAGGTTATAAATAAAATTAGTAGTTTCAATATGGGTACTATTTGCTACACAACAGAGGTCTAACTTCAGCCCACTCTCTAACAAGAACATCTGGTGTAATGCTTTTAGATGTGCAATATTGTCAATTCTTTCACTCATTCTTGACATAGCCTCTAATGGAGTGAGATCTGAACTTCTAGCTGCCCATGAGATTGGTCCATTTCTGCCAATCCATCATTCTGGAAATTGATTATTTAACTTTTGTTGGACATAGTTTGCAAAATGGCACAGTGCTGAATTTTATTGAAAGATTATTTGCAACCACATTTCCACTTGCTTGACTTGAGGAAATAGAAATTTGTGCAGCATGTACAGTATGAAATGGAGTTGATTTTCTTTCATCAACAAAAAAGAATGGACCAAAAATCTTGTACATAAGACTGCACCAAATATACTCCTTAGGAGAATCTTGGATGTGGATTTTCCAAGGTCTAAATTCGGCAATTGTGCTAATTAATACAACTATTTACATGGAATGTGGCCTCATTGGGCAAGGTGATATCTCAAACATCAATTCTTTGTAGCATGTTAGCAGCAAATTCAGCCCTAAGCAATTTATTCTCAGCTTTTATTGCATGCAGCAGTTGATTTTACAGCTATGCAATTTCATTTTCTTCCACATGACATCATGCACTGATTAGTTTGGAAGATGTAAACGTAGACTGCGGCATGGACTGTGAACATAACATCTTTGACTATAATGGGCTTTTAAGGTCAATTGCTTGAGGCAATCCCTTATGTCTACATGAAAACCGGTTTTATGAATTAGAGGAAGACCAGCATAAGTAGCAAAACAATTTGGGCTGGAAAGGGCTAAAAGTACTCTCAGTCAATTACACATAATATTTAGTTGACAGTAAACTTGTAAAATTCCACCATACATTAATTTTATTTCCTGAAGTAGTGTTAATCTTTGACTTTCCTGCAAAGTCAGGGAATTTGAAGTCTGTTATACACGGCAACCAAAATTTATATTTGGCTATCAGTTTTCCATTTCTATCTACAATGAAATGTGTGATGTGGACCCAACAATAGACAATACTTACCTACTCAACCACCTACCTACCTTCCTTCCTTTCTTTTAGCCTATCTTTTAAGCTACCTATCTTTTAGCCTACCTACTTATAGCCAATCTTTTAGCCTATGTTTTAGTCTATCTTTTAGCCCTCCTGCCTACTTATTTATATATCTATTTACCTACCTACTTATTGTTGTTATACTTGCTGCTCACAGTCACAAGTCCATACACATGGTTCTGTATTTAAGGCAGCATCCCAAAAGAGAGTGTGTTTCAGGAACTGTCCAATCTTCATCACGGAGCAGCTGAAACAAAACAAGTTGTTAAGTCTAATGATATGTGTCCATAAACAAACTTTCCCACACATAACACAAATGTCTTTTAAGCCATTGTTGTCACAGTTCTTATTGATTATAGAAATATCTTATGTGTCACATTCACATGACACTCTCCACCCTCTTTCATTTATTAATGGCTATACAAAAGTTAATTTTAATCAATATAAACCTTTACAAAAATAACTACTTTACATGTTTCATTATAGATACAAGGTGAATAATAATAATAAAAAAGTTTAGCCTACAGGCATTCTGTAAGGGCGAAGGCCTCCTGTTTACACAAGGACTTGCTCGTAAATAAGCTCCAAAAGTGAGTGAATCCTTGGGAGTTTTGTTGTGTTGCTCATCTGTCGTCCTGTTCTTAATGCCCTTTTCCACTCATAAAACCCTTCTAGTTTTTCCTGTCCCCCGAAACTTGTGCACTCTCCGTCATTATCTTTCTGCCCGGTTTGGTGCTTGTTGATTCCTACTTGGCTGCAACTGTTGACCATTGATTTCGTGCTTTGGTTCGAAAGTAGTCGCCCATCTAGTCCTTTGGCATCCTTCTTGCAGGTCCCACATTGTGTGTGGTACGCCCTTGTGTGATACGTGTCTACCCAATTTCCATTTTAGGCTTCCTGCCCTTTCTACTACATCACACTTTTTGTCCTTCCTCTAAGTTCCTCGTTCCTGGCCCATTAACAGAGAAATTATGGCCAACATAAGGTTTCGACTAATTGTGACTGTTACACGTAGCCTAAGATAGCTAAGTCAACTTTCTTTAGGTTTTCTAAAGACTTGACGAGACCTTCAGTATTCTGGCTTGTTTGTTGAAATTGTCCCATTAACAGAGAAATTATGGCCAAAATAAAGTTTAGAGTAATTGTGACTGTTACGCGTAAAATCACGTTTTTTCAGGAATAGCACCTATAACGATAACCCTAATAAGCAAAACCCTATCTGAATACAACATTTTATTGAAATCATTAGAGCCCTATCCAAGTTGCGCGGAATATATTTATATACAAGAATTGCTCATTTAAATGTATAACATAAGATTTAGGATCTTATGCTCCATTCTCCTGTAGCTGCTTTTTCAGTTTTCCTGTCAGTGACCATGTCTGACACGCATAAAGTAATGTTGGCATAACGCCTTTATCTGGGATTTCTACTTTTGTACTTGCTTTTAGTCTCTTGTCTGTGAGAAGGAACTTAAGTGACCAATTTGTTCCATGCTAGTCCTATTTCACTCTGTGCATCTTCATTTAGGGAGATGCCTTGCCCGAGGTACACATACTCGAGTGGTGATTGGTGTATTTGGATACTATCATGTGATCCAATTGGTCATTAATTTATTTTTGTGAAGGTTGCAAACTGAATAATGATAGTCAATTGTTTAACAATTGAACATGTTAAAATTACATACTGTTTTCATGACACCTTCATGAGAAACATTTGAATATTTACAGGACTAAGTATTAACAATTTCAACCATCAGTAACATTATGTCAGAAATGGCTTATGCCACAAGAAAAGTTATTTCAAATAAATTGTGTTTTAACAAGATGTACATTTCTTATGTGGTAATATTTTGTCTCTCTTACAGTTTACCAGTTATTCATAAGTCATTCAGAATAAAGAGAACTTCAGAGAATATTCACAGATAATTCAACGTATACATTTCATTTGTTATGAAAATATTTTAAATATATGGTATTTTAATTAAAATTGTTTGTCATTTTTGAGAAAATGAAAATTTTTGGAAAATGTTCTATGTAAAAGGTAGTTTGGATTGGCACAATTTTCTTGAAAGATGCTGAATTTGAATACCAAGTTTAATATTTAACGAACTTTTTGTTTTTGAGTTATACTCTTCACAGACTTTTTGGTTAATTCATGGGGTCTCAAACTGTGTATTTTCAGTGAACTCTCAATATTAAATTTTTGGATGAAATATCATACTTTCTCTACTTACTGTACATAGCAGAGCATTGGCAGCACCATAGCTGAGTGGTTAGACCACTCGCTTCTCTCCAAAGCGGCTCGGGTTAATTGCATGTGGGATCTGTGGTGGATGAACTTTCACTGAGGCGGGTTATCTCCAGGTTCCCCTGCCATCTCATTCCACCTGTGCTCCGTCTTGATCCCATGTATCATCAGTGTCGCCATATGTAGTAGTAGTAATGTTTTAGGGCGCACAACTGCTGGGGTTATTAGCGCCCGAACAACACAAAAACTTAAAAAGTACAGGTGGATAACCTGTTGTCTAAAATGTTACGGGAATTAAAAAGTCACCAAGACAGTGCCAGTAATGCTAAAAGTAGAGCTAAAATTAACACTAAAACCCACATGTAGCTACTGAAGTAGCAAACTGCACATGTGATCAACTAAAAACAACATAAAACTAGCGGTTTAAACACGACCTCCTATACCACTGAGACGAATAAAACTTAAGAGACGCTCTACAGCACTGGAATTATCTGCCAGAACCTCGACCAGGGTAGCCGGCAGTCCTAGGGACACGCGAAAGTGAGATAAAAGCTGGCACTGAATTAATACATGGCGTACCGTCAAAGGCTCGTTACAGTGATCACAAAGCGGCGCCGGGTCAGAAGATAAAAGGTGACCATGACTAAAACGACTGTGCCCGATACGAAGTCTAGCTAAAATTACTTCCTCGTGGCGACAAGCGCGAGAGGAAGTCTTCCAGGTAACCGGGAGGGGCTTAACCTCCCGAAGTTTGTTCCCCTGAACAGCACTCCACTTAGCACGCCACCGCGAAAGGATAACAATACGTAAAACGGTGCGAAAGTCTTCATAGGGAACACAAGAACTGTAACACCTGGGACCTAAAACTGCTGCCTTCGCAGCAGCATCGACAGCCTCATTCCCTGTAAGGTCTGCGTGTCCAGGCACCCATGCAAAGGACACGCTAATGCCAGCACCAGCGAGTGAGTGCAGACTGTCCTGGACACGCTGCACGAGCGGATGGTAGCTGTACAGCATCCTTAGGCTCTGCAAAGCACTCAGGGAGTCGGAACAAATAACCCAGTGCTGCGAGGTTTGCCGATGAATATATAAAAGAGCTTGGTAAATACCAAACAGCTCAGCTGTAAAAATCGAGCACTGTGCTAAAAGACGAAAGCTAAAACTCTGCCGATCATGGATAAAAGCACATCCTACTCCGCGATCATCCTTAGAGCCATCAGTGTATATAAAATTGCAGTGAGCAAAATTCGCTCTAAGAGAGGAAAAAGCCGAGCGAATAGACGATGCAGGCGTCGTCGACTTCGGCAGGGACAACAACTCCAGATCCACGGTAGGCGGCGAACCACGCCAGGGTGGAAATCTGGTTACTCCTCTGGAAAAGGTAGCCGGTAAGGTCATGTCCAATGCTCGAAGCAGGCAGCGAAACCGAACGCCTGGAGGGAGTAGGGCCAGGGAGCGAGCCAAGTATTGACGGTCCAAGGAATCGTTAAAAAACATGGTATAAGACGGATGTCCCGGCAGACTAGAAAGACTGCAAGCGTAACTACAAAGAAGGACATCACGCCGAAAAGAAAGCGGAGGTTCGGCAGCTTCCGCACACAAGCTAATAACTGGACTCGTTGGAAAAGCACCAATACTCAACTTGATACCACGGTGATGAATCGCATCGAGACGCTTTAGAACAGACGGCCGAGCCGACGAGTAAACAATAGAACCATAATCAAGTTTCGATCGGACAAGAGAGCGATATAACCGTAAAAGAACAGTCCGATCGGCTCCCCAGGATGTGCCACATAAAACGCGTAAAACACTAAGAGAACGCTCGCACCTTGCCTTCAAATACGAAATATGAGAGGACCAGCTGAGTTTCCTGTCGAAGACCAACCCTAAAAATTTCGCCTCGTCTGCGAAGGGAAGGACGTCCGCACCGAGATGGAGAGAAGGTGGGAGGAACGCCTTCCGCCGCCAGAAGTTAACACAGACGGTTTTCTCGACGGAGAACTGAAAGCCACTCTCAAAAGCCCAGGTGTAGAGGCGGTCAAGACAAAATTGAAGACGGCGCTCTAACAGACAAGTCCGTCGAGAACTACAGTAAATAGCGAAATCGTCCACGAATAACGAAGCAGAAACTCCAGCAGGAACACACTCCACAATGGAATTGATGGCAATAGCAAACAAGGTGACGCTGAGTACCGAGCCCTGAGGTACTCCGTTCTCTTGGGTAAAAACACGAGATAAAATCGAACCAACGCGAACTCTAAAGACCCTATCCCTCATAAACTCGCGAATAAAAAGAGGCATGCGTCCACGAATGCCTCATTTATGGAGGGTTCGAAGAATACCGTGCCTCCAACAAGTGTCATACGCTTTCTCAAGGTCAAAAAAGACTGCAACTGTTTGACTCTTCCTCACAAATCCGTTCATGATATGTGTGGATAGTGATACCAAGTTGTCGACCGTTGAACGGAAGCGACGAAAACCGCACTGGACGTTGGACAGCAGAGTTTGAGATTCAAGCCACCACGTCAATCGCCCGTTAATCATGCGCTCCATCACCTTGCACATGACACTGGTGAGGGAGATCGGACTATAACTGGAAGGTAGATGGCGATCCTTACCAGGCTTCAAGATTGGGACGATGGTGGCCTCGCGCCAAGCGGATGGAAAGGTACTGGTGCGCCAGATGTGGTTATACACTTCCAAGAGAAAGAGTTTAGCAGCCGAAGAAAGGTGCTGCAGCATTAACACGTGAACACCATCAGGCCCAGGAGCAGACGATTTGGAGGAGGCCAGGGCCCGCTCCAGCTCCGGCATGGTGAAAAAGGCGTTATAACACTCGCGATTGGAAGAGGGAAAGGATATGGCATTCGACTCGGCCCGGTGCTTAAGGAATAAGAAAGCCGGGTCAGAACGCGAAGAACTTGAAATTGCAGCAAAAGCAGTGCCTAGTGTATCAGCAACTTCTTGAGGGCTAACGATGGTGTCATTATTAACCCTAAGCCCAGGAACCGTTGACGGAGAAACTTTGCCAGCCACCCGACGAAGCTTGTCCCAAACGACAGATGCAGGAGTAAAACAATCGAAGGACTCCACAAAATGGAGCCAGGAGGTCTTCTTACTGGCCCGTATGATGCGACGAGCTCTGGCGCGCTGTTGCTTGTAGATGACCAGATTGTCGAGTGTAGGATGTCGGTGAAACACTCGAAAAGCAGCTCTGCGTGCACGAACGGCTGCCTGGCATTCGTCAGTCCACCAGGGGACCGGTAATCGTCGTAGTTGTGGCGACGATCTAGGGATAGTACGTTTGGCAGCGGAGATAATGACGCAAGTAACGTGGTCCACCTTCTGGTCAACATCATCGAACTCGCGGTCGTCGAATACAGCCAAGCGAGAATAAAGCGGCCAGTTCACCTTGCTCATCTGCCAGGTGGGTACACGTGGCGAGTGCATGTAGTGTGAAAGCATGGTGATAATGCAGGGAAAATGATCGCTAGAAAATGTATCAGAAACGACGTTCCATTCCAACCGATGTGTGAGCTGTGCTGAGCAAACAGACACGTCCAAGTGTGAGAAGGTTCCGGTACTATCAGATATAAAAGTAGGTTCACCAGTGTTGAGAACGGAGAGGTGGTTCTGTGCGTATAACTCGGCAAGATGGATTCCTCTTACACATGCCCGACTCGAGCCCCAAAGAGGGTGATGGGCATTGAAATCTCCCAGCAAAAGGTAGGGTGCTGGGATACTAAGGCTGCAATATCAATGTCCGCAAGCGGGAGCGCACAAGGCGGGATATACACAGAACAGATGGTGAATGAAAAGCCAGGTAGACCGATAGTAACAGCAACAGCTTGCAAGGTTGTGGTAAGCATGACTGGTTGGTAGAAAACGCCGTCTCGAATCAAGATCATGACACCCCCATGCGCAGGAGAACCAGGTTCCGGTAGAAGGTCGAAATGTACCGGAATAAAACCAGGAAAGTTGAAGGAGTCCTGTTGACGAAGTTTGGTTTCCTGTAAGCACATGATAGTGGGAGACAGCGATCTTGCGAGTAACTGCAATTCGGCCCTATGTGTGCGAATGCCACGTGCATTCCACTGAAGAATGGACATCTGGAGGTAAAGGGAACAAGCTAGGGTTACTTGAGCGGCGGCTGGCGCTTCAATTTGCCCTTACAGTTTCGCGAGGAACTAGGGCTTTTAGGTGGTGGTATTTCCTGTTCCATTGGTTCCTCTGAAGGAAGAGGCTCACTACCAGCAGAAAGAAGTGCCTGGAAACGATTGTCCGTAGGCACAGGAGAATCACGAGGATCTCTGCTGCGCCTTTGGTCTTCCTGTGAACGAGATCTCCGAGGAGGTGAAGGAGAATTATCATTCCGTCCACATCGGCTACTGGCGGAAGTCTGAGGATCTTTTAGAAAGTCACTTCGTTTTGGCTGGATTTTAAATTTTCGTTGTTCAGTACCAACAGTGATCGACTTAGATGTAACGGATGCAGGAGCAGCTGGTAGGGTAGGGGTAGCGACGGCATCGGAGATTACAGGTAGAGTCTGCGTACTCATATCCCGCTTTTGCACTTGCGTTTGTACCACGGAACTAAAGGTACCAAATTTAAGGAGAGAAGGCTGGCGAGCGAGATGGCGTTTGCGGGCTTCACTGAAAGATAAACGTTCTTTCACCCGCAGCTCTTGTATGGCCTTCTCATCCAAAAAGCGGGGACAGTCGGGGGATGTCGCTGGATGGGCGCCCCTACAATTCACGCAGCAAATAACTGATTGACAAGCTCCGTCGTGGGCATCCTTACCACACTTTAGACAAACAGGAATTGCAAGTTTGCAAGAAATCTTTGTGTGGCCAAAGCGTTGGCACTGAAAGCAACGCATAGGACGGGGAACATATTGTCGTACAGGAATCACTTCGTATCCCGCTTTAATTTTCGAAGGTAGGTCAAGCCGATCGAATGTGAGGAACAGGGTACGGGTAGGCACCTGCACACCATCGCGTTTAGCCCTGACTCGGTAGACCTCAATGACTCCTTGATCCGATAAATAACCCAAGATCTCTTCCTCCGACATGTCATCCAACAGGGGTGAGGTGATGACCCCCTTTGTAGAGTTTAAACTACGGTGCTTCTCGACACGAATAGGATATCCGTGGAGTAGTTTGGCCTTTAACAATTTATCAAACTGGGCTGAGGTAAATGTCTTAATAAGAAGAGAACCGTTCCGGAGTCTGGTACATGACTTTACAGGACCGGCTATTTTATCAAGACCGGCCTGGATGACGAAAGGGTTAACTTTCACAAATGACTGAGCCTCTTCTAATCTACTGATAACCAGGTACCGAGCTGATGACACTGCGGTTACCTCCTTTACTTCTTGCACTTGACGTCGTCTTTTAGGTGTATTTGTAGCCATAAAAGGGTTACATAAAATTCATCCCCCAGTGCTCCCCACCCACCACGGAGCCCAACGAGGGGTCTCCCCACTGGGATGACAGGGCTACACAGGGGATATAGCGGGCTCGCCGTCCCACTCACCCTGGAGTTCAGTGCAATACCTAGTCCTGGCCGATTGACTAGGGGTGGGTTAGTCCCTAGCCTCCCGTTTAGATGAAGCAGTAACCAGAGCAGTGTATTGGAAATGCGCACCCTCCCCAGATTCAGAAAAGAAACTGTCCCGGGCTCAGATACGCACCCCTCAACCACCAGGATAAACCTTTCCACCGACACGGGTCTCCACGCACGGCCTACACGTGGGTGGGCGATTTCACTGACTCCCTCACCATGAAGAGGAGCCCAAACCGAGGGAGTCAGTTGGCTCGGGGCCCCGGGTGCGCCAAACCCGGACCTACCGTAGTAGGTCCCCCTGGGGGGTCGCCATATGTAGTAAAAGCAGGGTTTAAACACTGCAAAAAACAAAACAGAAAAGAAAATAACAGCAAGTAATGTGGAATTGCAACAAACATTTAAAAAGGTTACTCTTTTATACCATGGATAAGTTTGTAAATGTAAAATATATGTAAATTGTAAGTGCATCTCTCAACATGTATGTATATGTTTCAATGGACGAATAATAAACAAATGCCTTTCATCAAATGGTGCTCTCTGACAATCACACCACTTCTACAATACCGTGCTCTTCCTTCAAATATCATGTTTCTTTCTGCCTTCTCTAGCAAATGGCCGAAATAAGCCAACCTTATAACACCGATGCTGAGTACTAAATCCTTCCTTCCCTGGCGAAATAAGACAATCTTACAACAGCAATGCTGAAATAAAAGTAAAATCTTAAGCAGAGACTCGAACCCGGGCCTTCTGCACGGAAAAATAGTTCCGTTAACTACTTGGCTATACCGGAGATGAGACTTAACCTTAATTTTATTTTAATTACCTCATCAAAGGAACTTAAAAAACGTTTAAACAGAGTTACATTCGAACCCAGGACCTTTCCCTTACAAGCCATCGCCTTTAACCACTCGGTTATCTTGGACGCAAAGTATTAGGCTCATTTTTATCTTTATTACATCTAAGTTTGAGTTTAATAGAATAAAAACGAGTTGAGATTCGAACCCAGGTCTCCTGCGCTGTAGTCTATGACTCTAACCACGACACGGCACTTCAGTGAACTTATTTCATTCTGATACTTATAGCCTTTTTAATACGACTGCAGAGAAATTTAAATAGGAAAGAAAAGCTATTTCTCCGCAGTAAGACTCGAACCTATGACCTGCAGGTTCATAGCCAACCGCCTTAGCCATTCAGCACACAAGAGTCCGCTAAAAATTTTTCTCTATATGGTAAATACATTATTCGCCATAACTTTTTTGTAATTTAAAATTTCGAAAATCTGAGTTCAGATCCGAATTCTGGTAGTCTTCAGCTTTCCAACGATATATCACAACACACGATTATTCCATTTTACAGATGAAGTATTACACTGCACTGTGCACACGTTTTACGTCATAACTCCTTTATAAATTGAGATATCGAAAATCTAAGATCGGTTCTGGATTCTGCTCGTCTTCAGCTTTCACATGACACTCCTAACTCAATTTTTTTTTCGGGACCCCAAAAAATAGCAAGGCACCCCTTCAAATTTCGACCTCTTGTCCAAACTTTAAACGTGAATAATCTCTGAACGGATAAAGCCAGAGTCTCCGGCAAAGTGGTCAAAGAAAGCAAATTTTCTGGTCAATTTTTTGGCACTTTGTAAGCTCGAAAATATGGAACAGAACCAAAGATATTTACAGTTTTGGTTTTCAGAAAACTGCAAAAACAGGCCTTAAGCCGGGCAAGTCCACAAATGACCGTCACCGATTTCCATGACATTTGGCATACTTATAGATTCAAACCCCAGGATCACGAATCCGGTCTCCGTTTCTCGAAAATCCTATCTGTTTTGTGTTTTATGACATATCAAAGTCTACGACTGAAAACTTTAGACATCTCTGAGCACCACATAAGTGAGGTTAGGACAGAATTTTGAACTATTTCGTCACCTACGCAATGTAAAGAAAGCATTAGATGCAAACATTTTGAAATTTACTTTTTATGGTGTGCACACGTTTTGCCCCATAAGTAATTTAAAAATAAGAGATATCGCAAATCTAAGACTGGTTCTGGAGTCTACTCTCATTCAGCTACCACTTGACCTGCCTAACTCAATTTCTTTTTCGGCAACCCCAAAAAATGGCAAGGTGCGCCCCTTCAATATTCGACCCCTTGTCCAAAATTTAAACGTGAATCATGTCTGAACGGCTAAAGCCAGAGTCTCCAGCAAATTGGTCAAAGAACGGTAATTTTTTGGTGAATTTTTTAGCACCTTGTAAGCTCGAAAATATGGATTAGAACCAGAGATATTTACAGTTTTAGTTTTCAGAAAAGTGCCAAAAAGGCCTTCAGCCGGGCAAGTCCACAAATGACCGTCACCTATTTCCATGACATTTGGCATACTTATAGATTCGAACCCCAGGATCACGAATCCGGTCCCCGTTTCTCGAAATTCCTATATTTTTGTGTTTTATGGCGTGTCGAAGTCTACGACGGAAAACTTTAGACCTCTCTGAGATTTTTGGATTTGGTTTAAGGGCGCTCAACTTTTAGGTCATCAGCGGACCTCTCTGAGAACCACATAAATGAGGTTAGGACAGAATTTTGAACTATTTGGTCACCTACGCAATGTAAAGAAAGCATTCGATGCAAAAATTTTAAAAATTTATTTATTTATTTATTTATTTTTTTTTTTTTTTTGGTGTGCACACGTTTTGCCCCATAAGTCATTTAAAAATAAGAGATATCGCAAATCTAAGACTGGCCCTGGAGTCTACTCTCATTCAGCTACCACTTGACCTGCCTAACTCAATTTTTTTTGGCACCCCCAAAAAATGGCAAGGTGCGCTTCTTCGATATTCGACCCCTTGTCCAAACTTTAAACGTGAATCATGTCTGAACGGCTAAAGCCAGAGTCTCCAGCAGAGTGGTCAAAGAACGGTAATTTTTTGGTGAATTTTTTAGCACTTTGTAAGCTCGAAAATATGGATTAGAACCAGAGATATTTACAGTTTTAAGTTCCAGAAAAGTGCCAAAACAGGCCTTCAGCCGGGCAAGTCCACAAATGACCGTCACCGATTTCCATGACATTTGGCATACTTATAGATTCAAACCCCAGGATCACGAATTCGGTCTCCTTTTCTCGAAATTCCTATTTGTTTTGTGCTTTATGGCGTGTCAAAGTCTACGACGGAAAACTTTAGACATCTCTGAGCACCACATAAGTGAGGTTAGGACAGAATTTTGAACTATTTCGTCACCTACGCAATGTAAAGAAAGCATTCGATGCAAAAATTTTGAAATTTATTTTTTTTGGTGTGCACATGTTTTGCCCCATAAGTCATTTGAAAATAAGAGATATCGCAAATCTAAGACTGGTCCTGGAGTCTACTCTCATTCAGCTACCACTTGACCTGCCTAACTCAATTTTTTTTTCGGCACCCCCAAAAATGACAAGGTGCGTCTTTTGTATTTTCGACCCCTTGTCCAAACTTTAAACTTGAGTCATGTCTGATCGGCTAAACCCAGAGTCTTCAGCAAAGTGGTCAAAGAAAGGTAATTTTTTTGGTAAATTTTCTGGCACTTTGTAAGCTCGAAAATATGGAATAGAACCAGAGATATTTACAGTTTTAATTTTCAGAAAAGTGCCAAAACAGGCCTTCACCGATTTCCATTGCATTTGGCATACTTATAGATTCGAACCACAGGATCACGAATCCGGTCTCCGTTTCTGGAAATTCCTATTTGTTTTGTGTTTTATGGCATGTCAAAGTGTACGATGGAAAACTTTAGACATCTCTGAGAACCTCATGAGTGAGGTTAGGACAGAATTTTGAACTATTTGGTCACCTACGCAATGTAAAGAAAGCATTCGATGCAAAAATTTTGAAATTAATTTTTTTTGGTGTGCACACGTTTTGCCCCATAAGTCATTTAAAAATAAGAGATATCGCAAATCTAGGACTGGCCCTGGAGTCTACTCTCATTCAGCTACCACTTGACCTGCCTAACTCAATTTCTGTTTCGGCACCCCAAAAAAATGACGGGGTGCGCCCCCTCAATATTCGACACCTTGTCCAAACTTTAAACGTGAATAATGTCTGAACGGCTAAAGCCAGATTCTCCAGCAAAGTGGTCAAAGAACGGTAATTTTTTGGTGAATTTTTTAGCACTTTGTAAGCTCGAAAATATGGATTAGAACCAGATATTTACAGTTTTAGGTTTCAGAAAAGTGCCAAAACAGGCCTTTAGCCGGGCAAGTCCACAAATGACCGTCAACGATTTCCATTACATTTGGCATACTTATAGATTCGAACCCCAGGATCACGAATCCGGTATCCGTTTCTCGAAATTCCTATTTGTTTTGTGTTTTATGGCGTGTCAAAGTCTACGACGGAAAACTTTAGACGTTTCTGAGCACCACATAAGTGAGGTTAGGACAGAAATTTGAACTATTTCGTCACCTACGGAATGTAAAGAAAGCATTCGATGCACAAATTTTAAAATTTTTTTTTTTTTGGTGTGCACACGTTTTGCCCAATAAGTCATTTAAAAATAAGAGATATCGCAAATCTAAGACTGCTCCTGGAGTCTACTCTCATTCAGCTACCACTTGACCTGCCTAACTCAATCTTTTTTTCGGCACCCCCAAAAAATGACAATGTGCGCCCCTTCAATTTTCGACCCCTTTTCCAAACTTTAAACTTGAGTCATGTCTGAACGGCTAAACCCAGAGTCTTCAGCAAAGTGGTTAAAGAAAGGTAATTTTTTGGTGAATTTTTTTGGCACTTTGTAAGCTCGAAAATATGGAATAGAACCAGAGATATTAACAGGCGTTCACCGATTTCCATTGCATTTGGCATACTTATAGATTCGAACACCAGGATCACGAATTCGGTCTCCGTTTCTCAAAAATCCTATCTGTTTTGTGCTTTATGGCGTGTCAAGGTCTACGACAGAAAACTTTGGACATCTCTTAGAACCACATAAGAGAGGTTAGGACAGAATTTTGAACTATTTCGCCACCTACGGTATGTAAAGAACGCATTCGATGCAAAAATTTTGAAATTTCTTTTTTTTGGTGTGCACACGTTTTGCCCCATAAGTCATTTAAAAATAAGAGATATCGCAAATCTAGGACTGGCCCTGGAGTCTACTCTCATTCAGCTACCACTTGACCTGCCTAACTCAATTTCTTTTCGCGGCACCCCCCAAAAATGGCAAGGTGCGCCCCTTCAATTTTCGACCCCTTGTCCAAACTTTAAACGTGAATCATGTCTGAACGGCAAAAGCCAGAGTCTCCAGCAAAGCGGTCAAGGAAGGGTAATTTCCTGGTGAATTTTTTGGCACCTTGTAAGCTCGAAAATATGGAATAGAACCAGAGATATTTACAGTTTTAGTTTTCCAAAAATGACCGTCACCGATTTCCATGACATTTGGCATACTTATAGATTCGAACCGCAGGATCACGAATCTGGTCTCCGTTTCTCGACATTCCTATTTGTTTTGTGTTTTATGGCGTGTCAATGTTTACGACGGTAAACCTTAGACATTTCTGAGCACCACATAAGTGAGGTTAATACAGAATTTTGAACTATTTCGTCACCTACGGAATGTAAAGAAAGCATTCGATGCAAAAATTTTGAAATTTATTTTTTTTGGGTGTGCACACGTTTTGCCCCATAAGTCATTTGAAAATAAGAGATATCGCAAATCTAAGACTGGCCCTGGAGTCTACTCTCATTCAGCTACCACTTGACCTGCCTAACTCAATTTTTTTTTTGCGGCACCCCCAAAAAATGGCGAGGTAGCGCCCCTTCAATTTTCGACCCCTTGTCCAAACTTTAAACGTGAATCATGTCTGAACGGCAAGAGCCAGAGTCTCCAGCAAAGTGGTCAAAGAAAGGTAATTTCTTGGTGAATTTTTTGACACTTTGTAAGCTCGAAAATATGGAATAGAACCAGAGATATATACAGTTTTAGTTTTCCGAAAAGTGCCAAAACAGGCCTTCACCGATTTCCATGACATTTGGCGTACCTATAGATTCGAACCCCAGGATCACGAATCCGGTCTCCGTTTCTCGAAATTCCTATTTGTTTTGTGTTTTATGGCGTGTCAAAGTCTACGACGGAAAACTTTAGACAGCTCTGAGCACCACATAAGTGAGGTTAGGACAGAATTTTGAACTATTTCGTCAGCTACGGAATGTAAAGAAAGCATTCGATGAAAACATTTTGAAATTTATTCTCTTTGGTGTGCACACGTTTTGCCCCATAGGTCATTTAAAAATAAGAGATATCGCAAAACTAAGACTGGTCCTGGAGTCTACTCTCATTGAGCTACCACTTGACCTGCCTAACTCAATTTTTTTTTCGGCACCCCCAAAAAATGACAAGGTGCGTCTTTTGTATTTTCGACCCCTTGTCCAAATTTTAAACGTGAATCATATCTGAACGGCTAAAGCCAGAGTCTCCAGCAAAGTGGTCAAAGAAAGGTATAGTCTAAGTTATTTTGTTTCAAATTAGCATTAGCACTAGCAGCAGTTTTAAATTGTATAATACTAGTATTTGTTTTATTTAAGTTCATACCATTGTCAGCGAACCATTTATCTAAGTTATTTAATGTGTTACTTATATCAGTTTGAAAATTATGATGACTTATATTCTTTAAAATAACTCATGTGTTATCTGCATACAATATTGGATTCCCACTTATACCTTGAGGTAAATCGTTAGTGTACAGTATACAAGCAGAGGTCCCAGCACAGAACCTTGTGGTACACCACTGGTATTTGTTCTCCATTTTGATTTATAAACTCCAGAGCTACGTTTAGTACTTACATTTGTTTGCAATTGGACAGGTATGAATGAAAACCACTTTAAGTTTTGATCTTTTATATTATGATATTCTAGTTTTTTAAAGAAGAATTTGATGACTTACACAGTCAAAAGCCTTTGAAATGTCACAAAGTACTGCAGCAGTATTATTTTTTTTGTAAATTGAAATATAGTGCTATTTCATTAACTATTGTGGTTATGGCTATAATTGATATATTTTTTTCTGAAACCATGTTGGCAATCGTTTAATATTTTATTTTTTTCCAAAAAATCTTTTAGTCTGACATATACTAATTGGTAGCACTATGTTACAACTCAGTTTTTTTGCATAGAATATGATTCTGGAGAAATTTGGTTTCATTTCTCATTTGATCCATGTTTAAATAGGTGACAAACTTCCCAGTTTATGTCAAAAGTCTTATGATCCTTTGGATCTTGTGAGTTATGTTCCATCGCTTTTTTGACCAATCAGCGATCGGTAATTCCCTTACCTCTCTTTACCCTTTGCCAAAGTATCGCTCTGTACTTAGGTTAAGGAAGGACTGTGCTCTCAATCTTTTATAAATACCATGAAGTTGAGCGATTAATCTGTAAAGATTTTTAATATAGTGATACAAGAAAAGGTGTCACCTGTTGCACCATGGAAACGTGGAGCTGCTCCTGAAATGTGGAAAAGAAATCAAGTCAAATTAGCAAGGCTGCCAGCGGAAGTTGCTATCTATGAAGTTGCAAAGATAAAATAATCTTTAATGTTCCTAAACATTTGTTTAATTAATTTTAATTTATTCTTTCATTTATTTCAGTGGTCAGCTAGCTCCTTTTGTTGGTGACATTCAAGTGTTGTTCTTAAATGTTTACCATAAAATCTCACAGTTCCAAAAGGGTACTTTTCAAAACTCTCATAATAGAGTCAAAACTCACATGATTCATAATTTAAAGCCCAATAAGTTTCATTCTTTCACAAGCAAACACAATTTGAAAGGCAATTCATAATATTTGGGCATACCTTTTCATAATAAAAGTGTCCACCCAAATGGAAATTGAGTTTAACCAATGCAAATTTGTTTTCAGTTGTTTACCAAAACTTAGACTTTTGGATCATGTGAGTTATGACTTTAACCCACTCAAAAGTTATTCTTGTATGCATGTTACATTAAAAAATATTTTTCTCCAAGAATGACTTTCAAATTAAGCAACTCTTAAGTGAAATTACAAGATTGCATAGAAAGCAAATATTAATGTAATATTGTTAATTACACTGTCCTCAATTACCAGTAAAAATATCTGCACTTATACCCAACATCCTGCATGATGCTTTTGCCTCATCTATGCCAGTTCATTCTTCCTTTATATATTAAGTGCTTTTAAACAGTTATCTTGGAAAAGTACTGCCCCTTAAGCATATATTAAACTATATGGAGTACAGTTTTGGAAGGCACATGAGCTCAACCAATGCATGCACACGGTGGCTGCACTGCTGCAAAGTGATGCACCAGAGAACGGAAGTTACAAGGAGGGAACGAGGAATGAAACATTTGTTATGTCACAAATTGTCATATCGTAAACTTACGCAGCAAAGGATAATGATGATAACATTATAAACTGTAACACTTAATATTAATGTGCTTATTTACAAGCACTTCCTCAGATGCCAATTCCTTAAAAAAACTGTACAGTTTAAAAATAATATTTCTGGCCTGAGAGAGGAGTACTTCACCCTTAGTACCTGCGTCACTGGAACAGGCTTTAAAAGTGACATTGTTAACACTTCACTAAACACAATGTAAACATGTGAATTTTCTGTTTATTGTCACAGTTACATAAAGCACAATTTGTGTTACAAATTGGTCTTGAACCGAACTAAAGAATTTGCACGCGACTGTAGTGATCCGTGGTCATTTAATGTATGAACTAAATATACGCAGTTCCTAACGACACTTTGTAATGTCTTACTCCATAATTCTGTGTAATAAAAAGGAATAAAACACACAGGCAAGATTGGAAGTTACATACATAAACATAAACATGGGAGTCAGTTGTTTATTTCGAAGCGATAACTCGAGAACCATACGTCGTAGAAAAATGGCCTTTGTACAGGCTGCTTCAAAATTTCTTGCCGCATACACCAAAGCATATTAGAATGTCAAATTTCCAGTAATAATTTTGGGTGCATGAAAAAGAGAAATCTCTGTTGCCCACGCTTGTGCTGTGCATTCCAAACTATGCAATGCTGCATGACTATGATAGGACAGTCGCTCTATGCAAGCCCTCTCTTGCTCCGCCTGATGTGCCTTCTAATACCGTATGCCTTATAGCAACATCTATCTTGCAAAAGGCCTGATCTTGGATATCTAGTCAAAAAATAACAGAGTTTGAAACTCTTGACCAGTGCAGACGGAGGATCGCGCTACCCTGATGATGCCAAGTGCAGTACTTGGCAAAACGTTGGTATCTACCATACCTTCTAGACCACAGCCTACAAGCCTGGAAGAACTAAACAATTCGAACAGTCGTAAATTGTCTGTGTTAGCAAGATCCACATTTTTTGTGTAGTAAGATTTGGTCTAACTCTTATGGTTTAGCAGTTATGCAAAAGTCATCCAGAGAGAACAGGCTATAGCCAGAAAATTCAAAATAAACATTTCATTTGCCATAAAAATATCTCGAACATATGGCATTTTAATCAAAATCATTAGAGCCGTTTTCGAGAAAGTTAAAATTTTCAAAACATTTTCCATGTAAAGGGTAGTTTAGACTGGAGAAATTTTTTTTCAAAATCTTTGTGTCACGTTTTTGAAGGACATTAAACTTACCAACTTGGTTTTTAACAAACTTTTCATTTTTGAGTTGTACTGTTCACAAACACACACACATGGACCTTTTTCTAAAAATGTTTTTTTTTTGGGGGGGTGGATTCAGGGGGCTTCAAAACATATATTTCCAGTGAAATCTCAACATCAAATTTTTGGGTGGAATACAATGCTTTCCCTACTTATTATAAATAGTAGAGATAGTAAAAATCACATTAAATTTCTTGGCATAACATTTCATTACAGATTAACTTGGAAAAATAGTTTGCTGCCACAATTAAATGGATAGACAATGTTTTTAGATATCTTGTGAGAAAAGAAAGGGGAGCTCAATCTTCCCTTCTAACAATAAGTTTTGAATAATTTAGTGGAACCCCAAGCTGCATATGTTTGCACTCACGTGACTTTCTCTACTCACTTTTGTACAAACTATTCTTAAAAAAAACTTCTCATCTATCCACTTCATGTTAGTTAAGATAGACATTTGCAGAAATGTAGAATGATTTTACTATATGCTTCCTTGTCAGTACAATGAGAAAAGGAGAATGCAGTAGATTTAACTGATAACAAATCTTTTAACAGCCAATTGCTACGTAATGCCTTTGAGATTCCATTCTTTTAGCATCTCCAAGACAAAAAAACAAATGACTTCCCATTTGAGAAAAGTATAAGTGTTGAAAATTCAAACAAATAAGGAATATCTCAGAAATGGTTCACTCCACAGAACGAGATCTACATTTTTCGTGTGGTAAGATTTATGATTTACCAATTATGCAAAAGTCATCTGAAATGAAGAGGACTTCTGAGGTCATTCCCAGAAAATTCAAGATATACATTTCATTTGGCTGAAAATATCTCAAAACGTATGGTGTATCAAACTCATTAGAGCCATTTTTTCCAAAATAAAAATTTTCAAGAAATGTTCACATGGATACATGCACATGTGTACAGAGCTTTCCCTAAATCCCCCTTTTTTTTTTTTTTTTTTTTTTTTGATTCATTGAATTTCAAAACATGTAGTTCTGGTAAAATCTTGATATAAAATTAAATTTTTTAGTGGAATAAAATACTTCCTCCACTTACTGTACATAGGGTAAAATCCCAATAACACGACTTTCGATAACTCGACAACTGTTTTTATTTTTATTATTTTTTACCATTAAACATGACTAATAAATTCCAGAATCTACTGTGCAGTATAAATAGTAAATTTTAATTAGTGTATGTATATGACCTATTGCATTCTCCTTCACAGTAACAGAAGGGCAAGCTGCATATTGACCTTTCCTATCTAGTCAGCACATATTCAGCCAGAACGTTGTCATGAAACCAAAAGTTTACTGCTAATAATATAGATACATAGCACAAAGCTTGTTTCGAAGGTTTATTGCTTTAGACAATACAAAGGTATTTTTCAGACATGACGAATTGTGCAGTGGTTTATGATCAAGTTCCTTTTGCCTCTATAAGACCAAGGGGGTGTCAGATTATCTTTCCAACTTCCATATAGTGCATAAACATTGTGGACTGTGTGTCATTAAGTACAGTGCCATCTCACATTATCAGCAACATCTTGTTTATTTCAAGGAAGGAAACAGAGATGCGCCCCACATCATCAATTTGCATATGTCAATAGTGCAGGCCCTAGCAAGGTCATTCATTAGGTCTATAAATACCCCTGCATATGGTAAGATAAACTTTCAGTTACATATTTTTGGTTACAGTGCAGCTTCCAAGATTTCAGGCTTACCGTTAGTGTTGAGTGAGTGAGTGAGTGAGTGAGTGAGTGAGTGAGTGAGTGAGTGAGTGAGTGAGTGAGTGAGTGAGTGAGTGAGTGAGTGAGAAAGTGAGTGAGTGAGTGATTGGGGTTTAAGGGCCTGTCGATAGCTATACTCCATCCAGCCTTAGATCTGCACCTTGTATCCCTCCACGATAATCTGATGCTATCACCTGCGACTAACGCAAAACAAACACCACGTGGACTCATACCTCGTATTTATGTTGCAACTGAACAATATTTTCTCAGGAATTTTAGAAATATCGTGTAACATTTAAGTAGTCTTTACCAGGGTCATCGTACATTTTGTAAACTCACAGATAATCGCCTATACTTAAGGTACTATATTTTATGGTGTGCTTTGGTTTCGGCATATTGCGAGATCGTTGTTGATGGCTTGTGTTTACACCAAGGGCGGATCTAACGGTGGAATGATTATAGGTCATTAGAGCCCCAGCCGTTAGTGTTGTGATGAGTTGTTTGTGCCAATGAAAATGTTGAACGAGAAGGAAAGACAAGTTAATATGACAATGGAAATTAAACTGAATGTGTTAAAGAGACTGGACAAAGGAAGACACATTATTATTTAATACATTTTAAAATATGCTATAGATGTAATATATGTGGCGGCACTATGGTCAAGAGGTTAGACCATTTGCCTAACGCCTAGGCGGCCCGGGTTCGATCCCAGGGACCCACATGTAATTTTTGTGGACGAAGTGGCATCTGAGCAAGTTTTCTCTGGGTTCTCCTGTTTCCCCCGCCACTCATTCCACCAATTGCTCCATCATCACCTACCAAATCATCCATTTTGCCTGCATTTCATATCATCTTCCTCACTCTCATACCTGGAGCTGGACTGACCATCCGCTTCAAGGTCTTCACTCTGTCTGGTCCATAGGTTTATCTGCTCCCCGACAGGCATCTGACTGTAGGCACAGGGTAATCAGATAAAGAAGAAGATACCATGTAATTATATCAAATCATATTTAATCATAAAAATTATATTAATTGTATGTTGAGGAATGAAGATAGTGGGGGCAACCACATCATTCCAGAGGACGGTCAGGGTGGGAGGTTGCAAGGAGGAGACATGTGAAGTGAGGTGCAGGGAACTTACAATTCCTCTATTACCGATACTTCTAAAGCGTACAATTTTCCTATCGGTTTTAAAATGCTTTCTTATATAGGAAAAATCATGATATGCCAACAAACCACGACAACTCTTCGCTATTGCACATGAGCAGAAGCGAACACCAACCTAATGGAGTGAAGATCGCTTGATTCCTGGGTCACTGGGGTTTAGCTTCATAAGTCCTACAGATACAGTGTATCTTCATTCCTGTACTATATCTCTTGACTGTGCTTCTCGGCTTAGGGACCTCAATTGGTTGCAGTTCGCATAAGAATAGCGGTTTTGTTAGTCATATGTTGGCAAATCTGCATTGTGAATGGAATACAAGCGAAGTGTAACGAGGAAGCAAGGGAACGTACGGCGGTTGTTTTGAAGTGTGCGTATAGTGAAATTGAGCGTCCTCCTCATTTGATTTTAATTTGTACAGTATCCTTTGAGCTGCTATGTAGTTAGTGCATAATTCGTATCTTGGGTTAATTAAGATCATTTTGTTCAAACAAGAGTGCAAAAACCTTTATATATATAGACAAATAATACTTCCAAATTCCACCCTTAGGGGTTGGTAAATGTCGCACGATGTAGATCTCAGTAAAAAGGAATTAATAATATACTTCAATCATTTCCAAGAAGCCAATAACTTCTTAAAGTCAGATTTCGATAGTAAATATAATGTGAAATCATTCATTCCTTACTACAACTGCATAGTCAAGGGAATTGTAAGAGGAATCGATGTTGAGTTATCTGAATCAGAAATCCTAGAACAAACAACTAATGATAGAAATTATGAAATTCTTAAGGTGCACAGGTTTGTGAAAAAAGTACCTGGAAAGAATCGGGACGATATTCAGCTGCTCCCCACTGAAACAGTCTTATTTACTTTCAGAGTACAAATGCTTCCCAATAGAATATATATTTATGGCATATCATGTCAAGTAAATGAATTTGAAGAGAAACCCTTTCAGTGTAAAAATTGTTTGCTTTTTGGCCATTCATTCAAAACCTGTAAAAAGGAAGTTAGTTGTAACAAATGTAGCTACCAACACGCTGAACAGGATTGTAAAGCAAAAACAGAAAGATGCATCAATTGTTCCATGAACCATAAAGCAAATTCAAAGGAATGCCCTAAATATTTATTCGAAACTGAAGTTCTAAAAAAAGTGAGAGAAATGAGAGTTTCAAGGTACGATGTTATTAACATACTGAAAGGTAATACAACCTACGCCGACAAAGTAAGCCAGAAAAGTGCGGTAATAGAAAATCCGAAACTCAATTCGCTATGTGTCATTGCCTCAAAAGAGTTAAACAACTTTCATAAAGAAAATAAAGTTTCTTCCATTAAATCTAAGGAAGTATCTAGTGGGTCTTTTACTAAAAAAGCGGTCAAAAAAAGGAAACCTAGTCCCGTAAACAAAGCAGGAAGTACCAATAAAATCCCAAACCTGAACAACGTGTTGATCAACCCAAATGGCAGAAATCAAGCACAACATTTAATTTCGAACATACCATCTATCCATAAAGAAACTAATTCCGATGAAAAAATGGAGAGCGAATATACAAATCAGGAATCAATCACTCTTGCTTTAGAAAATAACTGTAGTATGGAAGTGAGTGAAGAAATCATTCCTACTCAGGAGAAAATATCTCAGGACATTTCGTTATTAACTTACTACAACAATGACGCAAAGCAACAAGTTCAGGATAGTGGAAATAAAAAAATGTAAAATTATATCATGGAATGCTAGAAGTTTAAACAGTAAAAAGAATGAACTAAACAATTTTATACATAAAGAAAATATAGACATTTTTATGATTACCGAAACATGGCTTAAACCAGGAAATAAATTTCGAGTCCCTAATTACAAAATTATTAGATCGGACAGAATGAAAACTGGTGGAGGAGTTTTAGTTGGATACAAAGATAATATGATATTATCTAATTTTGAAATTATTGGAAATTTAGACGATACAGTACAAGGAATTATGATTCAGTTTGGTTCAATCAGAATATACAATATATATAAAGTTCCAAATTCTATTATAAGTGATACTTTCTGGAAAAGAATCTTTTACTACAGTACTCAAGAAGAAATTATTATTAGTGGGGATTTTAACTATACTTGTTCAAGGAAGGATGGCAATTTTAATTTCATGAATATTCCTTTTGTCAAAAAATTGGCAGCAGAAAATTTATTTATCTTAAATGATGGTACTCCCACCAGAATGGTAGCTTATAATCAAGCGGATACGTCTCCGGATTTATCATTTGCATCAAAAAATTTAGTATCCAAAATTTATTGGGAAGTATACAAAGATAACTTAGGAAGTGACCATTTCCCTATAATTATGAATATGGGAGATACTAGCTCCAATATAAATATTAAAAATATCAATGGAGGAAGACAATGTGATTAATATATTTTATACACAATTACAAAATTATTTGAACTGTTTTCATCCAGTCTATTATAAAAACAAATCTAAGATTTACATAAAACCCATTTGGTGGAACAGTGATTGTCAACTAGCAGTAAAAAAGAGGAAAGATGCCATTAAAAATTTTTGGAAAAATAGGAATCTAGAGAACTATCTAATTATGAAAAAAGAAACCGCAATTACAAAGAAAATATTAAATTCGGCAAAAAGAAATAAATGGAATACATTTTGTAATTCTCTATCTCTACAATCTAAAAACATTAATCAAATTTGGAGAGATATCAGATCCTTCTCAAAAAATAATGGATCCAGTTATACTCAAATTGAAGATTATTTTGATTTACAGTATAGTTTCCTAAAAACCAATGCCCCAGACTTTGTATACTCTAATTTTCAACAAGATTTACATGAAATAAAGGAAGATACAACTAGTATTGTGGGAAATGCGGATTTAGTTAAAGAAATCGAACTTAGTGAGATACTACATGTTCTTTTTTTTTTCTTTTTTTAATTAACGTCCTCCAACATTGTGTCATATCGGACGAAACATGTTCTTCTAAGGCATAAGAACAACACTCCGGGTCCAGATGAAGTAAGTTACCAGATGATGCACAATCTATCAGAGAATACTTTAAGAACATTGAGCAGGGGATTCAATTATGTTTTTAACAGTGGTCAAATTCCCGGATACTGGAAACAATTCTATATTGTCCCTATTAAGAAACCATCTAAGGATACAAGTTTACCTAGTAGCTACCGTCCTATAGCACTATCCAGCGTACTAAGGAAGATTTTTGAAAAGATACTGGCTAACAGAATTACTTTTTATTTGGAAAGGTATGGTTTATGGCCTAAGTTTCAGTATGGTTTTAGAAAACACTTTAACACAACAAACAGTTTAGCCATTTTAATTACAGAAATTCACTCAAGCTTCCTGAAGAAAAATTGTTTATTAGCATTCAAACTTGACAATAGCAGAGCCTATGACTCCGTTCAATTAAATTTATTAATGGAAACATTAAAAGAAATTAAACTTCCTATTAAAATGATAAGATGTATTATAAATTTGATGATTGACAGAGAGATCGCATTACATCCTAGATTTCACTGCTGAGAAACAAGAACAACAGCTTGGGTTTACCCCAAGGATCATCATTGAGTCCTATCTTATATATTTTATACACACTAATGTTAGAAAAATTCTTTAACACGGAAATACAGGGACTTGCATTTGCAGATGATTTGTTATTATATACTTCTTGTAAGCTAGAAATGATGGACAATACTATCACGAAGTTTGGTGAGAACATCAACAATATTATCAGAAATTTGGAGAATAAAGGAATTCTCATAAATTCTGAAAAAAGTCAATGGATAATTTTTAGAAAAGGAAGGAAAAAAAATTCAATAAAACACTTAGAGTGTTGTTTGTATTCTCTCGGACTGGAAGCTTTAATATGTATAAAAGATACGACACAATTAAGATAACTGGATATTCATTTTAACACTTTCACCGTTACATGGGCAAGCTATCAGAAGAATAAACAGAGTTGCCAAGCTACAAAAACAAAACACAAAAGTTGTATGAACGATTACAGAATAACCAACACTCCTCCTCGTTTACACAACCTTACATTTTTCTCTTAATCAAAGATAAACAACTCTGATTGTCCTCGTAAATTATTGTGGCACTGTTCACATCTTGGTGCATGTCTTTCAACAAATGCTGCAACCACAGAGCTTCTTGACACTTTCCATGGTCTGGTCATCTCCAGTGGCTGCAACTCAAGTCACACATAGGCATGAGTGAGTTCCTGTGATGCTGAAATGTATGCCTCCATCTGACCCTGCTCCTCTTCCAGGTACTCAATCTCGCCACTCACCTGCTCCATTTCTACCCTCTTATCCCCAGCTTGTGCTCGGAGGTTAGACACACAGTCCTTCAATATGGTTATTCTCTGACAGAGTTCTGTAATGATTTCCATGTGTTCTACTAGGATTTTCTTCACTGCTACCAACTCACGCATCACATCTGAGGACCCTCTAGCCAATAAACTGCTTCTATGACTTCCTTTGTCACTGCCACTGCCACTATGAGTTCTTCTACCACTGCCAATGGCACTGGCACTGCCACCACCACTTCCACTGGCACCACCAGTACAACTTTCTTTGAATTTGCTGGAAATTGCTTCATTGTAGGATTTGGGTTCTTTAATAACTTCTCTTGTAGTATTACACTCTTCAATCAGTCTTTGCGGAGCAATTCCTTTTGTTGATCTCTGAGAAACTCGAGTCTGAGAGTCTTTAACTGATTCATTTTCTTTATCACTCTCCTCCTGAATTTCTACTTCTCGATGTGATATTTTAACTATGGAATCAACATTTATGTCGATTTCAGATCTACTTAAATCATCACGTTTCCCTTGATATGTTTCCACACTGAACTTGACATCTCGACTGATTATCACCTTTTGTGAAGCTAAATTGTAGCAACGATAAGCTTTTGATTCTTCATCATATCCAAGAAATATTGCTTCTGTTCCTGTATTATCCAATTTCTGGCATTTCTGGGTTGGAACATGAACAAAACATTTGAAACCAAAAATCTGTAAATTCTTTACTTTAGGCTTTTCATTATTCCACAGTTCATATGGTGTTAATTTCTTTGCTCGAGTAAGGACTCTGTTTTGTATGAAATTAGCAGCCATCACAGCTTCACCCCAAAATTGATTTGGTAAGCCTGCATCAATCAGCATACAACGTGCCATTTCTACCAGAGTTCTATTCTTCCTCTCTGCTATGCCATTCTGCTGTGGGGAATAAGTTGCAGTTAACTGAGTCTGGATACCTTCATTGGCCAAATATGTTCTTAATTGTTTATTTAGATATTCACCTCCACGATCAGATCGAATAATCTTGACTTTTCTGTCAAACTTGTTTTTCACAAGTGCTACATAATGTTTCAAAGCATCAGGAACTTCAGATTTGTTTGCCAATAAATATACATGAGTATACCTTGAAAAATCATCTATAAATGTGACTATAAATCGCTTACCACTTGGTATCATGGTCTGCATTGGTCCACAAACATCTGCATGGATCAAATCAAGTGATCTGGTAGACTCGCTTGAAGATTGTTTTGGGAATGGTAATCTGGTCAGCTTTCCTTTCATGCACATATCACATGACATTTGGATACCGCAATCAACTATCTTCAAATCATCTAAGTGACCCTCAGCATGCATTTTCCTTATGGCCTCTGGGTCACGATGTCCCATTTTCCGATGCCATGTATGAATACAATTGCTGTTGTGTTCCAACACTGCATGGATTTTGTATGGCTCACACAATTTGTACAAGTTTCCAGTGGACTTAGCAAATCCAATCTGTTTTCCATCTTTGCATATTTCACAATAGTCTTTACTGAAGTTAACAGAAAAATTGCTTAAGTTTAGCTGTCGAACAGAAATTAAATTTCCAACAACTTTAGGAGCATAAAGCACATTGGTAACAGTAACTGGTGTCACTTCTCCCTTTTTATTCTTAAGCATCAATTTTCCTGTCCCGATGCCAATAACATCAACTAGTTCACCATTTGCAACTTCAACTTTATTAACATAGGATCTATCCAAGGATGTGAAAAACTCTCTGTCATTGGTTACATGCCGAGTGGCACCTGAATCTAAAATCCAACTATTTGACGGAATGTCAAATGTAAATATATGCTCTTTATGTTCAACTGCATTCACTGTATTTGGTTTTTCTTTCCAACTTGAGTATTTCTTGCAATCCTTTTTCATGTGTCCCTACCTTTTGCAAAAATAACATTTCATGGAAGTGTTTTTAAAATCATTTCTGGATACTGTCATCATTTTATCTGAAGAATTACAGGGAGCCCCTTCTGCATATTGTTTACGTTCATATTCAGCAATCGCCTTTTGCTGTACTATGGCAAACGTTAGTTCATCCTCTGGACGTGTTTCCAGTGCTGTAATTAATGGATCATAATTTCTAGGCAAACTGCTCAACAACATTGCAACACTCCATTTATCCGATAAAGATTCTTCACCTATGTCTCGAAGCTTTAAAAACAATTCTTGCATGCGAGTAATATGTTGTGGAATATTACCGCCTTCTTCGAGTTTCAAAGAACAAATTGTTCTCATTAAATGAACTTTATTCGTTAACGTACTTTTCTCATGATATTCCTTAAGAGCATTCCACATTTTCTTTGCTGTGGACTTACCCCTGATGTGGATAAGTTGATCATCTTCCACCGTAAGTCCGATGTAGGCTTGTGCTTTGCTATCAGCTGTATCCCAATCGGCGATTAACCTTTCGTTTGAACCTGTATCTATCGGTCTTTCAGATTCAATTACCTTCTTAAACAAGTTATCTTTCATTAAAAGCAGTTGTACTTTATATTTCCAGTTTGAATAATTATGATTATAATTTGTTGTTGTTGTTGTTGGGGGGGGGGTTTTTGGACGCACTATCACACTCCTGGCAGGAGTAATCGATGTCTGCGTCGAATCGAAATATGTAGGAGAACTGAGAAAAACGTTGCATCACTAAAGGAGGATCGGAGCACAGATCATAGTTTCATTTTGCAGTTAACGAGATGGCGAAGTAGTAGCCGTGGCAAATCGGTATCCGCACTATATACCAGGGAGGAAATATTCCATGGGCCATTTCCATAACGCTTGGCTAGTCTGCTGATAAATTGCGTAACTGGGAGTGCGTGTGAGGGGCAATTAAGAAAGATGTGGTTGATATCACCGTAGGCACCACAATCACAATTTGGAGAGGCTCTTTGGCGGATTTTAAATAGGTAGGCCGGTGTAACGGCGACTCCTAATCGGAGTTTTGAGATCAATGAGATTGCAGCTCTACTGAGAGTGGATTTCTTAAACCATGGGTAGCACTCCGTTAGTGGAGGTGCGTCGGGATAGTTAGAGAGGTGTGAAACCACGTGGTTATATATAAGCCGTGCAGCATCTCTCCAAGGGAGGGTTATCGGTTCCATCGGTGCGGGGAGATGAGCCGCCTCTCTAGCCAGGCGGTCTGCGGTTTCGTTGCCCGAAATATTTGCATGTCCCGGGACCCACAAGAATTGAATTGTATTGCTGCGGTTAAAGTGTTTTGAGATTTCTAGTCGACACATCACCTCCCACCAATCCATCCCCGGATGCATACTGGGTGAGCTGATGCTTCGGAGGGCACTCAAAGAGTCTGAACAAAACAGGATCGTGGAGTTGGAAATTCCAAGAGTAGATCGTAGAGCTTGGTAGAGGGCATAAATCTCAGCAAAATAATTGCAGAACCCCGCAGGGAGAGAAACTCGTGCCGACGTTAGTGATGTCCAATTTATGAACGCCGCTCCCGCACCTGTTGTGGTAACGGAGCCGTCGGTATATAGGTGGAAAAATGGTTGAGTCATGGATGCCTTGTGTTGGGACATGAAGTGGTGGAACCGTTGTGGAGTAGACGGGTCCCCGCGATGCAGATCGGCAGTCAGAAGAGTCGCCTGTGGTTGGTGGACTAAGTAGTCCACTAAGTATATCGGTAGCCTGGGGAAACTGGGCATGCCCTCTAATTCTTGGCATTTCCGAAATACTATTAAGTAAACCAACGGATGGCGTGTGGAAGCAACTACTTGGTAAAGTGGTAAGCGTGTACTTAACAGGAGTTTCGCGTACAATGGCGTTTCTCGATATTGAAATAGTTTGGCTATAAATCGGACAGCAAGAACCACCTGCCTATGCAGAAGAGGCTGCATTCCCAGCTCCTTGAAAACCTTATTCATAGAAGGTTTGCCCCCTACCCCAAGTATGGCTTTGCCAATGCGGTATAGGACCGAGTCTATTTTCCTCTGCCACACCTTAGGAAGATGAGTAATGACTATCAAGCCGTAGTCTAATTTTGCCTGACATAAAGATAAGAAAATGTTGTATAGACTCTGGGGGTGTGCTCCCCAGCTACGGCCTTGCAAGTAGCGGAACAGGGTACTAGAAGCCAAGAGGGATGAGTGCAGGTGTATCGCCTGCGATTTCCAACTCAGGTTATGGTCCAGGTGTAACCCAAGAAATTTGACGGATCGAGCTAAAGGCAGCGGATTTTCCCCTATGGTCATATTAGCATGTAGCAGAGGTGGACCGCGTTTAAAGAAAATCGATACGCACTTGTCAGGGTGAACCGTCAGGCCAAGGTCTTTGAGCTTGCCAAGAAGGAGGTCTAAATCGTCCTGAAGGGTGGTCGGAGAGTGACTCACAGTATGTAGAGGGGTTTGGGAATATAAGACTAAGTCGTCGGCATATAAAAGTAGTTGGCTATGCTTAAATGGTAATGTACTTAATGTGTGAATGTAAAGGATAAAAAGGAGAGGACTGAGGGACGTGCCCTGGGGGAGACCTTGGGAACAAAAACGTGGGGATTGTAACGTATAGCGAGGATGAAGATAAATGCAGCGATTTGACAGGAGGTTGATAAAAAGTGTAAGTAGGGAAGATGGGAAGGCAAAGTGACGTAATCCTTGGATTAATGGGCCAACAGACACAGAATCATAGGCATGTAATATGTCTAAAAAGTGGGCTAAAACCCCTTGGTTCTGATGCCACGAGACTCGAACGTCGTGTGTAAGTTGTACCAGATTATGCGTAGTAGAGAAACTCTTACGAAAGCCATACTGTCCCTTTGGCCACAGACCAACGCGTTCAAGGTAGAAGGATAGCCGCGAGACCAATATTTGCTCTAACAGCTTGCGCAGTACGGAGGCGAGCACTATCGGTCTATAGTGTGCTGCTTCGTCGCCCGACTTGCCCGGTTTGAGGATAGGGATCACATAAAATGTGTTCCAACCTCCGGGAATCGTTCCTGTGGTCAGGATGTGCGAATAGCATTCTGTAAGTAGGTGTAGAAGTTTGCTTGGAAAATGACGAATCATGTCATAGGAAATACCGTCTGGACCCGGCGTGGAAGAGTGGTTGTGTCGTTGGAGAGCCATTTTTAGTTCCTCGATCGTCACTGCAGAAATCAACTCTCGTCTCCCAGGAATACACTCCACACAACTGTCAGTTGTGTCCTCCACCTCCGGTTTCTCGGCTGCGTAATCTGGGGTTACGGAGCATAAAAATTCCTGTTGTAGCTCAGGGTTATATTCTATGGGAGACATTGGTCCCCGAACACGCGACGTGAACCATCGAAGTTTACGCCATATCTCACAGGATGAGACGTGGGGTGCGAGGTTAGAACAGTAATTCCTCCATCCGAGGCGCTTCGCCTGTTGTAGAATCCGTCGAGTTTGGGCATATTGTCGTTGCGTGGCCAAGTAGAGGGATCTGGTAGGAGATTCTTTGTACTGTCGCAGGGCCTGGCGCCGTTTAGCTACTGCACTCCGGTGTCCACCACGGAGGCTTCGCAGTTCGTGTCAAGGCATACTGACGAGATTTGGGGTAGTATTTAGGGAGGGTAGTGTTTAGCGTGGCATCCAATAGGTCGAGGGGATTAGAGGCTAGTTGTGTGGAAGTGATTTGAAGAAAGGCACTATCCAGGTCCTGCGTGAATTGGTTCCAGTCTTGTATTTGCGGGCGTATTGGGATATGGCGAAGGCGTTGAGCCGGACCAAGCGGAGAAATTTGCAGTAGTATGGGCCTGTGGTCACTGCCGAGGCTGTCAAGATCCACCTTCCAAGTAGATTGTGGCCAGAGTGAGTCAGAGATAAACGTAAGATCGGGAGACGTCGGACGTTGGGGAGGTGGCCCATAGCGCGTAGGGTCATCGGTATTCAGAAGCAGGAGACGGGAAGAAGCCAAGAAGTGTAGCATCCGGTGCGTGTGTGCACCGTCCCGTATCTGCTGTGGTGTGAGTCCGAGGTTAAAGTCGCCACATATGAGGGTTGGTAGATGGGGTTTAAGCAAAACGTGGGAGTTCCAAAAGGTTTGCGATATATGGTGTGCCGGAGCATTGTAAACCATGAGGATCTGCAGTTGAGGAAGTTGTAACAGCACTGCTTGAAATTGTTCATCAAAACTAGATATTTTCTGGACGGAAAGAATAGTAAGGGAGGGATGAAGTAGGAGGAGTAGACCTCCCCCCTCCCGGTTACGATCGTGCCTAATAATCCGGTGAGGAGTCCAGCGAAATGTGTGGTGTGGCGCTAGCCAGGATTCTGAAATAAGTACCAAATCAACATATTTATTAGCCAGGTACTGTTGGAGTTCCGCCCGTTTAGAGCGGATGCTACGTGCGTTCCACTGGAGTATAGATAGTGGCTTGTCCATGGGGCAATTAGGAGGCATACTGAAGCGTCTGTGCCTGGATCAGGCCCGCGAGAATACGCCCTGCCTGTCAACCCAGTTCGACGCTTCTGATTCCACTAAGAGACGTAGATCTTCGAGTTGTCGGCGAAATGCGAAACTGTCTACTAGTTGTGTTACAACGTGAGGTTTGTTGGCGGGAGCCTCCGCTTGGGATGTGAATGAGCTCAAAGGAGCACTCGGGGTTTGAGAAGCATATACAGGTTGAGAGGGGCCTGCCTGAGGTAGGCGACCAGAGGAGTGGGGGAATGCGCGCTTCGGAGGCGGCTCTTGAGCCAGGCGAACACGTTTGGAAGTGCTAAAGTATGGCGAGGTTTTTTCGGCGACAGGGGGCGGGGGGGCACCGGTCCTTCCTCCAGCCAGACGTTTCTGTTTAGTCAACGTTAGAGTCTGGGGTGTCGGCGTTGTCTCCCCGGGTCGTTCTGTACGTGGAGCATTTTCTCGCACTTTATCGGCAAACGAGGAAGACCCCCTAAGCATCGCCAGAGCTTCGTAGCGCGTGACCCGGAGCTCGGCGACACGTTTCAGGACTGCTTCCTCTCTAAGGCGGATAAGGCAAGTTTTTGCATTTGCCAGATGTGCAAGCTTGCAGTGTACACATCGTAGGTTATTTGATGTGCAAGATGAGGTGGTATGTGATTCGGCACACTTAAAGCATACTGTATTGCTACGACAAGCTTTAGCCGAATGTCCATATTTGGCACAGTTGTAACACTGCATCACGCGGCTGATATAAGGGGTAATTTTAAAAGAGCTGTAATATAGTCGGAAAGAACGAGGAAGGGTTTGACTTCGGAAAGTAATGACACAAGTCTGTGTAGGGTGGTATACAGTTTCACCCTGCGGGGTTACTTCTTTGCGCTTGAATCGGTAAACATGGTGAATGGGGGTATTAGATTCTGTATTTCCAAATTCCATAATCTCCTGCTCAGTAATGTCAGTGTCCACATTTCTTATAATACCCTTCGTCTCAATGTAATGTTGAGGAATGAAAGAGCGCATATTATTCTCAGAGTCGAAACCGGATAGCAAAAATGCATTCGCCTCGGAATACTTTTCAAAATAAATTTCAAATCGATTTGTTCCAGCTTTTTGTAATTTAGAGATATGATATTTCGCATATTTTTCAAAGAGAAGTTTACCGAGCTTCAATGGGTGTAGAGAAGCTACATCACCCTTACTACTTGTAATGACTACTAAAAATGGAGCTAAATCATTAAACGAATATAAGAGTTTTTCCTTAACGGGAGTCGGGAGGCTAGCAGTAGTTTCCGAAACCGGCAAAACCGGAGCCTCGGCTTCAGCCATTTCTTTGTCCGAGACCGGGAACGATAGCTCGTCCATCGGCCGGCGAGTAGTACGGGATCCCTCCCGGCACCGAGGAACACTTAAATGTCGGCACCTGACCGTATCAATATATTTAAATTATTAAAGAAGACAAGATGAAACGACAAGATCAAAAGTACGTGCACTGTAAATAAAATGCACTTTGTATGGCACCACAATCCTGTGACTTGAAACACAAGCACACTAGTTAGTCACGAGCACTGCACTACGAACACGTGCACCAGGTTTCTATATATTATTCCAATATCTTCGTTTCCTCTGTATAACACCAACTTGACCACAGATTGCACAGTTAGCTTGCTTTCCCTTGAAAATCACAATTTGTGACAGAACCTTATCTAAATACTTTTGAAGACCTCAAATGTTGCTTAGCAACCTGAAAACATCCGTTCATGTGTAACTATGTGATTATAATTTAATTTTTGTTTAAGATGAAGAAGAAAGACTCTCCCTACTGCAGTTGTGGTCAGTGTTGCCAACCCACACTCTAAGAGATAAGCTAGATCGTCGTTTAAAATAAGCCAAAAAGCCTAAATATGAACTGAGAAAAAAGCTAGAAAAAAAGCTAACGATTTATTTAGCTGTGATTATTAGTTATCAATATTCTATAACAAATTATAAAGTAGTGTTACGTACGTTATTGACATGTTCAATATTCACCGGCCTCCATGACTACTCGTGAACTCGCTGAACGCAGTTTAATCTAATCTAAATTAATCTACGTAATAAACACTACTACTTCATTAGCTTTATGTTAATAACGAATGCCATTACTACATTACCTCATATAGAAGTAGAGCTGCACTTCCTCTGCATCATCGGAGTCGATTTCGTGAATTTCAGGGAAGAAAATTGAAGTAGTATGTTCGGTTCCTCTGGTGTTTGTGAAGTACTTGGTGTGTCTTCACTCGAACCACTACTATACGAAGCCAATGTCCCTATTTTATTTATACCTCGGGGGGAAACTGATAATTTTTACACTTCCCCATCCGACGAAGTCCTGACCTGATTGCTGTAATTGAATTTAACATTTGTGTTCCCATTCTGTTACGGAGTTTGGTTTTTATTATGTTCATCATGCTAAAAAGCCTCTCTATCTCGGCATTGGACCAAGGTAGCACCAGCAACATGAGCTAGCTCTTGAAAGGGATTAACACCCGATGCATCTTTATAACTTGCCACCTCATGCCAGAAACGCAATGTCTGTGCTTCCAGGTTACAGTAAGTAAGTTCTGCCACTGAAATTCTGTTTTTGTGATTTTTTCAGGAGGAATATTTAAATGTTTCATGACTGGAATAAGGGACTCTTTCACTACTCGCAAAGAATTTTCAACCGACAAGATGGATACTTTTCTTAAAATGTTTACATTATCGGGTAGTCTTGCCTGCAGTTCACAATGTAGCTTGAACAAAAAAGTGATACACCACTTCCTAAAATCCTTTTCGTCGTCAGGAGGTAATTCTAAACCCCGAAGTTTCTCCTCCACTTCATAGCCTAAATACGCACGCCAGTCCACATAATTCTCAAGGTTATCAATAAGGAAATATTCTCTGAAAGTTGGAGGTACAAATTTCCTTGCTATACTCTCTACCAAAAGTACTAAATCCTCCAATAATTTACATGGATCTGCCACTTGCGATTCAAATGATTTATTAACCCTTTGAACGTCGCTTAGTATTGGTCGAATGAATAGGAGAAATGCATGACTTTTTTCATCAACATACATAGCATGCAAGAGAGAGGCAGAATAGTCTCTCTCTCTCTCTCTCTCTCTCTCTCTCTCTCTCTCTCTCTCTCTCTCTCTCTCTTGATTTGGCTATGCTAAACATAGTCTTAAGCTAACAAATTGGTCCGGCCTTCTTGAAGAGCTAAATGCACTAGATGAAGCTAAATGCTTTTTAGTTTTAGCATGCTGCAAAACATCACTGCGTTTTGCGTTAAAGATAGGTTTACAAAATTTGCATTTAACTTTATCTTTATCACTCGGCACTTCTAAAAGCCAGTCCTTAAAAGCAGGGTCACTAAGCCACTCCTTTCGAAAGTGCTGTTGATATTTTGGAGGCATTTCACACGAATACGAAGTACTTTGTAACAATAAAAGAGTAGAATAACAGTTAACACAATGACTAAATATTATCAATCACAGTATCACTATACATGAACCGACTACACCCGTTTTCAATGCACTACTTGCACTTGTAGCCCACCGAGATGAGAGTGCGTAATGAAGGGGACGGGAACAACGCAACTGCAAAGTTACTTCAGGTTTTAAGTTACTCTAAATAATTATATAATTTCTTGAACCAAACACAGGCCACCTGCATCTGTAGTAAAGTACCGGAAACACCAATGTCTGTACCACAGGCAATTACTTTGAGGGAAGTAGGCTAGAGAAATCTCTTTATTATCCACCATAGTTTACGTTTTAATAGCGAGTTGTGTTACGATAACGGAACCCAGCTCCCTCATCGCTCTTATCTCGTGCTTCTAACAAAACAGTCATATCCTACCATGGATTCATTTTCTTCAGGGGTGTCCTAATACTCCATAACTGTATTTTTTTATAAATGCCCTATTAATGCAAAAAAAAGAGCTAAAATTCCCGCTAAGCAGGAATAATAGTTTTTTGCCGCTAACACGAAATTTAAAAAAGCTAGATTTAGCGGGGAAAAAGCTAAATTGGCAACACTAGTTGTGGTGAATATGGAAATTTGGAACATATATTATTAGGTTGCAACTTATATAAAATTGAAATTAGTGAGTTTTTGAGTTCTATTTATAATTTGGGCATACTGGGACCTTTAAAATAACAAATTTATTAAATTATAATCCAAAATTAGTATTCCACAAAATTATTAAACATATTAGGAAATGTAAAATTAAACTCTAAAATGTATAGTACTCCAAAAAGCAGCTCATTTAAAAATATTAAAGGATGCTAAATTGACAAATTAGTCATTTAGTATAAACATTGAAGGAGGACGCTAAATGAATAAGTACTTGTATTCAAGAGCGTCGTAAAATAAAAAGAAGAAGAAGAAAAAAGTTGGTGTTCTGTGACATTTGTTTATACACCTTGTTAGCGGGAAAAAACATGTGTTTGGCTAAAGTCATGTTTGGATTGCGAAAGAAAAATAATAAACGTGTTATTTTGTGTCATGAATTACTAAAAGTGAATAAAGCAGAGAAGTGAATGAGGCGTTGTTTAACTACAATAGAACTCCTTGAAACCATTTCAAGCCATGCTGGCACTGATATGAAGTCGAATATAATTGTAACAATTTTTGAGATTAGTAAAATTATAAGACCTTTTCAATTTTACGAGTGTTACTCCAAAATAAGAGTGAAATACAATGCCTGAGTTTTTATACAGTGTAAGTATCCCAGTTAGATGTGTCATAATTTAGTGTAAACGTAGAGAATTCCCCTTTTCGGGTACCTAATAACTGACGGTAACCTGCAGTGTAACATGGAATCCACTCTGACTCCCTACCGAACGAAGGCCAAGCATAGGATTTGAGGGATTAAAATGTAGAAAAGTAGTGGAATTTGTTACTTGTTGGTTCATTGTGATAAATACTTTGTATTAAACGAAACAGTGTCTTGATCCATTTTCACATGGTTAACGCAGTGGCTAAGACAAAGTTTCAAGACTTTTATATTGCAGTACATTTTCTTCATTAGTCAATTGTTCATTCTAGGAGATTAAACTCTGTAAGGAACTTTTACGCTGGTTAAGTTATTATACCTGTGTCAATTTGTAGAAGCAGAGAAAGATTTATGATATGGTTATATAAATACCTGGTTATTGATGGCAGGAGTAGCTGTTGCCTCTTGATATTGCAGTAACCTGTCATCCTGTTCACATACATACACACACTAACCTAGGCGTCATGGTCTAACATGGGCTAAATTTCAGTAATGCAGGACCCTGTCATCCCATTGATATACACACACTAACCTAGGCATCATAACCTAACACAATCAAAATTGAATGTTTTCAGTACATTCCAGAAGTATTTGTCAGAGGCCTACAAATTGCTCACGTTGGTGGCCACCTAACCAGCAAATTATGCCTACATGTAAGACACAACTTGATATGGTCATCTGCAAATAGAGACTCACGGAAAAGCTTGATGCAGGTGCAATAGCTTATCCCAAAAACTGACATGTTTATTACTCTTAACTTCACTTTTGACACCAGAAGTTATTGGACATATCTTGCAGTGTCATCTCCATCAACAGCCCAGAATCACTGACGCCTGAACTTACTGGAACATGTTTCAAATCTTCAAGAAAGATTTGTCATTTTTATACCCTAGCTCTCCAAATATTAGTGATGAGTTCTTTAGCATTTCATTGAATGGGTGAGTATTCAATACATAAAGAAGATTGCACATAGTGGTGATTTACATTTGTTCATTGTTGTTGACTTATTGTAATTTATATGGCAAAGTTTTCTCGTGAAATATGGTGGTTTAAAAATGTTTGTTTTTTCTTACATAATGAAGAAGATGGAGGGGAAAAAAAGCATTATTAGTGGTAGGTATATTATCAGTCAAGCTGTATGTTCCATAATTATATTATGTGTTCAATGTCCCTGAGCTTTGCTCACAATGGGACCAAACAAATTAACTGTTATGCATTTGAAATCCTTCACTGTCAACTGCTTCTGCACTATTATGTATAATTACAATTAAATTTAGGCTGATGACAGAGATGAGTCTCTAAGGCACGTTCCAGAAAGTTCTGTTGTAGTGTGTGAAGTTGGAGTAAGAAAGTGGTCAATTTTTGCATAAAAATATCGAAAAAAATTCATTATGTTTTCTCCAAAAAAGATGTGTAAGGAACTGCCTCAGTCTTTGATCTAATAGTGAGCAAACCTGTAACAAATGTGTTATGTAATTCCATTCTGGAAATCATCATTCATAGCAGTGCTGTGCACATCTACGTGTTCAAAAATATTGGCATTATAATTCACAAAGAAAACATTTTGAGATGAATTAAAAAAGGTTTATACTTGTTCATCTAGATATTTGTGTTCTTTGCAGAATGCTCTTTTAGGTATCACAAGACAATGGAAAAACAAGCCGGTATTTTGCAGAATTATGGGAAGTGTGTTTCACCATTCTCAAGAATGTTAGTGTGTTGTTTTATATAATTAGCTTATTCGTTTTTATACCATAGTGCAATAGGATGTCATTTGAAATAGGTAGGTTAGTAGACTTATAGTGATCAGTATGAAAGAAAATTTCTTACTGTGTTGTTTGAACCTGGCTATTTACCTATCTATTCAAAGCTGGTGAGTTCCAAAGCTTCCTCAGGGTGTACAGAAGTATTTTTTAGTTGTGATGAATAACTTCAAGTTGTTAAGTGGTTTATGGTTTGGGTTCACTTTTGTATTTGTATTTATAAGACCATAAGGGTGCCAGGTTAGTATCTCAGACTTCCGTGTAGTAAACATTGCAGGACAGTGCCTACTCTCATTATCAGCAGTGTCATATTTCAAATCAGAAGCAGAGATGCTAATCCAACCATCAATTTGCATGTTGTCACTCGTTCAGATCCTAGCAAGGTCATTCGTCATGTCATAAAATGACATTTGGAATTCAGGATTGCACACTTTGGGGAACTGGCTGCCAAAAGATACTTTGGAACCACAATGAAATTGTTAAGATAATTTATGAGTCTATTATACCTACTATAAGTGTCCACCATATATTTCTGCATAATTAATACTTCATCTTGTAGTTTAAAAAGTAACAATATGGATCAATGGGTAAACTTTTTGGTTTGTAAATTCCTGAAGAAAACATGAGATCGTGCACTATGTACCTTGAAGGAAATGAAAGACTGTAATCTGATATGAAATGCATGTCTTTCCACTAGGCATGATGGGACAGTTTATATAAGTCTTTTCAAGCATCCTCGAATAGTACATTGATGCAGATGGAAAGTGATGAGGAGGCTGTTTGAAAATTGTTATTTTCAGGAAGTTGAAACTATTTGGTTTTTATGCATTAGAATGTTTTTATTTCAGATGAATGCGGCTTCTGCAGGTAAAAGGTGTGTGCTGCAGTTACAGTGATGATGCTGTGTAATATGATTTCTGTTTCTGTACTGCCTGCCACGTTAACTCATAGCTTTCTTAAATGTATGGCACTCTGCCCTCTGGTTATCAGCACTAGAAATCCATACAGTGGTCTATCAGTATCGTAAGTGTTTGTTTAATATTTCATATTTACTGTTTCATACTATTCTCATCCAGGAAAAGATTAAGATAGGTGAATCAGGTTACAGCAAAATCCAATGTGGAACTACAATCCATTTCATACTTCTTATAGAAGCTCATAATTAATGCTAGGATTTTTATGTAATATCAATACGTTGAATATGTACATATTTATCTAATAATATTAGGTGAATGTGTACTATTACATATAGAGTTTTAAAATATATAATATTAATTTAATTTTTATATAAATGGTCTATTAAACATTAAATTACTTGATTTCTATTTTATTAATTATATTTTTGCAAACAAAGTGTGGTACATAAATTAATTATGTATGTCCATATTATAGCACATTTATATAAATTCCATTATTATGAAGATTCACAATTATTTAAACTTTTATAATCACCATTAGGTACCTGCCTCCAGCAATACTTCTCTAAAAATGTGTGATATTTAGGTACCCGGAGCTTGTTTAGGGATGGTGATTTTTATGTAGCATTTTGATTTTACTATTTAGCACTTTATAGCATTTTCACATTTCTTATATAGTGTTTTGTAGCATTTAACGGAAAATATATATTTTAGATTAACCCAGATAAGTGGGCCATTTTTAAAAAATTAATTTAGTATTAAATTCATAATTGTAAGAAAATACTGCCTAAATGCAATAAAGTACAACAAATATAATGAAATCTCACTAAATATAATTATCAATTACATTGATATAATAAATAAAAAATAATATAAGGCCAAATAAAGATATATGTATGATTGATTGGTTCACTTACCGCATTGAATAGGTATAAAATAAATACGTTAAAAATAATTAAGGAGAATAATCAGATTTTTATTTCACAGTAGGAACTAAACCAAATGACATGCACATTTCTGCATTTGCTGCTTTTACACTGTGTTCAAAAATCTACACAACAGTTGAAAGAGATCATAGAACATATCTCTACATTACGTTCTGTCATTCTTGTTCTTTTATCTGTTACAATTAAATTGTATTTACTAAAAAATCTTTCAGCATCTACACTATTTCAGCTGCACAGCCAACAACATTTGCAGTCCACATCTTTATCATTTTGAATGTTTTGAACAAGTTGACTATGGAAAATATTCATACCTCTCAACAAAGCTCTCTGTACTAATATGATGGAAAAATGGTATCTTACTTTTGCTCTGACAGCAACTTTCTAAATCAATTCTATGGACCTGACCAGCAATTGTGGGATTAAAAAGTTTACCAACTTCTTGATACAAAATATTTGTAGAATTCTCTGTTATGTGAGAACTCAGTTTTTTGTTACACTTTTCCATGCATTCCATAAACCTTTTTTTTCATTTTTTGTGCCACATTTTTATTTTGTAAGGTATCCATGAAGCTAAGCATTTCTGTAGGTAACCAACCCGCAGCATGTCTTTTGAGTAGTGTGATTAAAGATGAGAGCTCGTCCCATATTAAATGAGCAAAGGGATAAGAAGAGCCTTCCAGACGAGTGATGTACTTACTAATTGTAACTGAAACCTAGGACACAAATTTAGCCTGATACTGGACTTCAATATACTGATTTTTATCATCAAATATATCTATCAGAAGTGAAGAACTACTATTTAAAGAATTCTCATCCAGGGACTGAAAAAAAATCTTTAACGTAGCTAAATACTTATTGTGTATTGTGGATGTAATTTTAAACTTAAAATCTGTCCTGGAATTTTCTATGATACACAGGCAATAGGCTTGGGCTGAGATAAACCGTTTCAGTGGGTGGGATGGGTGAGGTTGAAGACCTGTTATTTCTTCAATTTCCTACCTGCTACTAAGCTTTTCAGTGTCACATAGACACAATATTTGTGGAAGAAAACTTGTTAATGTTATCACTAAATTACGTAAAATATGTTTTTCTTTAAAAAAAGAAAAACAAGTAAATTTCATATTTATATCACATTTGATAATCATTTAGCATTTGAGGTGGATTTTGCATTTTATCGCATATTCTAAACATGTTTAAAGTGAATTAATTGATCATTAACAATGTAAATATGCAAGTATAGCCTTTTTATATGTAATTCGCACTTTATTGCTAATGTGAAAAATCATCACCCCTAGCCATAGTGTATTTGCAGCAACCATAGCAGTACTCATGTAATTGAAAAATGGACTCTTTGCACTTGAAGACTCACATTTGAGACAGAAGGACTTGCCCTATACAAATTTATAGTGAGTGAGTGATGAGTGGAATTTAAGGGCCCGCAAATAAATTTATAGCGTTTTATTCCTAGTATGCAGGGTAGTATGCACATGTTGGTCAAGTTATGATTTCATTGAACATGTAATCTTATTACAAGCCGAGCAGAGAATCACAGCTCCATCAGTAGTGAATGAATCATCTGTTGTGGCCCACAACTTTAACTTAGACGATAATTTTGGCACAATATATCTGTGTGTGTGTGTGCGTGCGTGCGTGTGTGATTTTTTTTTTTACAGTAGGAGGAAAAATGTTATTTTACATAAGCAAGATAATATTTAAAAATGTCAGTGTTCTAAAATATGTAACAAGGACATGTCATCATATGATAGCTAAGGGAAAGAATATATATTTACATAAAATCCAGCTCTACTCATAGTTCATCTAAACTTGTAGTTTGATATCAGGAACCAAAATGTTTATACTCTTTCTTCCCAAAAAAAATGACATTCCTTATGACCTACACATCTGTGGTATGTGATACTTTTAGGCTATTTATTTTATTAACTTCAAAGGTTATTTCAGAGCATATTTAGGTATTATGAATAGATGGCTTATGTTAGACAAAGGGCCATAGAATTACATACTGGTGCAGTTTTTATAATGGTTCTTACTGAAAGATGAAATAGTGTGATAGCAGACGCGATTCCTATCTTCAGGGTCGTGGTTACAGAATGGAATGCATAAATCAATGTTCCTTTATCACAACTTATTTATTCATTAACATTTTGTTATTTTACACTCTCAGCACCATATTAAATAATCAAAGACTTTCACAATTATAATTTAGTAGAATCTACACTGGATAAAAGTTTGGTGAAAGTTCCACGAAAAAACACGTCCTTTCATCTTGAGCACACAGACGCTAATGAAAATAGTCCTTGGCGTCTCTCTGACGCAACACCGCCATTTTTTTGTATTCATCCGCGCAAATAGTTTTTATTGGTTGAACACAAAGTGACAAGAAAACATTGGCTATCTTGAATATTAAAAATAAGTCCCTGATACACCCAAACAAGAACTAGAAATTTATACACTCTTAAAAAAAAACATTTACATGAACGACCTTCTATTGGTCAATATTCTGTCTCAATACTAAGTAAGTGTTTTTGCTTCTGTTGATGGTGACCAGCTTTAGAGTTTGCTACTCGTTCTCCTCAAGTATATAACCTTGTCACTTGGACTTCAGGGTTGTGGAAGTTCACCTCTGGCTAGGGAAACCTGACAGAACCTAATCAGCTTAGTCAAAGATTTTAACCATGATCATGTACATACAAACTTGAGCCTCAGGGTTATTCTGCAGCCATTTTGCTCAGCTGAAAAATACTCAATATACCTGAAATCTTGCTACATTTCAGGATCATCTGCTTTCAACTGAATGAAGTTTACATGGTAGCTAAAATATCAGGTATCTAATGTTCTCTTTAGAAGCCAAAATAATCCAGTTTTCAACATTTTGCTGTAGGTAAAGTAGATATTCACAGAAAGTGAATTAACTGTTAAACATGCAGAATAAATCTTGAAACAGTTGAAGGAGCCATTCACAATAGAACTCAACATTTTAATCAGAAATTGTTATTATGTATGTGGCAAAGTAGCCTATTTGGACCAACATTCACCATCTTTTTAATTTTGATTATATTTTTTAAATTTTATGTTAACCTTATATTAAATTCAAAGGCAGGTTGATTAATAACACTAAACAACACTTTAGAATTTCCTGGAACATGTTTTGGAGGCTTATTTTCCTCCATTATCAACTGGGCATCGACTGGTTATCTGTGGTGTGTCATTAATCGACTTACCTTTGAATTTAATGGATTATAACAACACTGTTTTCAACACCTCCAAGAAAGAAGATAATCCTTATACTGTTATGTTTGCCACATTATACTGTGCCTTTTAACTTCTGCCTTTCCTTACCACTAGCTAGTCACAGTCACTGTTTGCTGTATTAGCCTTCGTTATTTTCAAAGACTAAAGCATTTTTATGCTAGATGAATTAAAGTAACTTATAACCAGGGTTAGGATTTTTAGGGGCAAATTTCAGATGAAAAAAGGAAGGGAAAAGGTGCTCAAATAAGGTAAAAAAAGGACAAAAAGATGCTGGTTTATTCAACTAATTCAACAATTTCTCTTTCCTGTATTCTAATTTATTGAATTACAAACAAGTGCATCAAATTATAACTCATCAGAAGAAGAAAAACACATGAAGCTGTTATACTTCAAGACATTAAGCATCTCTACATTTTCAAGAGTAAGCCTGTTTCTATTAGGAGATAGAATGTCTTTGTAGATGGTAAAGCTTCTTTCAACATCCACAGAAATCAGTGGAGCAAATCTTGTATTCACTCAGAATGGCAATTCTACAGATGTGGCAAAATCCTCAGTGTCCAGATTCTTTTGAAGACTAAACTCATGTTTGTCTTTGGCAAAGCCATCTAACTGCTCCCTCATGGAAGTAAAAATATCCCACTGTTTCTTCTTTTCCAAACCTTGTTCTTCTAACAGTTTAATAGCTGCAGTCAGGTACTTGTAACTATGGACACAATATAGTTCTGTCTGCAAATTATGTATTTTCTCTGGTAACAGAAATTGCTGTGCCTTAGAAATTGCACCTGCATTGGCTGGATCCAAAGAAAGCACAAACTCTTTAATTTTGTCAAAATTCTCACACAACATAGCAGCACACACGATCCAAGATCCCTGCGAGTAATGATCGGGAAATTTGTAAGGGGCAGCCCAGTGGCTTCCTTGTAGACCACAACACGATTTGGAACTTTCAGCAGAATCTTCTTCAGGGCAGAGATGAACTGATTTGCAATGTCGTTTTGGTTTCTTATGGATTCACAAACCCTGTGAAGGGCGTGAACCAAGCATGTCACATGCTTCAACTTAGGAAATAAGGGCTTCAATTGGTTAACAGCTGAAACCAGGTATGGAGCCTGGTCCGTAACCACAAGAAGTTTTGCCAACTCAATACCAGCAGGCTAGAGTTTTTGACAAAAGTCCATAATTGATTGCATTACTGTACTGGCCTTGGCTTTCTGCAGCTCATACATTTTAACAACATGGGCTTAACTTTCTCCCCTACTAAGGGAAAAGACACTTTCTCCTTAATTCTTTGTATGGTTTCTTGGTAAACAGGCTCCATGTAATTTTTTCTTAGTCAGCATTGACATCTTTGTGTATTTTTCAAGAAATCCCTTGAAAGCTGGATGGTTCACCTTATTGAGAGGAATTCCTGCTTGTGTAAGAGCTGCACATAACTCTATGTTGATTTCCTTAAAATTTTGGCTTTTTGAAGAACTCTGTTGAAACACATTTCTTAACAGAGGCTGCCGCGATTTGTTTGCCTGAAGAGTCTTGCTCATTTGATGCTTGGAGCTGGAAATGTGCTGTTTGATGTGATCTTGCTGGTGTTTTTCATCTAACGAAGTTCCTGAATCGCAAATAGTACATCGAATAACAGTTCTATCTGAAATCTTGGTTGAACTCCTGAGGCAGAACAATAAGTTGAACACTGGACACCTTTGGCATTGTAAAATCTTAGTAATACACTTGTTTAGTAATGTAACAAAGGACAAACACCAGTTCACTTGCTAACTCAATGTGACTGTTACACAACTCATTCACTTGCTGTGTACACTATTATATAACACCGCCACGATTACCAGAATGTTATCATTCATGCTGGAACTGCAGCCTCAGCGATTTCTAGTAGCTTCGAGTAGAACCCACACTCAATTCTTGGAACTATGCGTGTACGGCTACTTCTGTCTCTGGGTGACCTTGGAATCTGTGCAAACAGATGACGTCTGTCACAGTAACAAACTCACATTCACGAACAGTAGGCTACTGATTCTGGTGAAATTAAAAGGATAGAATGATATACAATGATAATGAATCATTGTCAGTTGCATTACTGTGGGCTGCTTTATAGCGGTAAAGCAAGAGAAAGAGTATTTGTCCTACACAATTATTTTCCATTGTTGTAGGTGTGCTTTCAACTCCTGCACAGCGTTTACTGAAAGAATTAGGCTTACTCTTCACGTGTTCACAGCAAGCTGAGGAGATGTTAATTAAAAGTTAAATATTTTATATTAATTAAAATCATAAAGAGTTGTTGTTAGCTAATGCTGGATTTCTGACAATGAAGTCATTAATCCTCTTGCTAAACTAAACCCCGGCGCGACAGCCCACGAGGGGCCAAGGCCTACTGCCCAGCCCTGCGTCCCCCACCTCTGCCCACTACAGGCGTCATTGGTGAGGTGCAGTACTGGAGGGTGGGACGTGGTCAGCGTCCCGAGCCCTCCTGGCCAATTATGCGGTCTTCTAGACCTGGGGCCGCTACTTCTCCATCAAGTAGCTCCTCAATTGGTCCCCCCGGGGCCTAACGAGGCTGAGTGCACCCCATGCCAGACCTCCCAGAGGGGATAAAATCCCCATGCTGGTTCCGGGGATCGAACCCGGGACCTCCGCGCCAGAGGCAAGCGCGCTACCAACTGCCCTACGGAGGCAGTCCATTAATCCTCTTGCTCTCCAATATTTTTCACTGATGGATGGGACACTAGAAGTGGCCAGGCATATTTGAAGGTGGTCTTGATCCATTTCCTCTTGCAGATCACATTTACTGCTAAATCTCTAAATCTATTCAATATTTATGACATCATAAAGAGTAAAATGGAAGGAAACAGATAAAAGGGGATTATGGGCATGGTTAGGGAAAAAAGGGATAACGGTACCCAGGGAAAAAGGTGCATGAAAAAGTGCCTCTTTTGGCAACTAGAAACAAAACTTCATTCTGTGATATCTTTCCAAAGAGCTTAAATTTACCCTAAGAAAAAAGGTGCACACCTAAAAATCCTAACCCTGCTTATAACATACCTAGAACCCAACACCAGTATCTAGAAGTTATAGTATGTTGTTAATGTTATTTGAAATAGCTTGGGCCCCATCCGTCCATTGTTGTGTGTCAAGGCCAATGTCACACCATGATAAATTGTAAATTTTGATGAAATGAGTCTTTTAACTGATTGATATGATAAGGTTCGTGTTTTTTATTTTTAGCAAAAGATAGGCAGCTTCATTTTCGGATATGCCACAGTGAGCAGGAATCCACTGAAAGTGAATCTTTTTCTGTAATCTGGTTAGTTGTATCACAAATCAAACTTATTTGTCCTTAGATCAAATACATGATATTGGATGTCACATGTGTAAAATAAAATATTGACAAAATTGGCAACAATCTTTAATTTGGCAAGAGTTAATATTATTTGAGCATATCGTGTTCTTGAGAAATCATCATATTGTGCACTGTCTTTTTTTTGTAGTGGCACTATATTCCTTAAGAACCACAATAACTTCATTACAAATAACGCACATTACTTTGTTGTCTTTCACTGTAACAAAATATTTCACGTTCCGCATTGTATGACACTCACTATCCACTTTTTCCTTCTTAGTTTCAACGGACATGTATTCAAAAGAAATAAAACTTGAAATAACACAGTAAACACAGTAAACACAGCCAGGAAGTCACAGCTGCAGGCAGTGTTCCGTATGGCATCTCTGTTATTTGTGAACAAGTGAAGGTGATTAGATATGCTTTGAGTGGTGCAATGTATTGCAGCAGCTTCAAGAGTTAAACGAGCAGGAAGAGTTGTGGACTGCTTTAATGGCATTTTGCACTAAGTTTTTATACATTTAATACACTCAGAGGTGAATAATGGAAGTTCTGTACACATGTATAATTAAACTGCACATTTCTTTGTGCATTAAAATGTATTTAAAAAAATTGCACCCTTAAAAAACATTAGCTCAAGCGCAGGCTGAATTAAAACCTTTGGTGAGCCATATTCAACCCAGGGCCATATTTTGGAGATCCCTGAGAAAAATATGTGTTTGTAAGGATAGTTTGTAGGAGAGTAGGGAAAGTCATGTGAATGCAACACCCAGACTTTTTTCTTTTTTTTCAGTTGCTTAGGCAGAAATAATGCTTCCGACTGCTAGACTTCAGGATGATATCATCATTGGAATATTCAGAACCAAATGTGTTGAATGTTAAGGAACAAAATCCATCCCATCAGACAGTAAGTGTTTTATGCTGTTCTAACCTTTAGGTTAACATGTCATTCAAATTTATGAGGACATGACCTCATTATAAATGGTTGTTCTCCAAAGGATAAGAGGTTTATCAGAGATAGGGATTCTGTTTGACAGCTTTTGACTGTGCTGAGATTGTGATTGTCACATAAACATTTTATTTTTAGGTGAAATATTTTCAGTTTCTTCAAATTTACACACTTTTGTGCTATAAAATAATTTTATCATATTGATTCTGTGACTGAAAAAACAAAAATATATATACATGAGTATATACAGGTGCCACAAAAAAACACCAACAACGCTTAGTATGTTATACAGGATGGCAAACTGATTGGTTTTCAAGAAGGAACCACTGTATGAAAACGCACGGTTTGGACCCTCTAGCACATCAAAGTGTGAGATGGATGTGTGCTCACATTTCGTCAATAAACCTAACATGAGTAGCACATTAAGCTGTACCTCTTAGGTCATTTTAGAGCCTATATTGGCAGTGTTGAGGCGCATGCACATGACCCAATATGTGCAGTTGTCTTAGAAGATTTTCAGTCCCTTTGTGAACTTGAGCAACAAGGTCCTCTGCTGATGTTACAGGAGTGCCACCATACTCATCACACAATCCTACAGAAAATAGTCGAGAGGTGTCAGATCTGGCGACTGTGCTGGCCGTGAAACTGGTCCACCTTTAACAATCCATCGATTTGCAACTTGAGATGATTCCACACATTTACATCAAAGTATTCTGAAGCTCCTCATGTTGCAGACATATTATCTACCGAACATTTAGTGGTACTACATCCAAAAGGGAGGCAAAACATCTCTAGTAAATGTAAAGTACATTGGTCCTGTTAATCTGTTAGGCAATAGATACGCTCAGGTTGTTCATCTGCAGTACACAGATAACTAAAGGGTTGCATACTTCCACATTAAGATGCAAAAATTGGAACATATTGTCACAGCCATTAGTTCTCAGACGTTGACAGTCTCCAGTGCCCAAACCGTGCATTTCTGAACAGGTTCCTTGTAACATCAATTTGCCATCCTGCACAACATACTGAGGATTGTCAGTGTTCTCTGGGACACCTTGTATATGTACACATACACAGGGTGAATCGCTTAAAACTTGTACTGCAAATATTTCTAAATGGAAAGCACTATTGATGTGTGATTTTTCACAGAATTGATTGGTAGTCAAGGGCTCATATTTGCAGCCTAGGTAAGACATTACTTTGTAAATTTGTCCAACTTTTTGTTTTTAAGTTATGCTGATCTTTCTCTCTTTCTTCATACCAACCTTTTTCTAATCTTAGTTTTTTTTCCTGGATAATTCAGTGGATTTTGAAATTAGTATTTTTAATGCACATTTTGAAATCCATAATTTTTAAGGTCAAATGCAGTGCCTGTTCTGCCATAGGCATGTGTTAGCTGAAAATGAATTATATTTTTGGTATATTTATTCAGAAACATGCATTCATTTAAGAACAGAGTGTTGAGAACCTTGAATCTTTGTTGTAGGAATGGAAGAGGATTGTAACAGACCTAACCAGCCTGGGTGGTGTCATCAGGTCGCCACCGAGTTCACCTCTCAGTATCTCATGGAGCTCTTCTGCTAGCAGTACTGATAATGAACCCTGTGTTCCTCCAAAACCATTTATACATCACCATGTAGTCACAAAATTAAATTTTGATTCATGTGTTCCACGAAACACAGTGTCACCACATGTCAGAGCCAAAGTGAGTCGCAGTGTAATTAACTGTGTTTCTAACTCACTGGAAGAGAACTGTAAGCCCTCTCATGAACACACAGAGCAAAGTAAAACGCCTATAGCATCGCAAGGTCATTTTTGCAGTAGTTCACAGGAACATAAGTCCTTGCAAGAGAACTTAAAGCAATGTAAGTCAGAAAATGTACCATATGATGCGTCCCAAGATTTCTTTTATGGTATCACACAGGAAGAGAACCGTAAACCCCCCTCTGAATATATAGAGCAAAATAAGTCACAGCATTCAGCACAAATTGCATCTCAAGATAATATATGCAATATAAGTCCAAATAAAAGTTGTAATGTTAATGTTAAACAATTAGACAAAGAAATTATTGGTGATCCCCAGTGCCACAGAGAAGAAAACAAGGATTTAACTGTTTGTTCTCCTGTGCCCATTTCTTCTCAGCTGTCACCAATCATTGTTAGGGACAAACGTGTTCACTCTGCTTCATGCAAAAAAAGATCCACTAATGAGACCAGCATGTATGTCTGTAACACAAAAGCATTGTTGCAAGAATTTTCAAAATCACCTTTACTTGGTACCTCAGATAAGGAGAAAGCACTAAAAGCATCTGCTATACGTAAACAATCAAGGAAAACAATTTCACCAAGCAAACAAGCAGATAGTAACTCTTGTGCATTCTCTAGTTCCCCTATCCTGCAACGTAAGCGTAGGAGAAGATTAACTTTTGAAAACACTAGCAAAAACAGTAGAGAAAAGTGTCCCAGTGAACATCACATCATTAATGTTAATCTCCCTGCAGATGATGACTCAACAGAGAATACTGGAGAGTTAAGAGCTAATGTGCATTTACAAGTAGATGTAGAGAATGTTAATTTCATAAATAAAAAATGGTCTGCAGATTCATTAGTTACTGAGAGTCAAGTGGACAAACCCACATCACCTGTGTTGCTTCCAGCCAAAAGTAAAACTGAGAATGTTAATTTCATAAACAAAAAATGGTCTGCAGATTTATTAGTTACTGAGAGTCAAGTGGACAAACCCACATCACCTGTCTTGATTCCAGCCAAAAGTAAAACTAAAAAGAGGAAATGCAGGAGAAGGATAAAAGTATGCAAAACTCTTGGCGTTTGTACTAACACTGAAAATGCAGAGCAAGATTCATCCCATATTAACCGAAGCCTCATACACATAGAACTGGATAATGTTCCTAAAATGGTATTGCAAACTCCTGATAAAGAAGTTAAGGAAAGGAATGTTCTAAGAGATATAAGTGGGAGCTATGCATTTAGTCCGAGTAGGAAGGAAGTAACTTCAGCAGTATCATTGAAGAAAACTCCAGAAAACTTGAAATTAAAGCAGAGTATAAACAGAAAACATGTTCGAAGAAAAATTATTTATGTTGAAGGAATAAAAAAATTAAGTCCTGAAAATATCTCCCTTGTTAATAGTGATATTCATGAAGAACATATAATCCTAAAGAATCAAGTAATTTCTCCAGAAGTCAAAATGTTTTCTAGTACTCTTGTAGGTGCTACTAGTGCTAATGAGCCAAATTTGGTTTTGGAAGACAGTGTTTCCTTGAAAAAAGACACAATTGGCAAAAGCAACCTTATAGCTTCAGGGCAGTTTTGGCAGGATGGTCAGAAAACAGAGAAAGAGTGTACACATGGTGGTGTAGCAGAGTCTGTCAGAGATGGAGTAATTAAAATGCCAAAAACAACTGAAAATAGCTCCTGCAGCCCTGCATGTTTGGTATTAAATGAAAGCACAAGTTTGGTAAAGCAAAATAATGGTGTGATAAGTATAACAGTGAACTCAGTTAAAAATAAACAACTGATTAGTGATCCATTGGCACCAAAAATGGCTTTAGGTGAGCAACAGTTCATTTCTCATGACAGTATTCCTGCAAAACCTGCATTTAGTATAGCAAGAGACCTCAGTAAGAAGCATGATAGATTGCCTCACTTTGAAGTTAAGGATTGTATTAAGCGACGGATTAACACACCAAAGCCGTATATATTAACTGATAGAGAAGAAGAACTTGTCAAGTTCTCATTTGCAAAAGCACCAAGTTCAACATTAGCTATAACATCAGCTACTAGATTTAAAGAGAGACTGAAATGGATAAGAGAGCAGAAAAGCAAGAATATGGATCAAAGCTGCTTCATAGAACACGAAACTCAAAAAAGCTTTACACAGAAAGTGGCTATACAAACAAATGATTCTATTACACATTTGAAAAATGAAATGAACATGCTTGACAGGTTTAAGAAATTTTGTCCCTTAAACAAGACTGAAACAAAGCACCTCCAGGAAGAGAATAGAGGTGGCAAAAATGCTGCCCAGGAAACTAATGGTGAAGGGCAAGAAGAGAGCCTCTTAAATCCTACTTTGTCTGAATTAAATATTGAAGATGCATCTTCCCAAGAATGTGATTCTATAAAAATCTTTGATAGAAAGGAGGAGGAGCAGCTTCCTTCACAGGTTGGTATCCTACTCATAGATTGAAGCTGTATAAGTAGATGTGCAATAGATGGTTAGGTATTGGCTTTCTTTTGCTATTGTTACATATTCCATCCTGGCAAAGTAGAATAGCATTTAAGTGTACTAAAGTATGATCTCATGTCTTTAGATGTATTAGCAAGGCAAAATTTTGGTAATCAACAGTGTCAATATCTATCAAGAAATATAATAAATAGACCTCGGATTTTAGGTAAAAACTAATTTTTTTCCTCTTGATATACCAAGTGAATCATCCACGCATTATTTTTTGGGAAGGTAGGCCACCCATCAAATGCCATGTGAGCCTTAGTCCAGTTTTGCAGTTACTAAAACGTATTTGTTGACGTTCTTAGAATGACAAATGTGCAAAATTTAGAGAAACAGCAATTTGAGGGACAGAACGTACCCCTCGTTCAAGTACACCTAAAAAAAATACAACTTGTTTACTGAGAACGAATTCCGGGATTCCAGCTGATTTCACAAACTTTTTATTAGAGTACATAGCAATGCAAGTAATTCCTGAGTTTCCTTGAAAAAACAGCAGTTACAACCTTCAGGTTAATTACAGGACATGATTGTCTGGCAAAACATTTAAGCAGAATTGGGATATATTCTTCACCACTCTGTCCTCTATGTGATCTGCAAGAGTAAATGGACTGAGACCACCTTCAAATATGCCCAGTCACTCCTAGTGCCCCATCCATCAGTGAAAAATATTGGAGAGCAAGAGGATTAATGACTTCACTGTCAGAAATCCAGCATTAGCTAACAACAACATAGCAACGCAATTCAGCAAACGCCTTTGAAAAAAACGGACCTATCACATGGGTACATTAACAACATCAGGTAAAAAGAAAATGGCAGATTCTTGTACTTGAGCCGGGTTGGCTGCTAAAAAATGACAGACATGTCTTATTCACCATGGACCCATACAGTCAAAATGCACAAATTTAGATAACAGCTTATTTAAATTTTGGTGTAAACTACATGTCGTACAGCTCAAATAACACATAATAGCTTTTCCCATTTAAGTAATAATATTAAAACACCCAGCCAAGGTTTAAAACTGTCTTAAAGGGATAAATTCCGCTCAAGCAGTCGCGAGGTGCCAATGACATAGCACCTGATACACTGGATCTAGGGTTTGAGCTTGAAGGGTGCTTTCAGTCAAGCCTCGAAATAGCTGAATAGAATTATGACCGTATTCTGTGCACTAACTCCCGGGACACAGGTTTGCATCTCAATATTATACAATCTTTTTTTTTCTGTTCATCAAAACTTGGAAACCGAATTCACAATAATGTAATTTTAAAGTCTCTGAGGGTTTAGGATAGCTCATTAGCAGTCGAGCAGTGCTGACATACCAGGTACCTGCAGAACAATGGGTGTGGATCTGGTGCTTTACCGGGCGAGGATAGGAATGTGGACGGGCCGGTGTTCGCGGATAGCAGGTAGCGAGCGGGCAGAAGCAATCGGAACTTCGAAGAAATGCTATTTTATGGTTTTTGTATTGGCAAGTTTACTTGTGATAGGAGGAATTGAATTAAATCCTGGGCCTGTTGGGAACACGACAGCTGATGAAAGATGTGGGAACTGCAACAAGGCACTGAGGTCAGGTCTTCGGTGTAGCACTTGTGCGAAATGGTATCATTTGGACTGCCAAAAAATAAAGAGGGACCAGGACATTGAAGAAAATTGGGCATGCAAAGACTGCAGGGGTAATGACATCGTCACTGCAAACCAGAAAAAACTGGAGCAGCTACAGGAGGAAGTGCGGGAATTAAGAGAGAAGCTGAAAGATGCAGAAGAAAAAATCCAGGGGCTTGAAGAAGAAAATTGTCAACTAAGAAAACCACGAGAAGAGGAGGATGGAAAAAAAGATGAGAAATCATGTCTAATAATAGGAGACTCCATTATAAGACATGCAGGAAACCCAAATGCGGAGTTAGTTTGCTATCCTGGCATAAGGGCCAACGGTCTACAGAGGGAAATCGAGAGGAAGCAAAACGAGACGGAAAAGGACTACCGGACGATTGTGTTGCACGTTGGTAGTAATGACCTGAAGAGGAGCGTTAATTATGCAATGGGGGACATGTACGACCTCGTTAACATGACAAAAAAACTGTTTCCTTCAGCAAAAGTCGTTGTCAGTGGAGTTTTGAGGTGAAGCGATGTCAACTGGAGGAAAGTGATGCAAGTGAATGATGCATTTTCGTGGGTAGCGGAGCGACTTAACGTGCAGTTTTTGGACCCAAATTTGTGGATTAGTAACTGGGACTTTGGACGAGATGGTGTTCACCTTAATCGAAGAGGATCTTCAAATTTGGCAGCGTTGTTCGAGAGAGTAACCAAGTGGACCGATGGCATCGAGGTGCAGGAACAGCAGTGACATCAACTTCTAGGAAATGACAATTCAGAGGTAAGGACTGATTCTTTAAGGCTGTTACAGGTAAATTGTCGTAGTATTGTGACTAAGACTGTAGAATTTTGGAATTTAGTAGAAATATGTAATCCAAATGTAAATATAGGTACCGAATCATGGCTGAGCATTGATATTAATGACGCGGAAGTATTTAGATCAGATTACAAGGTGTTCAGAAAGGACAGGGACGGCAGGGGAGGAGGGATTTTTATTTATACTAAATCAGAATTAAGCAGCAAAGTATTGCGTGTTGAAGAGGATGTAGAAATCATGGCAATAGAGATTATCGACCAAAGAAATGAAGGGAACAATTTAACAATAATAGCTTGCTACAGACCACCTGGTGAATGCGACTATGTAACTCTCCATAAACTAGTGGCAAAAATCGCTTCTGAAACACAACATAATATTATCTTAGCAGGAGATTTAAATCTGCCAAACGTGAACTGGGACGGACAGTTAATAGGAGGCGAAGCTCAAAATCTGGTTAACCTTCTCATCTGGGATCAGGGGCTATTGCAAGTTGTTAAAACAGGCACCCGGCAATCAGCTGTACTGGATGTATTTTTATACAGGCCGGAATCATTGTTTTCGTCATACGCAGTTTTACCAGGTATAAGTGACCACAGCAGTGTACAACTAGAACTCAACTGGAAGGGGCGGAAAAACCGGTCTGAAGGGGAAGAAGTAATTAGTTGGAATTTTCGCATTGCTGACGTGACCGCTATTCAAATATTCCTCCGTGAACAATATAGGCTATTTGTACAATCTGCTTCCGGGGTAAATGCAACATGGCTTAGTTTCAAAACACTGATTTCGGAAACAATTAAAAAGCACGTTCCATACAAAATTATTAAACAAAACGCTGATCCAGAATTTTATACAAAATCTATTAGGATACTTAAAAGAAAAGCCAGGCGAGCATTTAATAAAAGGAAGAAATCCAAATGGCATTTTAATAGATTTAAGGAATTGTCTAAACAATTACAAGACGAAAAGTTGCAAGCACAAGAATGGTTTTTTGAACAAAATTTTGGCGGGGCAATTAACTGTTGGAGATCCTTTTACAATTATGTAAATAGACGCAGGGGCAATAAAGAGAGTATACCAGATCTTAGCGTAAATGGGATTGCTATAGTAAGCGATAAGGACAAAGCGAACGCAGTAAATTCACATTTTGTATCTATCTTTCATAAATTGGATGATAATGCTGAACAGGTAATTGGAGATAGTGGGGAATCTACTTTTCAAATAATGGCTTGCAAATTACGCAAAAGGATCAAGATGTTGCAGAATCGAAAGTCGAGGGGGCCTGATGACATACCTACTGAAATATTGAAGATTGGGGGAGAAGCTGTGATTCCCTATCTAATGTTTTTGTTTAACATGTCAATCAATAACTGTGACTTACCAGAAGACTGGAAAACCGCTATTGTAGTTCCTATTTATAAAGGGGGTAATAAAACAGAAATAAATAATTATCGAACAGTTAGTTTAACGTCAATAGTGTGTAAGTTGATGGAGCATTTAATAGCAGAATATATAAGGGAGGAGTTAGAAAACAAAAAATGGTTCAAGGAAGCGCAACATGGGTTTCGACCTGGGTAGTCGTGCCAAAGTCAATTAACTTCCTTATTTCAAGACTTAGCAGATAAAGTGGACGCAGGAGGAAGAACTGATGCAGTGGTAATAGACTTTTCTAAAGCATTTGATGTAGTGCCACATAATTTACTTATTGGGAAACTAGCTGGCACAGGAATAGACAAACGAGTGGTTTTATGGGTCAAAGCGTTTTTGGATGGGAGAACACAGCAGGTAAAAGTAGGTAAAGAAATCTCCGAGAGAGACACAGTGAGTTCGGGAGTACCCCATGGCTCAGTACTGGGTCCGCTACTTTTTCTTATTTTTGTTAATGATATAAGTGCAAATATTAAATGTCAGATAAAACTGTTTGCAGACGATTGCATTATCTATAATAAAATTCGGAATGCCATAGATGAGTCCCTGCTTCAGGGTGATTTAAATGAAATTAGTAATTGGGCTGCTACAAATAGGATGACGATTAATGCTAAGAAAAGTAAGTCCATTGCATTTAGAAGATCTAAGAGGGAAATTCTTCATAACTATCACATGGGCGGAGAAAAAATTCTGCAGGTATTTGGGAGTGTACCTGGCGAGTAACGCTGGGTGGGACGAACAGGTAAATTCTACATCCAGGAAAGCGTGGAAAGCGTTACATTTCTTAATGAGGGTACTGAAAAAGGGGAGCGGAAGGTCCAGGGAAATTGCCTACACATCTTTGGTGCGGCCGATTATGAAATATGGAGCAGTATGTTGGGACCCATATAGACTTAGTCAAATTGATTCGCTAGAAAGAATACAGAGAAGGGCTATAAAATTTATAAAACGAGGTAAATCTTTTGGGCCTAAAAAGAGGGAGGAGACTGCATGGGAGCTTCTAAAAGTTCGGCGTAAGAGGCAGAGGTTATGCGCATTATTTCAAGCATATCGTGGTTCAAATGCATGGGTGGGTATTAGTGAAAGATTGGACAACCCTACATATTACGGAAGAAAGGATCATTTGTATAAAATTAAAGGTAGAAGGCACAGAACCAACGTAGGAAAGTTCTCCTTTGTCAATAGAACCATTGAGGAATGGAATGAATTACCTGTAGCAGTCTTTCAGGGCTGTCCTTTATCTGTGAAGAAATTTTCGAAAAATCTCGTAAATCAAGTAAATGCTGTGTAATTTACTATAAAGTTTACGCACATGTATTTTTGACATTTATTGAACTGATGGTGAATACTAATGCTAAATTTAAATTGGTTATACTGACAGGATAATTAATTAATGAGTGTTAATTAGTATTTAGTTCATTTCATCTATATTTTTATTATTGTTCTTTATTGTATTATGATTGTATTACTATTGTTTGTGCACTTTGTTTGTAACCTTAATTTGTACATTTAACTCTGCCACCGGGTAATACCCATTCGCAGAAAATATATACATACATACATATAATTTAAAACGTTTTTGGTTGTCTGAATTTTGTAATAGGATAGGTATAATGACTTCTGCCCCATTGGTCTGGCATGATGTAGTGTTATTATCAATGCAGACTCCCTTCATTCTCCATGTGTATGCTGTCGCATGATATTTTGTGCCATTCATTCACCATGTATTTGACAGACAAGTACGTTGGTATGCCTTTGATCTACAGAGAAGCAACAGCCAAAGTACAAGCAACTTAAAATCTATACCGGGAGAGGTACCCTTATATGCAACAATGCCATAAAGTAGAAATAAAACTATTATGAATTCAAATAATAACAGCTTTACACATAATTGTTCAACTAATGTTATTTTTAAGTATCACTCAGTAAAAAAAAAATTAGTACACGTAGGGGATTCGAACCTCTTTTACAGCACATGGATTACGTACAAATTGTGCGCTTGTTCCAACTGAACTACCTAATAACTTCAGAGATACCAACACAAATATATGCATGTTGATATTTGGGTGGAATCTAGCATAGGCCGATGTTTTCATGTTAGAGTATAAAATGTGGACTGCATAAAACTGGAAAATAAGGGGCAGCTGACTCACCTGGTCATACAAGTTGTGTATTTACTAATTATGGAAATATATGTTCGAAAATGGTGGTTCTATACAACCTAAAAATACCTCATTTCACGTTAGAACCTATTTTTACCAAATTCTGGAAAAACACCTGAACACATGAATGTGCTGTTCCCTTGCTTGCATCTAATACCATAATTTAAATATGCTCTAGTGACATCAGTTGATGTAGAATGCTCATTTTTGTCTTATAAGATGGTATTATCTGACAAGCAATGCAGTCTCTCAGTGGAAAACTTAGAAAAGGTGTTCTTTGTTTACTGCGACTCTAATTATGGACATATAGAATAAAGAAAGTCAATTATATCGGCTAATTTGCAATGGGAAATAAAACATGTCATTTTTGTTCACCTATTTTTGCAATTTTAGAACCTATTTTAGATACCTAATTTAAGATTTTTAGGAACTAAAAGTCCGAGATCTAATAATAAATATTAGAGACTGAACTTCACATGTTTTGTAAGTTGTGAATGTTTGAAATGAAAGAAACACTTGTTATGGGTGAGTGACTCACAAAACTGTTCTGTCATTTGAAATATTCACAGCTTATCATAGATAAATAAAGCTTAGTTTCTAATATTTATTATATTTCTTGATTTATATTGCTTCACTGTACAATAGCTACAGTTTTTTCATTCTAGTCGATATTTATTGTTTCTGAGTTGAAATTTATGACACTAAAAGTTCATTAAAAGGTGATTTTAGCTGGACATGTTTTAAGGCTTATTCACTTTGTCAGAATTTTTCAACTCGCATATTTTACAATGTTTTTTAAAGGGGTTGGCTTTGATGTGATGGTTACTTGTGTTATGAATTCCCAGAGGGTACTATGTGACAGCAAATCACAATTTAATGTGTTGTTTTGATTTTTAAGATGTAGATTTTCTCCCAAAGTCTAATTCTGTTACATATCTTGCAGGTTTTAGAGCTTTATATTTTGTTCCATTTTATGGTTGGGTTGACCAGAAGTAGTAAACAATGGTGGACTTGTCTGCATGTATTTAATTGCTCTAAAGGTTTTTTCAGTCTTGTTTTCAGATTCTTTTGGTGTTTTCAATGTGGAGTTTGTTGCAGTCTGCACAGTTTATTTTATAGATGCCAGATTTTTCTTGTTTTGGGATGGGATCTTTTAGGTTGGTCTACAACATCGTTACAAAACTACAAAATTAGTCTGGTTGCTTTTCTATCACTTTATTGTCTTCTAAAATTTTAACACAAATACACAGTTTTATTCTCATTGTTAACACAGTCTACAGTCTTTTGCGCTATCATAACTCACAACTTTCACTTCCGTTACCTTGCTCTGTCCTTTAAGTTTCTTTCTTCATTTTCTGTGTCTCATATACTCACTACGATGATGCATTCACTTGAAACCCATTAGAATCTTCTTCACAATGACATGTGTATCTTTTGTGATGACACACACCCGCAACTGTCTTGTACTCGCTGACCAATTCACGTCTGTAACTGTGAACTCATTCACCTCTGTTTCTGGCTCGTTATATAGTGGGGATGACATCACATGGATCTTTCTCAAACTCCACAAACATGCTGCCAGTGATGCAGCTGGATTTTTTTTTTTAAATCTACAAAGAAAGTCCCTTTTGAACCAAGACTTGATACTTTCCTGGTAGCCATATGAAAATAAACACTTCTCAGGCTACCAACCAGTGAATTCTGGAAAGGTTTCTGAGCTTTCAAGAGCTAACGTTGCTCTCATCTTCAGGAAATGATGTGGAGATTGTTGTTCAATTTATATTTTTAGTTAGTCCGATGAAAGGGATTGGCCAATCTTGCGGCGGCCCTTAGACCACCCCTTCCACCAGACTGACTATAAATATAAACCAAACAACAGTCTCCACATCATTCCCTGAAGATGAGAGTGGTGTTAGCTCTTGAAAGCTTGGAAACCCATCCAGAATTCACCTGGCTGATAGCCCGAGAAGTGTTGTTTTCAAAGTCCCTTTTGTGCATCCTCTTCCATTGTTGTTAGTCACAAACACAAACAGTTATACAAGACAGCCTGATCTTGAACACATTTACCCTCTCGCTGGCCCAGCATGTGGTGTGAAGCAGCGCAGCCCCAGCGCCGAGCCCAGCATCACTCTGTTTTATAAACTGAAGTTATTTTGGGAGGCTAATGAATTTTGAATTTTTTAAAGATTGTTTGGAATTTGTGATGATTTAGAATGGTCAGTGAATTTCTAATTTGGGTTTGTGTTTTGTCTGACTAGTTTTCTGCTTTCCTCAACTTTTTTCCACTTATTTCAACTTTTTGATTTTCTTGTCAATTATTTATGGACTAAATGAGGTGAATAAATCTCACAACATATCCTGGTTAAATTACCACTTAGTAATATTTTTGGTGTTACAAACTTCACTCAGGAACAATATTTAATTCAAACATTGCAGTTTTTAACTTCTGTGCATGCATTATATATTAATTCTAATATCACTCACCATCAAAAGAAACTTAAGCTTCATGTTTTTAGATTTATTGGTGTGCAAAAGAACTCCAACATGGTGAAATGTTGCCAACACCATAAAAATAAACTTAAGCATCATATCACCATCATTTAACATTGTGTTGTTGATCTAATGTGCAGGATTTTGCTCCATCAATTTTTCCCTAGCCAGCCAATATAAATTATGCATCTTCACATTTGGTACAGCTTTCCTCAATTCCGGGCATTGCAGTTGTGTTCTCAATTTAAAATCATGTCAGCATTGCAGATCTTACATGCATTGTCACTTATACAACCAAACCTATGCAGATGTTGCTCCAAACAGTCATGTCCAGTGGCTAATCTCATGTAACTCAAGTTATGTAGGGCAATCCATACCTAAAGCAATATGCTCATTGGGACTTCCTATGTAAATAAATAAGCGTAAAAATAAATGTGAATAAGAGGTTGAATCAGAAACATTGCCCACACACAATGTTATGTGAATGTTACTAAAAAATATCATTATAGGATCAACAGCGGTGAGGAATGTGACTACTATTGTAGCCGCAAAATTTAAAGGTGGCTGATAGCTGACTATTACTATTCTTTTTCCTGTTGTGCAAATAAATTTTGTGGGTACAAATGATATTTATATCACTGGCTTTACACCAAGATTTCACAACATGTTTAACTACACAATACTGCAAGACGTGGGAAGCCTATGATTGGATTTTCTGTAGAGCCAGACTCCATTCAATTTTGCAACAGCAATAATCGATATACAGTGGAACTTGATAATTTAAATGTTAATAATTCAAAATTGTCGTTAATTCGAATATTTTTCTTAGTTCCTTATATTTTGCATTAAAGCAATGTAAAAAAATCACATGTAATTTGAATTTCATTTTCGCTAATTCAAAGTTTTTGTTCAGAAATGTCAGCCGAAAATTAATCTAAATGTGGAAATTTAACTTTGTCCATGTGTTTCTGCAAAAGAGGTAATTGCTTTGGAGTTGTTTGTTTTGTCGGAATGCAGTTTGAGGAGGGGGTGGTTGGAATAGCTTTCCTGGCTGCCAGCCCTGAGCTTCTATACGTGCTCCCTCATCCACTTGTTTAAAACATGTGTGTCTTTAAAGTTGGCGAGAGATAACCTGGCACTTGACAGCTAGCTGATTCAGTCACCTGCAAACGAGGCTATCCCTATCTTGTCCAATCGACTAATCATTGCATGATGTGTTTGTAACATGATTGGATGAGATAGAACTAGCCTCATTTGCAGGTAAGTGAATTGTGTAGCTGTCAATTGCCAAGTTATCTTTCGCCGACTGTAATTGTCGCTTGAGCTTCTACTGTTCAGTGTGTTGTAAATCAGTTTCATTATGTCTCTTAGTAAACCACATGCCCAGTACAAGATTTTAACTTTTGCGGAAAAAGTTGGTGTCATTCGTGAAGTTGACAAGGATTTGAAGAAAAAATGTGAAATCGTGAAAGAATATGAGATACCCGAGATCACTTGTCAACTTATCTGAAGAATAAGGATAAAATTTTAAGCAGTGCCTCAAGTGAAAATGGAAAGAGTTGAAAAAGAGTAAAACAACCAGAAAATCCTGATGGATATATGTTGTTGTTAGCTAATGCTGGATTTCTGACAATGAAGTCATTAATCCTCTTGCTCTCCAATATTTTTCACTGATGGATGGGGCACTAGAAGTGGCTGGGCATATTTGAAGGTGGTCTCGATCCATTTTCTCTTGCAGATCACATAGAGGACAGAGTGGTGAAGAATATATCCCAATTCTGTTTAAATGTTTTGCCAGACAATCATGTCCTGTAATCAACCTGAAGGTTGCAACTGCTGTTTTTCGAGGATACTCAGGAATCACTGTTTGAATGTTTGGTAGTTCCTATCTTTTATTCTTTGATTTTTCATAGTAATATTTTGCAATAATTTTTTTGAATTCGGAGTTGACTAATCTTTTAGCTGCATAAAATGGTAAATTAAGAATAGATTTTTGTACACCGCTGGTACCCTTTTTTGCAAGAAAATCAGCTTTCTCATTACCACTCAGTCCACAGTGAGCCTGTATCCATTGGAAGACTAGGTGTTTTTGAAGTGCTGTTAGATGGCTAAGCATCTTCCAACATTCTATAATAGTTTGGTTTTTTGGTGACAACTTGGAAGTAATTGCTATAATTGCTGCCCTGGAATCCGAGAGAATAACTGCTTGCTGAAAATGTGAAATTCTGTACAAAAGATTTTGTAGGGCCATTCGAATTGCTTCAATTTCTCCATCAAAGTTAGTAGTTCCATAACTTAAAGATTTGTAATAGGAAAAGAGGTGACATGTGACTCCAGCACCTGCTCCATCTTGGTTTGATATCAATCATCCATCAGTATAAATATGGAGCCATTCATGTTTTGGAAATCTAGTATGGATTGTCTCTAATGCCAATAATTTTAGAACACTAGTTGGAGTATCACTTTTTTTAACTTCTTCTGTCAGGTGTAAATAATATGTGATGTCTAATGTATGTGTTGGATTGACTTTAGATATGAAGTTTTCCTTTGAATTAGGAAGGTGTACATTTTTCTTGATGTCTTGAATTTTGGAAAGAAAGCTCTCCTGAGTCTTTAGTGTATGTGTAAAATTTCTCTTGTGCCATGTATTGAATGGGAGTCTGATCAACTTTTCGTGTTGAATAAGAGCCGCTTTTTCTATTTCATATTCAATGGGATATTGGTTGGTTAGTATTTCCATAGCTGCTATTGGTGTGGTTTTGATAGCACCTGTAATTAATCTCAGACTTTGGTTTTGAAAGATTTGAATTTTTTTTTGTATTTGCTGTTACAAGAACTTCGCTGCAGTAAGTAAACAATGGTTTTATATATATATTATATGTTGTGTTAAGCGTTGCTCTGGAACATCCCCACTTCATTCCTGTTAGACATTTTAACAGTGAAAGGTGCCTCTCTGCTCTTTGTATTACATTTTCTATTTGTTTGGTCCATGTAAGTTTGGTATCAAATGTAACTCCTAAATACTTTGCTTCCTTTGTTTCTGGTAATTGTTGACCCTCAAAATTTAGTTTTATTTTTAGTGGTTTTTTTCTTAGTGAAAAGATTTGGTAGTTTGATTTTGTTGTATTAACAGTCATTAAATTTTCTTTGGTCCACCTCTGTAAGTTGGTTAAGGATTGTTGCATGGTTTTTTCCAGTTCTGTACTTTTGCTTTTTGGTTTTGAAGTCCACATTACCAAGTCATCAGCAAATAGTGCACACTTCACGCCTGATTCTTGTATTTGTTGTGGTAGATCATTAATAAATATATTAAAAAGTGTCGTGCTGAGCACTGCACCTTGTGGCAAGCCACGGTGTATTTGTTTATATTTAGATATATTTCTTCCATATCTGGTTGCAATAAAGCGTTGTGTTAGGAAATGACATAGCCATGAAAACATTGGACCTTGTATCCCTATTTTTTTTACTTTCTTTAGTAGTTTTGTTCTGCATATAGAATCATATGCACTTTGAAAATCAATAAAAACTGATAAATTATCTTCTTTTCTATTGAAGGAGTCTTTGATTTCTTGACTGAGAAGTAAGACTTGTTCATTTGTAGAGTGGAACTCTCTGAATCCAGCTTGACATGGGGATATTAAATTTTGTGATTCTAGGAACCAATTTAACCTGTTTGACACCATCCTTTCCATCACTTTTGCTATTATGCTGGTAAGAGCTATTGGTCTATAATTTTTTATTTCTGATGCTGTTTTGTCTTTCTTCAAGAGTGGGACAATTATAGCTTTTCGCCATTCAGCAGGTACAGTGGTTTTCCAGGATAGATTGTAGAGTTTCAGTAGTTGTTGTTTTGCTGTTTTTCCAAGGTTTTTTATGAACTCTGGATGTATGTGATCTGGTCCAGGAGACTTTTTGTTTTTTAGATTATTTATTGCAATGTTCAATTCTTGCATATTAAAATTTTGAAAAAAGATACTGCACTGAGTGTTAGGATTACATTCTCTTTCTTGTTTCGAATCTTTCTTAAATTCTTTATGTTCCTTTTTATTATTTCTTGTTACTTTGTGTGCATTAGCATAATACTAATATTCCACTACTTATCTGTCTATTTTTGGGTAGTAAGTGCAGTAAAAATCCAGTAAAATTGAAGTATTTAAGTTGGTCATTTGTTAGATTTGCTTCTTGTATTACAAATATATCAATGTTATAATCAAATACAATTTTATTCAGTTCTACTTTTTTTGTTTGTGTGAGACCACCCGCATTCCATTGTAGAAGTCTGATGTTAGATCTTCTATTAGTATAATGTTTTGGTTCTCGAGAAGTAGTCCCCGCCCGGAGATCCGAATGGGGGACTATTTTAACTCCGGAACATTTTACCCCTCGAGTCATATTTCATAAAAAAAGAGAGCAATAGCAGTAATAGTAACCGTTTTTTAGAGAGCACCATATTTTTATGTTTTGGCGGTCACATCACTCTCTCACAACCCCCAGAATGTCTGGGGGACCACACCTGTCGTTGGTTTACGGGTCTCACCGACCTGACCGGGAGAATTATCAAAATAAATTCACCGACCATATCCTCTGATTACCAATCAGAAGACGTATTACATGCCATGACAGGTCAGCATGTTAGGGGTTAAGGTTTTATAGAAAAATTAGAGAAATGGAGAGGTTGGAAAAATAAAGACTCCCTAGCCCTCAGGAACCCTAATAGCATCGGGGTCGGAAGAGAACAAGAGATGACCAAGGTAAGGTCAGATAGGAAAGTTACAGTGAGGAGCAAAACACCAGTAAGTGGAAGTAATGTTCTGCTCAGCTTGGGTACCTTGTGGTTGCCATTCACATATCCCCTAGACGGAGACCCCTGATGGATATATGTACTGTATTGCTAAAATGTCAATTTTAGATGTAAATTTTTAATTCAAATTTTTGCATATTTCAAATTTTTTCTTCTCTGTTCAGCTATGAGATCCTGGTTCCACTGTAGTACAAGCCATATTTCGTTTCAAAGATTGTTCTCCCATCTTATGAAAAATGTAATATGTTTGGAAGAGGTTTGATATATACACTTACATGACTTTCTCTGCTCACTCTTGTGCAAACAATTCTTAAAAATGCTTATTCTTCTATTTCATGTTAATCAAGATAAACATATGTAGAATTGTTTTATGTCATATTTTCTATAGGTACAGTGGGAGCAGGAGAATACAGTAGGTTTAAGCGATGGTCAAATCTTAAGAGCTGGTTGCTCTGCAATGACTTTGTACATTCCATTCTCTTTGCATGGCTAGGACATAAAAGTTAAATTACTTATGATAAAAGCATACATAGGTGTTTGAAAATTCAAACCAATAATAAGGAATATCTTAAAAATAATTATCTCAAAACTTTGAACATAAATTGTCTTTTAATGAGATCTACTTTATTGTATAGTAAGATTTTGTCTATTTCTTACAGTATATTAGCTATGTGAAAGTCATCCAGAATGAAGAGAACTTCAGAGTCTATTCTCAGAAAATTTAAGGTGTATATTTCATTTGTCATAAAAAATATCCTTATACATATGACATTTTAATCTAAATCATGTCATTTTTGAGAAAATCAAAAGTTTTTAAAATTTTCCACGTAAAGATTGTCTGGGGTGGGAATATTTTATTGAAAATTTTTGTGTTGCATTCTTGGAAGATGCTGAAATTAAAACTCTGAGTATGGCAGCTAACCAATTTTTTTGTTTTTGAGTTGTGCTGTTCACAGACACACACATGGACCTTTTCCTAAGATTTGATTCAGGGGGCCTTAAAACATGTATTTACTGTGAAATCTTGTATTAAGGTTTTGAATTTTGCCATCAAGAGATTACATTTGGCTAAATTATATGTTGTAACTTCTTAATTTAATAGAGTTGCAACGCTCATCTATGCTGTATACTGCTCAGCTTGCAAGGTAGAGATGGAATGACATAATCTTAAACAACCGACAGAAATGTTAACGGTCATTCTGTTCTATGCTCTGTTTTTCTGTTTTCTGGAAGGTTAGTATTGTAAGCCTAATAATCCTTTTGTACCACACACATGGCATGATGAAATTATTATTTTTGCTAGTCTATAAAACTGTTTAAATCACAGGTGAATTGTGCAGTGAAAAGAAGTAGGGTTAGATAGATACTGAGACAAAATGACAAAATCAGTCCAGTTACTTTTCTATAGCGTTATTTTTCTTCTAAATTTCTGCACAAAAACACAGTCTACAGTCTTTTGAGATGTTACAACTGCCAACTGTTTTCTTCTTATGATCTTGACTCGGCCCTTTCACTGTCTTTCTTCACTTTCTCTGTCTCTCATATACTAACTCTGACAGTACAATCACTCAACACTCGTTAAAATTCTTCACTTCAAAGTGACATACCTTTCACAACAGTAACATCTTTCCTGGAACTTACACAAACACACTGAGTGTCATACAATTCTCAAAGACTTGGAAAACCCCTTAATTGTTGTTAGTCACGTGTTTGATCGCCTTTGCTTGCTGGCGTGGTATGTGGTGTGAAGTAGCTCAGCCCTGACCTTCCTTTGTTGGGCACCATGCATCACAATACCTTAGTCGTTTTTGGGGTATAATTGAAAGTTTAGGAAAACGGATGTCTGTGTTCATAATCACTGTTCTTAATTACGTCAGTGTGAGCCAAGCAAGCTGCTTTTTACCACATAGGTATCTTGTAATACTTTTCAAAACCAATAGAATGCAATACATACTACACTCAAAATTGTAAACTTGTTGACACTAACCTCTTTTTTCGCTGACCCTTCCATTATAATTGTTAATTTCTCTCATATTAAATATTCAGCAAAAGTTATTAATACTTCTTGTTGTGTGCATATGGTCACAAATGGAACAGTATTTTACTTTACACAATTTTTCAGGAAATCAGTGAAAAAAGCAGTTGCAGTACAAATGTCTCACCTGTCGCACAGTATGATAATATTAGTGATTGTGTAACTCCTACCAGGACCTCATCTGCCTCTGGGGAAGAAGTGGTCCCTTACTGTGATTCTTCTAAGAAAAAGAGACGTCCACGATTGAACAAGTATGTTATTTTTTGTTAATTTATTTAGGTGTATTAAACATTTAGGTTTCCAAATGTAATCGTGATATCAGGTGCGATTTTTAGTGTATTTTTCACTTGAAGTTGTCCCCCCTCCCCCTCCCCATCCCAGTGAGTGCAGAATTTTCATGACTGTGCCATGAAAGTGTTTTTTCGATCTGTCCACATGATATGGAAACAGGTCCTCAGAGCTTTGAGTATGATGCAGCATATCACCAGTAGAGGGCAATATGAAGATATTGGAATGGTATTTTTGAACTGGATTGCTGAATGAAGGGGGATATTTGTACAGTATGAGTTGCTGCATTGATGATTTTCTGGACAGGTATGAGGAATTCCAAGAGACAGCTCGTAGAATTCTAAGATAAATGTTAAGTGGTAACCATGATTATTTTAGTTTTTTATTGTTGCATGGCATACATAAATGATACACAGAGATACACACGGGTATTTTGTATCTTTGAGATGCCTAACCAAAAATGAGTTCATTCCTTACTTTCAAAACATGTCCCAGTGTGGAAGAAGATCAAATGCTTGATTAAAAGCACCTCCTAAACAATGCTAAGATTTTTAATATATTTTTCATGTATGATTCTGCTTTATCTAAGGCAATCTAATCCATTAAATCCTCTATGTAATGCATTTCATCGAAATCTCTCCAGGCTATCCACCAGGGTTGCCAATGTTTAAAAGTAAAATTATTGTACCAGGCACTCAAAATTATAGTTTTGGATTCAAAATTATTGTACATCATAAACCAAATGCTTTAACAATAAATGTATCAACATAACACTTATGAAAATGTAATAGTATTGATGTTTATGATATCCACTTATAAGATCAATGACCCCAATCAGTATTACAACTTTAGTACTTATGTTTCTCCCACTGTTCATCTGAAAGTTCATCATCTTCCTCAACTGTTTCAGCATTATACAAATTTGTTGTTGAGATAAACTTTAACATCTTCTTGGTGACTTGCAGATTTTTGGACACACCACATTCTTTCATAAGCTGAGATGACTGAATAAGTCCATTTATCATATCTAGCACCAGTCTGTTTCTAATTTAGGTTTTCATTAAACCTAGTTTGGGAAAAACTCTTTCACAAGAAGTGTTTCTGCGGGGCAATGAAATCACTGATAATGCAACCTCCGCCAGTTCTTTGAAATCAGTGTTTTGACCAATGTGATATCTGTTTAACAGCACTCCAGAAACTGCCAGGTTCGGGCATGTTCTTTATTTCACACGGAATATCACGCATTCGAGTTTTCTCCACTGATTATCAATTTTGTGAACAGTGCCTTCTTCATTGAGATTACCAGATGTGGGCACACTGGCAACAAGAGGATAAAGGATAGAAGGATTAGTAGGATATGAAATGGTTGCCTTAGAGGGGTGGAGACAGGTCATGAGGGCAAAAGTGTTGGTGCTATTTGTAATTAATTTCATTTCGCTGGTGTGACAAACCAGTGAAATTGATATTTTGCCAGTGTCGAAATTGTACACCCCCATAATTATCGTACGGGTTGACAACCATGAGTACATACATTCAAATTACCATATGCCCCTGTACTTATCATACGGGTTGGCAACCCTGCTATCCACTAAACATTTTTAAAAATTTACTGACGACCTAGCCACTGCACTAATATTTATGCACATGTCCATAAGTTCTCAATTTTGCCCACTGTCAAAAGTCTTCCAATAAACCACAGAAGAAATCACGTTGTGCACTCTACGAGAAGCTTTGTGAATGCCAAACGTAGGCTTCAATGCCAAACTAAGCACCTTTGCAACATTCGACTTGGGCACTCTCTATATAGTCATTCTTCAACTTGTTGCAACTAAAGGCTCGCCAGACAGCGAAGACATCATACATGAAGGATCAAATAAAAATAAACATGTACGTATACTATAGTAATCAAGCTTAGTATTTATAGTTCATATAGCAAAGCTTTTCTGAGGGTTATATTTGTAAGATCTAGTTTTGATGAATATGTTTAAAAGGGATGGTCTAGCAGAACGCCTCCAGAAGCTCCTGTTACGGCAGCATTCCTCAACCCGAATATGGCAGCATGAGTTAAGCAGAGGAAGTACACACTGGAGGAAGACAAGTGTTACACTTACTGTAACTTCAATAAAACGGGAGTATTCACATCTGCTTCTCCAAGGTAATGAATGCTATGACATACATTAGTAAAGAAATACAGAAAGAAAATCCAGTAGTTGGATAGCTGTCCTATTTTAGGGTTGTCATAAAGACACACCTGCTAATAAATCTGTAGAAAAAGACAATTTTAAATATGAATGATAAAGAATAAAAAAACATAATATAAAACTATTTGACAGATAAGGTGTAATAATGTGCAAAATTATTATAAAATTTGAAAATAGGACAACTAATTGTTACAGAATTATTTAATTTAGTATGCAGATGATTGCATAAAAGGTACAAAGAAATACGGATAATTTGTAAGCCAACATCTTCTAAAACACTAAATTGCAATTCAAAACATTGGAACAAATCAACAGTAAATTTAGTAATCGCTCCATGAGCACCAAAAAATAGACTAATCACTTCCCAATTTGAAATTTTTATCTTGCTGGCACCGTGGCCGAATGGTTAGACTGTTTGCCTTCCACTTATCAATCAATGACAACTATGTCTACTCTTTTGATAGAACTGGAGACAGAGGAGACTGTTCATTACTTTTTTTCTAATGCATATTTTATTAATCCAATATTATTAAGTCAAAACCTTTTTTTGTTTTTACTTTTATTTAGTGCTTTTTTATTTTAGTACTTTGCATTCAATTGTCCTTTCTTGGTCTGCTGGTTTTTGAGGTATTGTAGCCACTTATTTTTAGCTCTTGTTTAGTTGCCTTAGAATGTAATATACATTTATCTCTCTCCCATTGACATGTTCACTATAAGATACATATCAGTTTTAAGTTTCTTCTTGTACATTGTTCATTTTTCATGTAACTTCTGCTGCTGTAGTTTTAAATATACCATAAACTCTTTCGAAATAAGGTTGGTTCTCAATTACTAGAGAAGAAGGGAAGCCGAAACAAACAAGAACAGGAAACAAAATAACACAATATTTTGGTCCACAATATTCTGTTAACATCAGGAATTCATATCAATGGCTATATTGATAATAGAGTGGATAGTTGACTTTGCACCTATGTTTTTAATTGACCAATAATATTTTTTCATCTGCTTCCCAATTCAGCGAACATAATGTGGGTTATCTAATGTCAAAATTGGATAGAGTAAACATTTTCTAAGAGTTAAACCCTTTACTATTTCTGATTCCTCAAATTGTATCAAACTTTTATTGCTTTATTAATAGTGCACATTATTGTTCTTTGTTGTTCTTTGTTAATGTCTACCAATTTTTGCTGTACTTTGTGCTTTTTTGTTATTGTTTTTGAGGCATAGCCAGTTTTGAGTTACATATAAAAAAAAATGTGTTACATTCACATGACTTTCTCTTACTGTTCTTCAACAAACTGTTCTTACAAAACACAATGAAAAAACTAAAGCTGCTGATAATTGAGCCAGTACCTGGGTTTCTACCTTGTTGAAGGTGGTCGATGGTCTCCTCCTCATTGATGGCTCCAGCTAGTCACTTCCTTGTTCAGTCTTGGGTTTGATGTCCGTCCTTGGCTAGCCACCATTTGCTCGTTAATAGCATGGACCCTGCTCTTTGGTAAAAGGAACGAGGATCTCAGGTGGTGGGAAAAGTAGCAGTACAGTTTATGGAGTTTTACTCATGATTAGCATTCCTGAAATTTATTGAATTTGTTTTTACAGTCAAGTTAATCAGGATTCAAGCATTAGTGCCCTTGTTAAAACACTGTTTATGCTTGCCCTATATGGCACGGTTCAATGCAGTTTATTTAAGAAACAATATCTCTGCGCACTTTTCTTTTGTTCTCTACTTAGGCTGGTTCACTCCACTGTTCATGAACTGCACTAATCAGCAACGCACTTCTATGTTGTGATAATTATACTCCATCCAGCCGTAGATCCGCACCTTGTATCCCTCTGCAATAATAGTGTTCGTATCAGCTGCGACTAACACAAGTAAATGCCTCGTGTTTATGATGCAATAGAATGATATTTACTCGGGAGTTATAAGAATAGTGCTGCTATCGTGTTACATTCAAGTAGACTTTAACAGGGTTATCATGCGTCTTGAAATCTCAGATAATTGCCGATATTTAAGGTACTATATTTTGTGGTGTACTTTGGTTTCAGCGTACCGTGAGTTACTTGTTGACGGTTTGTGTTTACATCAAGTGCAGATCTAAGGATGCAGCGATTATAATTTAAATTAATTCAACTCACTGACTTGACACTTGAAGACTATGGTTAGACGATATAATGATGGTATGAAGACTGTGTAACTGTTATGATGATGGCAAGAAGACTGTCCGGCAATTAGGTGAAAACTGCATGAAGCTTAGGTGAGGACTATCTGGCAATTAGGCACAACTATACGAAGCTTAGGTGAGGACTGAATTCTCCCCTTCTCAATGCTTTTTTAAGTGTGTGTGACTCTTCAATTTACTTTATTCTAATTGGTTGACTTCCCAGACGATTTTATGCACCTTGACATTTCAACTCAAATTCTGAATTCTAAAGTAAGAACAAATTAGAAACTAAAAACTTCACTTATCTTAGTAATGTTGCATGTTCTTTTTGAACAAGCTAACCCAGGGTTTCAAGTTCTCTCCAACTCATTCTCAAAGCTATACAAACAAATTTGTTACCAAAGCTACAATTTTTTTTTTTTTTTTTTTTTTTTTTTTTTTTTTTTTTTTTCTGAAAACAAAAACAAATACTGATATTCAATTTTTATTTACCAATCTCTGAAAACAAAAATGTATAAATACAATCTATATTAAGTGGTCCGATAGATTTAATGGTTTGGGAAACAATTTTTATTTTAAAAAACAGGAACCGTGTTATGAACTTCGAATTACCATCTATAGATTGTATTTATAAATTTTTGTTTTCAGAGATTGGTAAATAAAAATTGAATATCAGTATTTGTTTTTGTTTTCAGAAAAAAAAAAATGAAAGATTGTAGCTTTGGTAACGAATTTGTTTGTATAGCTTTGAGAATGAGTTGGAGATAACTTGAAACCCTGGGTTAGCTTGTTCAAAAAGAACATGCAACATTACTAAGATAAGTGAAGTTTTTAGTTTCTAATTTGTTCTTACTTTAGAATCTTGTTGCTTCACTGTTAATAGCCTCAATTTTCTTTATCAAATTCTGAATTTTCATTGGGGCTTCTCCATCCCCTCCTTCAAACAGCCATGTTGAACTAGGGAATTCCCTGAGTTAAATCTAGTGAGGTGCTCCGTGTCACTCTTTCCATCACAGGAAATTACGGGACAATGAGACAATAGCATTATCCACTACAAGAGAATATTATACATTTGTGGGTGGGAGGGTGTGTTTATAACTGGTTGCTTTCCCTTATAGGTGCACTTTTCCAGCCTTTAACCTCGGGGTCCCAGGCAGTGCTTTAACATGAACTCCAATATTTTATGTGTAAAAGACTTATTAATACCCTTACAAATACATATACAATTACAATATGCACAGAAATCCATTTCTGTATTTTACTTCATTACATCTAATCATACTCATTTTTTATTAATTAATGAATAAAAGTATTTTACGAGGCTTCCAGGTCTAAAAATACCGTCTCACAATGAAGCAATATACATTAACAAATATTAATAAATATTAGTGATAAAACTTCACTTTTCTTTTCACAAATTGATTATTTGCATGAACAGTGTGTTGAATATCTTCTTTTCATAGAAGTTTGAGAACAGTGTTGTTATAATCAATTTAATTTAAAAGGTGTGTCAATTAAAGTGTGTTGAATGTTTGTTTTGCGTCCATTAGTTGGTAATACAATAGGAAAGGGTCTGTCATCTAACGGCTGTAACGATAACAATGAATGTTTTGCATTCATATGTCTAATGCACCGAGCTAACAGTTATTCTTCTTCTAGCCTACCAGTATTTAGAAGTGATATCTTGATGATTTCGAAGAGTTGTATATTTCATTGTAGATACAATGGAAATAGGGGAATGTGGTAGGCTTAAGCAACAATCAAATCTATTAAGAGCTGGTCGCTATGCCCGGATTCGATCCCAGGCAACCGCATACAGGATTTGTGGTGGACGAAGCAGTGCTGGGGCAGGTTTCCTCCGGATTCTTCGGTTTCCCTCACCATCTCATTCCACTGGTGCTCCATCTTCATTTAATGCATCAGTGTCACCGCCTGCGGTACCGTATTTAGTAAAAGTGTGCGTTAAAGGCTACGCAACAAAACCAAATCCTACATGCTGTCTCCTGGGATCAACCTGGGCAGCTTTGGTGAGAGGCAAATGGTCCAACCACTCGGCCATGGCACAGTCTCATTGGCTTGCTCCTAGAGCATAGATATTGATCAAGGAGAAAACATCTATAAATTTTAAAGCCCACTTATGTAATACACGTGTCAAGAGATTTGTAGCCATATAATGTGATATTTATAATTAATGAAAGCATTCAAGCATTCCACATTGGACTTGGAGAAAATACAATGTCAAACTACAATGCTAAACATATTAAATTGGACGATTGCAGGTGCTTTGTACCCTTCAGATGTCAGTGAAGAGAAGATTATTGACGAGAGTATGATTTCTACACAGCTCATTGTTGTACTTGATCCTGTTTGTGCACCACAACAAGTTAAAGTAGACTCAAGAATCAAAATATATCCTCCTTGGTAAGTATTTATCACAGCTTTAGAAAATGAGATAAACTGTAGCAAAAAGTTAAGCATTTTCAATTTGGAGATCCTGTTTGTTCCTGGGAGGAGCTGAATTTTTCTTTAACCAAGATCATTCTCTATCCTTTATAGAGTCAAGAAGTATGATTGTTGGAGTGAGTACATGCATGTTTGAGAGTAAACAGCATAAGAAACCAACGTTAAGGAACCTATAGTTCAGCAAGTAGAAACACCAACACTATCGGTTATTTACTAATCAAAGCTCAGTATGGTCATGAAAGTTAAAGGTGGCTACACATACAAAACAAAAATTGTTGTTGTTGTTAGCTAATGCTGGATTTCGGACAATGAAGTCATTAATCCTCTTGCTCCCCAATATTTTTCACTGATGGATGGGAAGGGCACTAGAAGTGGCTGGGCATATTTGAAGGTGGTCTCGATCCATTTCCTCTTGCAGATCACATAGAGGACAGAGTGGTGAAGAATATATCCCAATTCTGTTTAAATGTTTTGCCAGACAATCATGTCCTGTAATCAACCTGAAGGTTGCAATTGCTGTTTTTCGAGGATACTCAGGAATTACTGTTTGAATGTTTGGTAGTTCCCATCTTTTATTCTTTGATTTTTCATAGTAATATTTTGCAATAATTTTTTTAAATTCAGAGTTGACTAATCTTTTAGCTGCATAAAATTGTAGATTAACTATAGATTTTTGTACACCGCTGGTACCCTTTTTTGCAAGAAAATCAGCTTTCTCATTACCACTCAGTCCAAGGTGAGCTGGTATCTATTGGAAGACTAGGTGTTTTTGAAGTGCTGTTAGATGGGTAAGGATTTTCCAACACTCTATAATTGTTTGGTTTTTTGGTGACAACTTGGAAGTAATTGCTATAATTGCTGCCCTGGAATCCGAGAGAATAACTGCTTGCTGAAAATGTGAAATTCTGTACAAAAGATTTTGTAGGGCCATTCGAATTGCTTCAATTTCTCCATCAAAGTTAGTAGTTCCATAACTTAAAGATTTGTAATAGGAAAAGAGGTGACATGTGACTCCAGCACCTGCTCCATCTTGGTTTGATATCAATGATCCATCAGTATAAATATGGAGCCATTCATGTTCTGGAAATCTAGTATGGATTGTCTCTAATGCCAATAATTTTAGAACACTAGTTGGAGTATCACTTTTCTTAACTTCTTCTGTCAGGTGTAAATAATATGTGATGTCTAATGTGTGTGTCGGATTGACTTTAGATATGAAGTTTTCCTTTGAATTCATGTTCTGGAAATCTAGTATGGATTGTCTCTAATGCCAATAATTTTAGAACACTAGTTGGAGTATCACTTTTCTTAACTTCTTCTGTCAGGTGTAAATAATATGTGATGTCTAATGTGTGTGTCGGATTGACTTTAGATATGAAGTTTTCCTTTAAATTAGGAAGGTGTACATTCTTCCTGATGTCTTGAATTTTGGAAAGAAAGCTCTCCTGAGTCTTTAGTGTATGTGTAAAATTTCTCTTGTGCCATATATTGAATGGGAGTCTGATCAACTTTTCGTATTGAATAAGAGCCGCTTTTTCTATTTCATATTCAATGGGGTATTGGTTGGTTAGTATTTCCATAGCCGCTATTGGTGTGGTTTTGATAGCACCTGTAATTAATCTCAGACTTTGGTTTTGAAAGATTTGAATTTTTTTTGTGTTTGCTGTTACAAGAACTTCGCTGCAGTAAGTAAATAATGACTTTATATATACATTGTATGTTGTGTTAAGAGTTGCTCTGGAACATCCCCACTTCATTCCTGTTAGACATTTTAACAGTGAAAGGCACCTCTCTGCTCTTTGTATTACATTTTCTATTTGTTTGGTCCATGTAAGTTTGGTATCAAATGTAACTCCTAAATACTTTGCTTCCTTTGTTTCTGGTAATTGTTGACCCTCAAAATTTAGTTTTATTTTTAGTGGTTTTTTTCTTAGTGAAGAGATTTGGTACTTTGATTTTGTTGTATTAACAGTCATTAAATTTTCTTTGGTCCACTTCTGTAAGTTGGTTAAGGATTGTTGCATGGTTTTTTCTAGTTCTGTACTTTTGCTTTTTGGTTTTGAAGTTTACATTACTAAGTCATCAGCAAGTAGTGCACACTTCACGCCTGATTCTTGTATTTGTTGTGGCAATTGTTAATAAATATATTAAAAAGTGTTGTGCTGAGCAGTGCGCCTTGTAGTAAACCACGGTGTACTTGTGTGTATTTAGATAATATATTTCTTCCATATCTGGTTGCAATAAAGCGTTGTGTTAGGAAATGACATAGCCATGAAAACATTGGACCTTGTATCCCTATTTTGTTTTACTTTCTTTAGTAGTTTTGTTCTGCATATAGAATCATATGCACTTTGGAAATCAATAAAAACTGATAAATTATCTTCTTTTCTATTGAAGGAGTCCTTGATTTCTTGACTGAGAATTAAGACTTGTTAATTTGTAGAGTGGAACTCTCTGAATCCAGCTTGACATGGGGATATTACATTTTGTGATTCTAGAAACCAATTTAACCTGTTTGACACCATTCTTTCCATCACTTTTGCTATTACGCTAGTAAGAGCTATTGGTCTATAATTTTTTATTTCTGATGCTGTTTTGTCTTTCTTCAAGAAATGAAATTAGGTGATCCAACCTAATTTTATTAAAATACACTACTTGTAATAATTTTTATTTGAGCTTCTGGCGAAGTACATCAACCTCTTTGCAGTATAGTTGTTACCTACACTTCAGAATTGTTAAATTTATTAATGCAAAGAACTAAATTAGAAGTAATTTAGATTCTTAAACTTGATGTTATGAAAACAAGCCATGATATATAAAAATGTAATGCAGAAATGTGACTTCTAAAAGTCTTTGGTAACCCAAAAAATGAATATAGCATAAAAGAAAAAACTGTTGACAGAAACAACCATGCTCAACACACCGAAAAAAAATGTGCTTCGAAACATTCACTCATCATCCTCAAATTCAAAAAGATTTTCAGGGAACACAATATCCATTTGACTCCAGTTAGCAGATACACAAAAAATATAGTTAGCTCTACCACTACAAATGGCATCCCTTCAAATAAAAACTCTGGAATTTATCAAATAGAACGCAATAACTGCAACCAAATATGTATAGGGAAAACAAAGAGGAACTTGCAAGTAAATACCTAAGGGACATTTGAGATGTATAAAACACAAACACCAAGAAAAATCATCAGTTGCCACTCATTTTTGGTGGAAAGATCACAATGTAAATTCTAGAACCAAAACTGTAAAAACACATAATGGAAGAGCAAAATTAAATTTTTAAAATTATTTTGTTGTTTAACGATGCTGTCAATTGTCAGGATCACATCAGCATTGCCGGTGTGCCGGAATTTTGTCCCACAGGAGTTCTTTTACATGCTGGTAAATCTACTGGCATGGAGCTGTCGTTTTTAAGCACACTTTAAAACCATCAGTCTGGGCCGAATTTGAACCCGCCACCTTGTAATCAGTAGGCCAGCGTCTAACCAACTGAGCCACCCAAACCGACATGGAAGAGCAAGAATTGCCAACATGGGAATAGGTTTTTACCTGGTGGAAGAACAAGATAGTGTTTTCAATTTTGATATTCCTCAGAACGACTTGTTGAACAAGTTCCTAGAACCACTAGGGTGCTCTACTTTATGGATTGATTAGCTTTACTATCCAAGATCAGTGTATGTCCTATTGATAATGGAGGGAACTAAATTCTAAACGTTTCAGAAAATTTAAAAAGTGTTGTTGTTGTTAGCTAATGCTGGATTTCTGACCATGAATTCATTAATCCTCTTGCTCTCCAATATTTTTCACTGATGGATGGGGCACTAGAAGTGGCCGAGCATATTTGAAGGTGGTCTCGATCCATTTCCTCTTGCACATCACATAGAGGACAGAGTGGTGAAGAATATATCCCAGTTCTATTTAAATGTTTTGCCAGACAATCATCTCCTGTAATCAACCTGAAGGTAGCAAGTGCTGTTTTTCGAGGATACTCGGGAATTACTGTTTGAATGTTTGGTAGTTCTGGGTCTCCGTCTAGGGCATATGTGAATAGCGACCACAAGGTACCCAAGCTGAGCAGAACATTACTTCCACGTACTGTTGTTTTGCTCCTCACTGTAACTTTTCTATCTGACCTTACCTTGGTCATCTCTTGAATTCTTCTGGCCCCAATGCTATTAGGGTTCCCGAGGGCTAGGGAGTCTTTATTTTTCCAACCTCTCCATTTCTCTAATTTCTCTATAAAATCTTAACCCCTAACATGCTGACCTGTCATGGCATGTAATACGTCCTCTGATTGGTAATTAGAGGATATGGTCGGTGAGTTTATTTTGATAACTCTCCCGGTCAGGTTGGTGAGACCCGTAAACCAACGACAGGTGTGGTCCTCCAGACATTCTGGGGGTTGTGAGAGAGCAATGTGACTGCCAAAACATAAAAATATGGTGCTCTCTAAAAAACGGTTACTATTACTGCTATTGCTCTCTTCAATATTTAAATAGTGTTGTTTTGTGTCATTAACCCTTTCAGTACCAAATTATTTTAGTACTTATGCCATTCTTCCTCTAATTCAAAACCGGTTTAAGTTAGGCGGACACCTTCAGCCCACTGACTTGAATAGCCATGATCGTTAAGGCGACACGTAGTGCGCTGGCCATGCACTCAAAGCCTGAGGTCCCAAGTTTGAGTCTCAGCAACCACAGTCAAATGTGCCTGTGGTAAAGGATGGGGAGGGCCCATGTAAAATAATCGGTGTGGTGGCATGCATGGATGATGATGGGATATCATTTTACTACGGTTGCATGGATTTCGCTTTTGGTTTTCTTTAAAAAAAACACTTCAATGTAAATTGTAAAAAAAAATGTGTACAATTCAGAACATCTCAAATACATATGTTTAATTGGTGACAGTATAACAAGAATATAGCAAAAAAAAACCATTAAAAGTAGTATAAATAGGAAAAAACTGCCTATGTCCATGATCATGGACACCGGGACTGAAAGGGCTAATGAACTCAGTTTTTTAATTTGAACAACACTGTCATCAACTTACAGTATTTTAAGATATAAAGTTTTAATTTACAATCTTTTGGTTACATAGCATGTTATGCTTGTCTGTATGAATACTTCCATTAAATAATGAAGGTGTAAACTCTGAAAAGTAGAAAAAGAAATGAAAAATTCTATTTCATAGTTGGGACTTGAATCGCGGATCTTTTGCTCTACATGCAGCTACTCTTAACCACTAGCTTCTTCCCAGTATGACCTTAAATTTTCCACCTGATTTGCATTTTCCTGCAACCACAAGGAAATCTCAAATTCGAGATCACATACCCCAATGGCAACTTACAATGTAAGTTCCCATGTATAGGGAAGCGAAGAGTAAGAAATTCTTTGATAAAAATCCATTTGTAATTGGGAAAACTTTATACAATAAGCTGCCAACCACAATTAAACAATCAACTGGTTCCAAGTTTAATAAATGCTTAAAAAATTACTTAATTGAGAGGGCTTTTTATGATATAGATGAATATCTGCAATTGTGATTTTGAAGATTTTTTACCATTAAGACAGTTACTTTAATTATTAATCTCATTCAACCAGTATTATTATATGGACCAGAATGTATGTATTTTATGTACGTATGTAGGCATTTTTATGTAACCTGATATATCCAACAACATGTGTATGTTCTAAAAGGATGAATAAACAATCTTAAGTCCAGTGCCACATTTTTTACTGTGATCCGCACTGCCAACAGAGGGTTCTAGTGGTAGACGGGCAGCTGCTTGCCGGCATTGTCAACTATTCACAGACCTTTAAATTCAAGCACATAGGTTTATCATACAAATGATAATTACAATAACCGCATACCTTTGTCACAGGAGGTGTTGGAAATGATGTCCCTGTGCCATCACACATGTCACATCTTTTAAGAAAATTGGCATTCACTCGCTTAAGACTTTAATTGTGGAATAAATTTCTAGAAAAGTACAGTACATACATATGCCTTATAAAGCATTAAAATTTAGTTGCTTTGCCTGAAAAAAACTGGTTTTTTAACTTACAGCGGTATTAAGCTGAGCTATCAATATTACTGAATGCAAGACAAAGACTTCTATAAAGTTATAATCAGAGACCGAAACTTAGGCAGAATGCCTTTTTAAATGTGTCATATCTTCAATTTGAAAGTGAATCTGTACAGTTATAACTTTGTGATTGAAATGCCACAGTTTTATATTGCATTTTTCTGCCTTTTTAAATATAAATGCCTATTTTAAGAAATAAATGTTTTTTGTTGCCTTTATTTGATTATTTTGCCTTTATTTGATTATGTATTTATTAATTATTAAATGTTTCCTTCAGCTATATTTTATTTCAATTACCGTTAGCCCATGACAATGAAAGTTGTTGTTGTTTTCTAGTGCCTTGCATCTGGCAATGAAGCCATTAGCATTCGTGCTTTCCAGTACTTTTGAGCTGTAGTTTCTTCTGATCTTAATGCTTCACAGGTCTTCAAGTGGTCTTCGTTCATTTCTGCTGGATCGTTACACAGGACACATATTGGTGAAAGTTACTTCGTCGAAGGTATATTATTGTCTTTAAGTTGCAGACAACATAGGCATCCTTCATTCAGTTCATTATTTTCTTTGCAACAATGAATGTTGCCGCCCAAATAAATGTATAGAAAGCAGAAAGCAGTTGAATTACCACTTGTGTTTATTTTAAAAGGCAATAATGAGTGCAGGTCTAACTTTGCTTTTGTTTCAGTTTTCATTGCAATGTTGTAGCTAACAGCAAGATGCCAAAATTTAGTGTTCCTTTACACAGTAAATTACAAAGTTACGTTAATACTTTTGGATCCAACATTTTTTGTACTGACGGTAAAGTACTCACATGCAAAATATGTGAGCAATTAGTGAACTACGAAAAGAAGCATTTTATACCACAACATATTGGCGCAATCAAGCACAAAAATGTACTTTCCAAGGCTACTGGGAAGAAGATTTCTTTGCTTCCAACAGTAATTGTAACATGGAGTCGAAAATTCGGGTTTGCATTCGACTTACATATGTAAAGCTTTCCTCAGTACCGGAATCCCTTTGTGGAAATTACAGAATCCTACATTATCACAGTTTTTGGAGATGTGTACTAACCAATCTGTACCTAGCGAGTCAAGTTTATGAAAATGTAACGATGGCACAATGAAAATCACTAAAGATAAAATGAAAAATAAGACCTGTTCTAATATTTATAATGCCTTTTTCCTGCTTATTTTATCTATTTATAATGCCTTTTTCCTGCCTATGTTAGGTATTTATAATGCCTTTTTTCCTGCCTATTTTAGCTATTTATAATGCCTTTTTCCTGCCTATGTTAGGTATTTATAATGCCTTTTTTCCTGCCTATTTTAGCTATTTATAATGCCTTTTTGCCTACCTATTTTAGTGATGTATAATGCTTAAACTTCTGGTCTGTGGTTATAATGTTTAACTTGCCAAGGACTGTACAGACTTATCATTATTGTATTACAGGCAGACCCTGAGCATCACCACGTTTGACATAACTCTTATACTAGGAGTTACATGTGTAGAGGAGTTGCCTTCCCAACAGAAAAGCAAGTCAGTTCCATTAAAGCCTCTCAAGGAAGAAATAGTATATACAGCTAATTGCTCCTGTCTCAAACTAGGTGAGTCAAAGCTTTAAACTTCAGTATCTTCTTAGAAAATATTTTCATTTGTTGCTGTTATCTTCCAAGTTTATGAATATGTGGCAATGATGGGGTGACAGGGCAACATTTAGATTCATCTTCTTCTGCAAAAAGTCTTAAATTACTGCTGACCATGATGAATCTTTTAAAAGAATGAGCTTTTATTTCATTTATTTTAGCATAGTATTATGTTTATACACAGATGAACCATGTAATTTGATGCAAACGGTACAAATGTAAAAAAAATCAAGTATGACTCTATATATAGCACAGGGTTCTTCATTTAAAACCTAATGGGTGCACAGCATTTCGTCTGCGCAATTGGGTGTGTCAAAACCGGCTTTGCTCCTACATAAACTCAGTGCGCAAAGCGTGTATAACACTCTTACATTATAGAAGATGCTGGAAATGTCGTCCACCCTTGGCTAAACAAGCATTATATAGGGAGAACGTATTCGGATTCACACGATTAAGTTGGGCCACTGTAATGTTTCCGATTTAATTTCTAATATTTTGTTTTAGTTCTTCCAATCTATAAGGATAAATCTTGTAAACTTTGTGTTTCAGGTAACCCCACAAGCAAAAATCACTCACTGTTAGATTGGGGAATGAGAGGACCATACACCAGCACTAATCACTCTCTTCAAATACTTCCCTAATTTTATTCATGAACTTCTGTGCTGTACTTCTGCATTAGCAGAATCTTGTTGAAACCAACCATATGATTTCTCTTGTTCTGTCACTTCATGATAAAATGGGGTCAAAATGTCATTTTGGTACCTCTTCATTTACAGTCTGCTCGTAATATTGGACCAATTATGTGTCTAGCACTAACAGCACATCAAACTCCAACTCTCCGATCAGAATGAGGGATTTCTTGAATGTGATGTGAATTTTCAGAGGCCCAGTACCGACTTATACCATCATTCACTGGTGAAAGAAACCATTCACAATAATACATTCATGATTTTGGATCACCTTGTTTTAAAGTAGGGACACTTGTACACATACGGGTTTAGTTTTAGACAAATCCTCATGCATTGGAAGAACTAAAACAAAATATTAGAAACGAAATCAGAAACATTACAGTGGTCCAACCTAATCTGAATGTATTCTTCTGATATAATGCTTGTTTAGCCGAGGGTGGACATTTCCAGCATCTTCTATAAGATAATCTTATACATGCTTTACGCATGGAGTTTTGGCTGTGGCACACTCAACCACACATAGGCAAAACGCTGTGCACTCTTTAGGTTTTAAATGAAGAACCCCGTACTTCTATATGGCTCTTTTCTTTTAGATTTTAATTTTTTGAAATTAATATAATTTGTAGTTTTATCGGATAGAAGAGTGTAAAATTTTTAATCAATTAGACATATTTTTATTCAGCTGTAGTCTTTGTTATAGCTCAAAAGAATTGTGGCCAAAAGAACACAAAAAGGTGTTTTGTGTGCCTCCCAAATTTTCTCGTGTAATTTTTTTTCTCTACCTGATTACCCTCCCGTTATGTAGTTATGTAGGAGTTATACCTCCTAGGACTTCTAAGCCTGTGCCTAGGGTCAGATGCTTGTTGGGGAGTACAGGAACCTATAGACCAAACAGAGTGAAGATCTGGAAGTGCGTGGTCAGCCAAGCACCAGGTACGATAGTGAGGAAGAGGGTGGTATGAAATGCAGGCAAAATTGATGATTGGAAAGGTAATAATGGAGTACATAGACAAAATGAGAATTTCAGAGATATTATGCAATGAAGTTTCTTTCAACCTGTATTTTTCTATAAATGACCAAAAATCAGTAGTGTAGTCATTCAGTGATACAAACTTACGGAAGATATGTACACTATTTCCCTTCCAAATGACTAAGTTATCACATTCCTCCAATATGGCTGATTATTGCTATATTAAGAGTTTATGACCAGATATATATATATACTCTGTTCATCTAGAGATTAGAGGAGACGTAAACAAAGCCACGTGCGTTTTGACCACAGCGCGCCCTCTTGACGCTTTCGCCGTGTAAATAGTCCCTTGAAGAAATACTGTTACTGAGGTCTGAAATGTCACTTGATGTTTGCTAAAGCATGAACTAAGCGTACTAAGCATAGTTAAAGTGTAAGAATACGCAGTTAAGTGAATCTGTACCCAGCCTAATTCATTCTGCGCGCGCATTATTCAGTATGAAAGTAACATGGCGGAACAAGTGAGTGTTGTAAAACATAAGCGCGGAAAACCGTTTTGAAGTGGTGAAAAGACAACAATATTGAACGTATTTAACAAGTTCTGCGAGAAATATCCCTAACTTGCTATCGAAGACGTGATGAAATTAACATCCGAGTTTACCGGTGTGTCAGTTGCAAGTATTTACAGTACACGCAACGAAAAATCGTCAGTTGGCGAAGATACCGGTAAAAAGCGATTACATGCCAGATAAATGGTGGATGTAGTTTGCGACGAATTTGTGAGATCTGCAATTCTTCGAAAAGTTAATCAGTTTTTTTGTTAACAATGAACCCCACCTTAAACAAAGTGCTGTTGGCAGTTAACTGATCCCGATCTTCCAGATTTAAAACGAACTTCCCTCCACAAGCTGCTTCTGGAGATTGGTTTCGAGATTGTGAGCAGGAAATGAAAAAGTGTTATTGTGGACAGAGATGACGTAAGTAGCAGTTAATTTCCATGTGCTACACGTTATTTGGATCAAGTAAATATATCCTTTTAGTAGTGTAAAATGCATATTATACATACGCGTAGCAGTAGGTAACCGTGTTGCGTCATTGTGGAAGCACGTGGCCGCGGAGTGATACAAACCGGTGCTTTGTTTATATCTCCTCTAATCTCTTGATGAACAGAGTATATATATATATATATATATTGATAACCACTGAATTTGATGCAGTTCAGTAAATAGTTTTAAATATTTCAGAACCCAGTGCACAGCGAAAATGTCAGTTCCATTTTCCACTCGGTGGCACTGAAATATTCAGTCATCTTATGCCACATACTGAGTACATCAAAGGATCATTATTTTGCAGTACCAAGTCAGAACCTCATCCGTGGCATGGCACCATTACAGATATTGTCACTCGTCACGGATGTTTACTTACAGGAAGTGTTTGGTTGCAGTTACGCATAAGCAGAGTCTTCCATTATATAGACAGGTAAGCAGATAATGCAGTGTTTATATTCTTTATCACATGTGTTATTTATATCTAATATGGTAAACGTTATGCATTGTTGGTATTTCAGGGCTTCAAAAAAAGATGTATGGTCTTTATTAGGAAGAGACAACATTGGTGAATATTGTGAAGTAATTCTTAGTTGCCCACCAACAGAAATGGATGTTATAAATTGTTGGACTGACGTCACTACTCAGCATGTCATTGGACATCTTCATAGATTTACAGGATTCATGCTAACTGATCGAAGACATAAAAGCAGGCAAGGTTTTATGTTAAATTACAGATTTTTACTTGGTATAAATTTCAGATTTGACTCCCTATATTTGGGAAATGGGGTAAATGTTTTTTAGTTATGATTAATGTAATTAAACTAGAGGATACTCTGCTTTCAGCATATTTTTGGTGTGAGCAGTCTAAAGCTTAGAACTGAGTAATATATCAGAGATCTTAACTTGCATTATTTTCAGAAAATAGACTTTATACCTAAAAATCTGATGTGTTGCACTCACATGACTTTCTCTACTCTTGTACTAACCATTCTTACAAACTCTTATTCCTATATCTTCTTTGTGTTAGTTAAGATAAACATTTGTACAAATTATCTTATTGCTTATTTCCTTGTAGGTGCAAGGGGAATATTAGAATACAGTAGACTTTGAGCGGTAGTGAAATCTTTGCACGCTTAACATATAAAAAAATGAACAATGATATTCCATTTCACGTAAGTTTTAAGTTTTGGAAAACTGACATAAATAACAAGGAATATCTCTGAAATGGTTCACTCTACAAAACAATTTATTCAGACATAAATCGTGTGTTTTAGCGAGATCTACATTTTTTGTACAGTAAGACTTGGTCTGTCTCTTACGGCTTACAAGTTATTCAAAAGTCATCCAGAGCAAACAGGACTACATAGGCCATAGCCAGAAAATTCAAAATATACATTTCATTTGTCGTACAAATAAGCGTTAGAGCCATTTTCAAGAAAATCAAAATTTTCGAAAAATTTTCTATGTAAAGGGTAATTTAGGGTGGGGCTATTTTCTTCAAAATCTTCGTGTCACGTCCTTGAAGGACATTAAACCTAAATACCAACTTTGGTTTTTAACCGACTTTTCGTTTTTGTTATGCTGTTCACAGACTGACAGACACACACAGACCTTTTTCTAAAAATATTTTTTTTTTTTTATTCAGGGGGTCTCAAAACATATATTTTCGGTGAAATCCCAACATCAAATTCTTGGGTGGAATACAATACTTCTTGTACTTACCAGCAGAGAAAATAAAAATGTGCTTGATAGAAATTGCTTGGAGTACTTTGTGTTAAAAAACAAAGCAGCAAACGCTGTAGATGGAATCTTCCAGCACTTATCTCATATGTTTTATCATGTTGTGCTGTTTACTACTAGTTTCTACATTAGTAACTAGGCCAGTAAGCTATTGCAAAATAAAAAGATGTAGGAGTTCTAAAGAGGAGTAAGATGTCTACACCATCCAAATAAGACTTTTCTGACATCACATTCCTTGTTTTTAACTGAGCATTCTTATATTGTTAGCAAATTTGAAAGATGCAAATGTACAATTGATACAAGTTGAGGTTAACTTTTCTTAGCATCATTCTTTTCAATGGACCTAGTCTGTAAAACAGCTTCTAATTTTGGTTACTAAATGAATAAAAAGATTGCTGTACTAAAGTATATGAACATATTGGAGTTATTAAAGAAGATGCAAATGGGTCTTTGGTTACTCATTGAAAATGCCATGGAGTACAAAATATTTCCATAAAAAAATTAGGAGTTTTTTTATTACTCTAACTACTTCGTGCAGCAAAACTTACTAGACATGTTTTGAAGATGTTGCCTCTATCATCAGCCTGATTCACTGTTGCACTTCCTCCTGTGACATACACAAGGTGTTTTGACTGGACATACCATAAGATGAAATTACTTTCATGTGGAACATTCAAAATGTAATAAATTATTCACACACAAAAATAAACACAATTTATTAAGCTTTGATGTCCCACATGAAAAGCAACTCATTGTCAAGCCAAACCACCATCTACCACTCACAGAAGGAATTATGGCAGTAAATCAAGGCTGATGACAACAGTCTTTAATAAATATTCCAGTAAATTCTGGTGTGCAAAGTGAACCTAAGAATAATATAACTTCCAATTTATGCATATAAACATTAAAATAACTTCATTGTTTCCCCAAAGAAATATTTCAAAATATTATCTTTTTTTATTTTTTTAAGGATGACACAGAGTAGACATTTGTTGTTACTCCACAGAAAATGCACATAAAAATAATACAAAAACCATGAGTATTTTATTCCGAGCAGTATCCATAGATGATTTAGCAACTCAGAAAACAGAAGGCACAAAAGAAAAGACAGATCTGTTGTTAATGGTGTATACAGTATTTATACTAGTATATTTTAATAACCCTTATGCAAGAAAGTTTTGTCTTAAGATGTAGAATCAGGACTGAAAAATTCAATGTCACAGCCAGGATTTAAACCACGGATCTTCCGTTTCACACGCAGCTGCTACTGAGCTACCATGGCCAACTTGCCAGTGTGACATTAAATTCCATCAATTTGTATTTTCCCAGTATACTGCTAGGTAATCTCACATTTGAGATAAATACCCCAAGGGCACCTTACAATCACAAGTGTTTTACGTCCCGAGTTTAATTAAATAACATTTAGATGATAGTTATGTTTAGGGAGTAAAGGCTATTTGTAAGTAAGCACAACAATGTGCCTTACCAAGCCAGTACTATTGATAAATGTCCCTAGTAATAAGCGGTGTAGAATAACAACAGACTTGACAACTACAGAAGTATAATTTGGCAGTCACTGTTGCTAAATTTCTGTAAACATTAATTAAACTAAAGCCCTACTGTGAAATAAACAATAGGAGTTTTTTCTGAATATTCCTTGAACTAGATCATTGTTGTATAACTGGATATTGTTCTAAAGCGTGTGTCACCGTTAGAAGACAGTACACATTAAATGGGACAAAACGTTGCAGCATGTACTATATGTATGCCTTCTTTCATCCCCTAACCGCAAATCATTTAAGTGGTCCTTGAGTAATTTGCTAGGGTATCATCACCGTGATGATACCGTGACAAGAGTATATTCAATGTGGGTGGTATATTTTCAAACACTAAAGAATGAACAATTCGCCAGATTCTGCTTTGCACTATTCCATCATATTGCATTAACCTAGCGTTTTGTGTTGTCCTGCCCTTTTTGCTTTCTTTTTCATGGCGTTCTTAGAGGTCCTTTCATTAGTTCCTTTTTAATCCTATACACTACTGCTTTTGAACACCCAATAGCCTTAGCTGTTTCTTTTACTGCATTATTAATGCTCATTTGACTTGAAAAAATAATCTAACAGATTAATAATTATTTGGCGTTCCTTACTTCTTAATTTACCATTATATCCTCTCTTCCTAGCTTCCCCCTCCACAACTACAAATATTTACGGAAAATGTTAAATAATGTAATAACATTATTATTTATTTATGCCAACAAACTTACTGTTGGTTTGAGAATTTAATCCTATTCTGGTAGTTTGTCACAATAGCTCAGTGGTAGAGCAGCCGCCCGGTAAGCGGAAGGTCTGTGGTTCAAATCCCAGTTGTGGCATTGAATTTTTAAGTTCCAGTTCTACCTCTCAAATGTAATAACACTTCACAGGTTCCATACAGTATAAACACACACACTTCTTTACAAACTGATGTCAACTTTTACTGTTGCCTTGTGTCTAACGCTTGACGCCTTTCATCTGAATTGGTGAATACCTTTTGTTTACCTTTACACGATAAAAGAAAGGGGTTACAGGCTTCTGGTCTATTTTAAAAACTGTCTAACCCTCCTCAACATTTGCTCTTGCTTGGTCCCCGATGTAAACTCAATAATAAAAAAGTTTCCCACTGCGTAACTTTTGCAGTGCACAGAGATAAAATTTTCTGAAAACATTTAATTTAAAAAATATCAACACTTATTAGAGTAAACATTGAGAATTCAAAGTAGGCAGGTAGCAGCACCATAGTTTACAAAAAAAATATAAGCATAGTCTAGCAGTTAGTTTATTATTTAGTGCATGATGAGTATAGAAACAGCAAATATCGCAGTTTTACTGAAAAAAAAAGTTTTCTGTAGAAATTTGGGCTCATAGAAGTGTATATTGGCCCTAAAAAGGATATAGCCTATTAGGGAAAAAATTCTGCATAGAATAATGTGTTCAAACTTGAAATTTGTAACAACTGAATATTTACACCATGTCATTAGGAACAAGAGTAGAAAAGGACAAAGCTAATGGCAACTTGTATGCGCTAGATACAGATATACCCCATTTAACTCCTTACTGTCATCTAAACATAGACAAACATTTATTATGTCCAATATAATGAAGAGAGAAATCAATTATTATTTATTTATGCCAACAAACTTACTGTTGGTGTTTTTAAACACACAAGCCGTGTGTGGGCAAAGTTTAAGAGGTTAGAGCGTCCGCCCAGCAAGCGGAAGGTCTGTGGTTCAAATCCCAGTTGTGGCATTGAATTTTTAAGTTCCAGTTCTACCTCTTAGAGAAATCAATGTTTATACGCATTGTATAGCAAGTAAGTGATACATGTGAATTTGTAATGGTAAGAGAATGTTGTCTCTCATTGTCAGATTTTTTATATGTAGAATGAGACTTTTTGCAGCATATATTTTCAAGGTAGGGATTGATTATTGATGTTTACTAATCTGTGTAAAATGGCATATGCTTGAAATAGCAGTTTATCCCAAATACTGTGAAAATAGCAGCCTCTCTTCATGGGAAAAAATACTTTCCATTTGAAACTGACTGTAAAATCTTTACATTTGTGGTATACATGCAGTGGTGTATTAGTTTTACTTCAGTTTGGTGTGCTTTTAATGAGTATTTACTTTTTGAATATGTTGTTCATTAGCATTCCATTTACAGAGCTGTTTCTGCTCGTTATCCATAGATAGATGAAGTTAATAAGTATGTATTTTAGCAATTTTGATTTATGAAATCAAACATCCTATGCAGGCATCAAGATCTGTGGACAGTTTTGAAGGAAGTACAAGCACAACTCAGGGAAGTAACAAAAAAGACGAACTCAGAAACTGCAAGTACAATAGCACAAGAAGAAAATGACAAAGAATTGGATGACCATAAAGGTACTTGTTTGAAATGAGTCAGATTACTAGGACTTTAAGAGTCTTAGTGAGGATTCTAGAGCAATAATGATATACAGTATTGTCCATGCCTTAATGGCTTTCCTCATCCCAATACCGTGTAGAGTACCAACTGGTCGTGTTGTCAAGTCTTTTACTTCAGTTGCTCTGAGGTGTAACTCAGCAAGCACAATCTTTAAGGACACTCTGAATGCACAACTGTAGAAGACCTGGCAACAGCAGATTCTTTTGCTAAGAACATATTGAGAGGATACTCTGTTTTGTTCATGTCATTAGCAGTGGAAGAAGGGTGAGGGACAGGTTTACAACTTCTTGGAATGTGGTTGTTGGAATGGGTACTACTATATGTGCTGTTTTATTAGTTTTTAACTAAATGAATTAAAATTCTTTTACTATTATTAAAACCCTCTTCCATGTGAAAGTCAACTTTGCAAATGATGAGAATTGCAACCTTGTTTGGACAGCTATTCAATTAGTAATGTAATCTCCAATGTGTTACAGATTTACATTTAGGAATAACATATGCTACTAACTAACCTTGCATATCAAATTAAGAATAGGTGTTTTTTCACTAGATATGAAGGCCCTGAAGTCTGCAGACTCCATGACGATAGACAAGCAACTAGGAGAAGAAAACAGCCAGCTATTTTTCTATGTTCTCTCACCATGTGCACAGAATTGGCAAATGAAATGTGTATCTGAGGAAATTATTTCAGAATGGCCAAAAATGCACACATGTTCTCTATATGATATATTACAACAGGTAAATAATAGCACATTAAGTTTGTAGCCATTAGAATTTACTGAAGAGTAATTGCATTATAACTAGAAGTTATTTCTGGTCTGTTATACCAGGGTCTGCTGGAGTTTAAGAGTTTTCAGATGTTTCGTCCACAACTGCGGTGGGATCGTAGTGTCCTCAGAGAAGTTTGCATAGCGTCTGAGGTGTTGGCTGTTCAAGGTGCTATATTTAGTACCCTGAGAGGCCTCCACCTATTGATCTGAGTGGTGCAGGGGACGGGCTTCATCCAGGGTGTTGCTCCCTCCTGATTGGTTCACTTTGATTTCTCCTGTTATGTGTTGTTTCTCGCCTTCAATGACAGGATACCAGTTGCTGTTGAGTTTTAAAGCTTCTTCTTTCTTATTGAAATTGAGGGGATGTTTATAAATTTCAATAGCTTCGTGTTGTAGCCGGGCATGATAGTGTGTTATGGATGACAGATTACTCATGTCCTGGAACTTAATTATGCTTCAATGGCATGTTGAGCAATTGAGGACTTATCTGTTTGGCCCAGGTGGCAGCTTCTTTTAGGTTCGGTGAGTCTGGTATTGGTGCGCTGTGTAGTTCCAGTGTAACCTGAACCACAGGAACAGGGAATACAGTGTACACCAGCTGATGACAAGGGCTCCCGAGAATCTTTAGCTGAGCGCAGTAGACTGTTGAGTTGTTTTGTGGGCTTGAAGATAGTCTGGACACTGTGTCACTGCAGTATATGTTGGATGCGATCAGTGACATTCTGGAAGTATAACAGGAAAACAATACCTTTGTGCTTGGTAATTATTATTTATTTATGTCAACAAACTTACTGTTGGTGTTTTTAAACACACAAGCCGTGTGTGGGCAAAGTTTGAGAGGTAGAACTGGAACTTTGTGCTTGGGTTTGTCCATTTTTTTGGGAGGCAGATTTTGGCCTGGCAGGACGACAGGCTCTTTTAACTTCTTGAATTGAATAAACATTAGATAATAAAGTTTATTCTAGGTGACAGAGTTCTTGTCGTAACAAATGTAGCTCGCAAATGCAAGAACCACGATTTATAAGTGCCTTAATCATGGCTCGTTTCTGTCTGGGATGATTTGAGGCCTTATTCAAATAGTGGTCCATATGAGTGGGCTTATGGTAGACAGTGTGACCAAGTGTGCCATCTGTTTTTCTGCTGACCAAGACATCCAATAAAGCTAGCTGTCCATCTTTCTCTTCCTCCATGGTGAATTGTATGCAGGGGTTGATGCTGTTGAGATGTAGTAGGAAGTCTTGGAGAGCTTTTCCGTGGTGCCATACAATGGTGTTGTCCACATAGCACAGCCAGACAGTCGGTTTTTTTGAAGCTGTGTCTAAGGCTGTAGACTCAAAGGATTCCATGAAAAAATTGGTCACTACTGGACTCAGAAGGCTCCCATGGCAACACCGTCTATCTGTTCATAGAACGAATGGTTCCACTGGAAATATGTAGTGGTGAGAACATGGTAGAAGAGTGTAATTATGTCGTCTGAGAAAATGTGCTTCAGCTGTGTGAGGACCTCTTGTACTGGAACCATGGTTAAAGAGAGAGTGAGATGACATCAAAACTAATAAGAAGGTCGTGAGTTTGTAGTGTGAGATTTTGTAGTTTCTGGATGAAATGTGTAGTCTTTAATGAAGGAGTCTGTTGAGCCGACGTGTGGTTGTAGCCTGCCTTACCACAACTGCTGGTTAGCCTGATAGCATTTCTGTCTACTGACCTGAGCATTTCAAGCCTAGTTATTAATGGGCACATTAAATAACCCATCTGCAAGTCCCTGGCATAATGGATGCACCTTGCTATATAAAGAATACTTTCTTTAGGAGTTGTTTAGAACCAAAAATTTATAAAATCAATAACCTATCCATTGATTTCTGAAATTATTGTTTTTAAGTAGGCAAATAAACATTTTCATACTATGCAAGGCTAATGTTGAACTATACTAAAGTAAGAACAAATTAGATAAATAAGGAAAATTGAAGCTATTAACAGTGAAGCAACAGTGAAGTATACATTTTTCATGCAATGCTGTTCCTATTTGTTTGTTAAAATAGAGAGATGATGGCCTGAGCAGACATTCCTGTCTAGTTAGATTACTGTATACAGCTGCAGAAAATCTGTATGTTACTGATGTCTCGCTGGGACAGGAGACTCTTCCAACTTATGTAACTATATATGTTAAGCCATCATGCTTTTTACCTGCAGATGTTATGGAAGGAAAGACTAAAGCTGTATTTCTTCAAGATCTATTAAATGATCAAGGTATGTTTTATAATGCAGTTCTCTAAAATTTTATGAAGACAGTTTATTTTCAGAAATCTATAGCTAATATAATTTATTAGGTACTTAAAACAGGAAAATACATGGTCTGTCATATAAATTAAGAACTGATTTATAATCTCCCTCTAAATCACCACCACCAACATTTTTAGGTGCTTTCTTTTAACTTGGAACCCTGTCATTATACATCCTTGTACTTCAGCTGAAATTCATTGCAAATTATGCAGTGTTTATGGAAAAGATGTTATGTCAAGACAAATGGTTTCTTGTTGGCGCCAATTGTTCATTGAAAGGAGAACAACATTACATAATGAGCAACGAAGCGGCCGACCCTCCTCTTCCTGTGTTCCGGATATTGTTGATGAGGTTCAGGCAGTCATGAACACCTATTGGCGCCTTACACATGATGCAGTTTTGTTAGAACTTCCTCCTTATATTGAAATAAGCTGTGCATCACTTCACAGGATTATTTCTGAGAATTTGTGTCTATTGAAAGTGTGTGCAAGATGGGTTCCTTGCGTGCTTTCAGAACAACACGAGGAGCAGAGAGTTGGCGCTGCATTGCAATTTCTGCAGTTTTTTGAGGATGAGGAAGATGTTTTATTCAACAGAATAGTGACCGGAGACGAAACATGGATCCATCACTGGATACCCGAATCCAAAAGAAAGAATATGTTGTGGAAACGAAAGGATGAAGCAATACCAAAAAAGGCAAAAGTTGTTGCATCAGCTGGCAAGGTCATGACAACAATATTCTGGGATTCGAAGGGAGTACTGTTAAACGATTACCTGCCCCGTGGGACCACAACGACAGCTGCTCGCTATTGTGAGGTGCGGAGAAAACTCAGAAGAGCCATCCAAAACAAAAGGAGGGGAAAGTTGAGCAAAACAGTTTTTCTGTTCCATGATAACGCTCCCCTGCACGCTGCTCATGAAACTCAAGCCCTGCTTGAACAGTTTCAATGGGATGTTTTCGGTTATCCATCTTATTCATCTGACCTTGCACAGAGTGATTACCGTCTTTTTCTGGAGCTGCAGCACCATCTTGGGGGAAGGCGCTTCATAAATGATGAACTGAAACAAGAAGTGGAAAGATGGCTATCCAATTTGGCGGGAGAGTGGTTTGACATTGGGTTAAAAGAACTGTTACCACAGTATCAAAAATGTATTGAGATTCAAGGAAATTATGTGGAAAAATAGGTACTGAATGTAGCTTTCAAAATATACCCATGTTAAAATATTTAAACATTTTGTTATTTTTTAAAAAAATAGTGCAACTTACTTTTGAGACCATGAAGACCACTTGAAGACCTGTGAAGCATTAAGATCAGAAGAAACTACAGTTCAAAAGATTGGAAAGCATGAATGCTAATGGCTTCATTGCCAGATGCAAGGCACTAGAAAACAACAACAACAACTTTTGAGACGCCCCTCGTAAATGGGCTTAAAAACAAGAGCTCCATGTCGGTAGATTTACTGGCATGTAAAAGAGCTGTGGGGTGAAATTCCGGCACACCAGCGATACTGATATGATTGTGGCGATTGACAGCATCAGTGAACAACAAAGTAATGTTTAATTGACTCCCTAGTGGCACATGTTTTCAGTCTCAGCTTTTATGTTATCTATAATGGCATTTATTTTATGAATCATGAATGCTAATGGGCCAGTTTAAGAAAACAAATGTTTATTGTATTGAATTCAAAGCTGGTGTCCTGCATTCAGATAAAAGATAACATGAAAAGAAGAGAAAAGCTTGCCGTTCAGAACAAAATCCAAATGTGCAGAGTTGATTTTCCATGTTATATTATCAGTAAGCATGCTAATGACATGCTCTCCATCTTCAGTTCATTTTGAATTAGAGGTCCTATACTCTGTTCATCAAGAGATTAGAGGAGATATAAACAAAGCATCGGTTTGTATCACTCCGCGGCCACGTGCTTCCACAATGACGCAACAGTTACCTACCGCTACGCGTAGCTATAATATGCATTTTACACTACTAAAAGGATATATTTACTTGATCCAAATAACATATAGCACGTGGAAATTAACTGCTACTTACGTCTTCTCTTTCCACAATAACACTTTTTCATTTCCTGCTCACAATCTCGAAACCAATCTCCAGAAGCAGCTTGTGGAGGGAAGTTCGTTTTAAATCTGGAAGATCGGGATCAGAGTTAACTGCCAACAGCACTTTGTTTAAGGTGGATGTTGATTGTTAACAAAGAACTGGTGAAATTTTCGACGGATTGCAGATCTCACACTCACAAATTCGTCGCAAACTACATCCACCATTTATCTGGCATGTGGTCGCTTTTTACCGGTATCTTCAGTAACTGAGGATTTTTCTTTGCCTGTGCTGTAAATACTTGCAACTGACACACTGGTAAACTTGGATGTTAATTTCATCAGGTCTTCGATAACAAGTTCGGGATATTTCTCGCAGAACTTGTTAAATACGTTCAATATTGTTGTCTTTTAACCACTTCAAAACGGTTTTCCGCACTTATGTTTTACAACACTCACTTGTTCCGCCATGTTACTTTCATACTGAATAATGCGCGCGCAGAATGAATTAGGCTGGTTACAGATTCACTTAACTGCGTATTCTTACACTTTAACTATGCTTAGTACACTTAGTTCATGCTTTAGCAAACATTAAGTGACATTTCAGACCTCAGTAAGAGTATTTCTTCAAGGGACTATTTACACGGCGAAAGCGTCAAGAGGGCGCGCTGTGGTCAAAACGCATGTGGCTTTGTTTACGTCTGCTCTAATCTCTAGATGAACAGAGTATAGACACTAAAGTCTTTTGCTCTCTCTTTTTGTTCTGGCTTTCATTCCCAATTTATTGTGGATAAACTGTAGAAACTAATAAATTCTGATTGTCAAATTGAAGTTAGTATTGCTGCTTCATATTCTCATTCTTGATTCATTATGCATTACATGCTCACCTTCCTGTTCTTTTCCTGTTCTAATTCTCACTGAAGTTTCATTCCTGGACAATGGTGCATAATCTTTACTATTTCTATGTAACTTTTGCAGTGGTGATATATGTAGCAAAAAATTGTATTTTTAGCAAACAAAACTGTTGTAACAGGATTTATTCTTATTAAAGATCAGTATACTTTGACAGCACCATTTAGTGAAGCTCATTGCAGCCTGCCTTTGAGGGTTTGTTTTTTTAATGATAAATAGAGATGTGCAGCATGTAATATAATCTTTAAAAGCAGAAATACCTATTATTGTTATACCATATTCTTAGTGATTTGATTCACAAAAGTGCTTGTACCCATAGGAAAACTGTGTGTGGACAAATATGGCTGGATTGTATCATTAAAAGACATGGAAACCAAAATAAGGTGCTTAGATTATGAAGAAAGCCTCAAGTCAGAAATTGAGAAGTTAAATGTCACAATTCCAAAACTGGACTTCAACTCTTCAGTCAAACATCTAGTTACTCTCACTGGTAAGTGCTAAATAATATGTTTAATATTTTGATATCAAGTTGAGAATTTTAAAGATAAGGATCCCAGCTGATGTAGATGTGAATCAAGGTGTTCAAGCACCTTTTCTAGTTAACTCACTAGAAATTTAATGTTGAAAGCTCTGGATTCTAAATATATTTTTGCTTCAAAACTGATTTTATGTAAATGTTTTAAGTTAATAAAACATGAAGAATAGTTGTATAGTACAAATAATATAAAATAATATACATTACACACAAAAAAGTATAAATGATGCAAGTATTCCAGCAACCGACTCAATTTATCCATAGAGTGAACTATATTGCCTAAACACCTTTAAAATTACATTTATATGGAACTATAGTGTAACATATGAGAACAGCAATTACTGATAAACTGTCTTCCAATCGGTTGGCTTAGTGCTGTTACACTTAAGTCACTGTTGCACAAACTCAGAACAATAGAACTTATTTGTTGAATCAAATCACAACTGAGCTATGGAGTGTTACATATTACTTAGCTCTTACACTCTTGACTTTGAAGATCTTTTTAACCTCATTATTCTATAAATATGCACTTGTCTGCAAGTTTGCAGCTAACTTGTCTTTTATTTCAGGAGCTGTTATTGGAGTGGATGAGGAAACAGCATTTGCATGGCCAGTTTGTGCCAAGTGTGAAAATGATCTTTTATTAGAAGTCAGGCCAAATGAATATGTATGTCAGCAGTGCAAGAAAAAAGTAAGAACAAATCAAAAAATGACATTGGAAGTGTTTATATCCTGCACGTGGCTTCCACTTTCAAGTAGTATCAAAGTGAAGGTAAAGAATAATTTATACATGAAATTATAAAACCTCTTCATTAGTGTATATCTGATTGTTGTTTCCTTTTTCTCAACACCTGATTTAAATAACTACATTTCACATTGCTTAACGAAAGAATATTTTATCTCCCTCTTTTAGGCAATTTTCTAGCAAGTGAAATGGAATGCATTGTTCTTACAAACAATTATTTGTTTGATAAGGAAAAATTGAAGCTATTAACAGTGAAGAAACAAGATTCTAAAGTAAGAGCAAATTAGAAACTAAAAACTTCACTTATCTTATTGTTTTGGTGCTAACCCTGGGGTTTCAAGCTGTGTCCAGCTCATTCTCAAAGCTTTGAGAATGAGCTGGACACAGCTTGAAACCCAGGGTTAGCACCAAAACAATAAGATAAGTGAAGTTTTTAGTTTCTAATTTGTTCTTACTTTAGAATTATTTGTTTGTCTTTAATTGCTAATAATATTTCATTGTAGCAGACTTTAAATGTTCATGATTTTAAATTATTGTTATGGAAAGGAAAATTCATGTTTAATAACATTTTGAAACTGGATTATTTATTTTGAAAGTAGCTTATTTTATTTGTTGCAGTTACTCCAGGAGTCAATCCTTAATCTTCTTCCACCAAATGAAAATAATGATGAGGTATGTACTTTTTATAATAAAGGGGGTCAGAAAGTCATAAATATAGACCTTGTGAGAGGGGAAGGAATAATCAAAGATGTGTTTGGAATATAAAACATTGAATTGTATTAGCACTCCTAAAATTAAGATCCAATTATTAAAGTAGATGATGTTAAAAGACATTTTTCATAATATAACCAGGGTGTGGTTAGGCAGAAAATTTGAAAGTGATAAGTTGAGGATAATTCAACTGTTGCTGCAGAAATTGTAGTGCAAGGTGAAGTGTTGGAAAGAATTTTCTTTGTTGAAAAAAAAGTTAATGTTAAGACATGCAAAAGGAACAAAGTTAATAAAAAGCAGTGACAGTGTAACAATACTTACAAGGAACCCCTTGAGTGCATGTTCGGAATCAGCCGATGGTATTTGCAATATTTAAAACTCCATATATTGTCTACCATGCTACCACAATGAGCAATGGCAGTGTTAAACAAAGCAGTTGCATTATAACTGTAATAACAATTGCAGAAGTGAAGACCACTTGAAGACCTGTGAAGCATTAAGATCAGAAGAAACTACAGTTCAAAAGTATTGGAAAGCACTAATGCTAATGGCTTCATTGCCAGATGCCAGGCACTAGAAAACAACAACAACAATTGCAGAAGTTAACATTTTGTCAGTAAGGAACCCAAGAAATTTTGCAGAGTGAGAAACTAGTGGCAGATGAAATATTAGCATTTTTGCAACATGAGGTCAGTGAAATGTGTAGTCTCATACTCTAGACGGTGCAGACAATGTTCTGTGAGAAGCACAATGATGACAATATCTGCATACAAGTCATTCCATATCAAGTCGCGCAAACAATTTACCTCTACCCCTTTGATTTGTATGAAATTTATTTTACACATTCTACTCGGCATTCCATTAGACCCGTATTTTTTGTTTGCCTCAGAAAAAAAATTTTGGCTAGTATTAAATACCGAAATTCTCGAAAAGTGACATGTACCACATAATTTGATTAACTACAGAGTGGAAGTGAAATAATCCACCAGACTAAAGGAGGTGAGTGAGTGGATCTAAACTAACAAAAAATTCCAATAATTTTTTTAATTAAATGTACTGTTAACTAGATAATCACGTTTGAAGGTGAGAGTATGTGGCAATGTGGTGCAACCTGTTGATCGGGTTGCCAGCTTCTATCGGCAGATCAATGAACTATTCTAATGCTGTATAAAAACTGTTTAAGTAAGTTAGCCCTGTATTGAATTCAGATGTTTTGTGCGTTGCGCTGGACACCAGAAAATTATGTGAAAAAGTAAGGTTATGGCTGATTGTCCCGTATGGGAACATTACCTCAATATTTTATTTGGTACGTGAGGCGGGAAGTCGTTCTTCACTTCTCGTGTCGCCATTGATGCTTAAATGTTGTTGGTCTCGTGGTCGCCATTTGAAGCTGGGGTCGTTGTTCGGTTCTAGTTGTTGCCCGTTGATTTGGTTCTTTCCCGCTAGCTCAGCTTGAGATCTCTTTATTTTATCTCGGGTCTGCGTAGGTGTGTAATAGACAACCCAAGAAAATCTTTGCATACTATTTATTGCATCTTCGATACTTGCGGGAGCTATGCCGATCTGCTACACGCAGAAGAATCGCACTCACGTCTGCACTCCACAACGTGCGGTGCTGGTCTAGGTAGTGACCAGACGCTTTCTCTCTTACCCACGCTAAGAAACCGTTCTCCAATTTTGAATGTCATGACGTCATCCAAGAAAGCCTCGTATCCAAAATGCTATTTCCTTTTCCCGCAATTTAGAAATGTCCCTTTCTATTATAACATGTTCTTTTATGAATTTTGAATATATAATTACCTTTTTAGGATTAAACGATGTTTACTTTATATTTTATTAAATATATCGCGCGACTTTTAAGGTTGGCAGACTTGACTTTCTAACGTGTATTTAAACTATGTAGTATGACGTCATGACTCGTTAATTTCAAACCAATAATGCGTTTATCCTACAAATTTAACGACTATTATTTACTCATATCTTGCTCACCTTACAACACTTCCTGCTCTATCATCTATTTATGTTATTACTCAACACTTATCGCAAATCTCACATCCGGCAATTAAATTAAAACGTGTCTTTATCAAGCCCATTCGATTGGAAATCTAAATTTCGGTATCAAATGCCCCCATTTATGTTATTTTATTATTTCATAATAAAATAATGTAAATGTCTTGCCCGAAAGAAAATTAAAAATTACTGCTGTATTTTGAATAATCGGCAACACTCCCATTATATACAATTTTCAATTACACTGTTTTTGAAATTGGTTATTAACACATTTTCTCATTATTCTTTTTAACATGACAAATAATTGTACACTTGACTAAACATTAATCCTTAAATACTAATTACAATATGTTATGGTTTCTTCTGTGACACTTTTATATAAAGGTTAAATTTCAAGAGTCTTTCTTTATACTTCCTTCTTTTAGTTCATGTTTGCTCACTTCGCTCTCACTATCACTTGCACTATGATTTTGCACTTTTGTTATTGTAACACATATCTGTACTATATCCTTTAAGCACTAAAATGTACATATATTTATATAAATCCATTACATTCTTCAGACAAGTTCTTTCTTTGTCTTTCTGTGATAACTATCTATACATCTAAATATTTTAACAAATGTTTACAAATTAAATATTCTGTTTTCTCTCTATGCGGAGATGAATATTTTAACAATCTTTCTGAAGCTGTTATTGTGAGCTCTATACAATGTATTCTTAAGCTCTTTGTAGTATATAGCAATTCACATTCTGCATTTTTCATGAATATGTAAGTACCTGACCAATATATGGTTTTCAAGTAAGCTAACATTTACGTTTTATCTCAAAGCTGATTGGGCGCCAATAGACAATGACACTTCGAATTTTTTTACATGAAATCAAGGTTCCAAGGTACCACACGGTTTCTTGTATGGTCGAAGGAGTTGTTTATGCCACCTTCCCAGACATTTTTCATTTTTAACATCTTTTAATTCATAGGTATGATAACCAAATTTGGATATAATTTCTGCAGGACCTTTATATAACAATTCTATCCTTTTGTTCCTACCTCGCAAGGCACTTGATAACTTATGGTCTTTAACTAGTACCCAATCGCCTATCTTAGGTTCCCATTTATGTTTTCTACTCTTTTTCTTTAATTTTCGCTTCTCTGCCTTTTTCTTGATTCGTTCAAAAGCAATTTTCGCTCTTTCTTCTTCACTTAACTGAATGTCATTAATTTTCAGTATTTTTGGTACCCCGGTTAATATTGGTTCTGGTTCAATTCCTAACATTAATTTTATTGGGGCAAACCCAGTAGTTACATTAATGGTGTGATTGATAATCTTTTCTATCAATGGACAATATTTCACCCAATCCTTGTGATTATGATGTGTAAGTACACGTAAATAAATTCCTATATCTCGGAGGACACGTTCTGTTGGATTCCCTGATGGAAAGTATGATAATTTAGTTTTCTCGCGTCTAATGTCAACCTAATCTCTCCATTGGCCTTATTTACAATACATAGGGGATTCACAAATTCTGAATTCGAAATCTCAATAACCTCATCTTCTAACATTGACTTTATAACTGCATCTACCTCTTTTCTTATTGTACTAGGGATAGCTCTCGCTTTATGTGTAAAAGGTTTGATGGGTATCATCTCAAACGAATGAGTATAAATATTACATTTACCAGGTTTCTCAGAGAATACTTCTTTATTTCGGATTAATATTTCAAACAGTTTATCCCTCTGTTGTTCATTTAGTTGATCAGCCTGAGTTACTTTTTTTTTTTTTTTCAACAATTCTTCTAAGTCTTCACTACTCTCCCTATCATAGTACCTAGTTGCATCAGAAAACCTCAAATTGTCTATGAAATCATTTTTATCCCATTCTACATTTTCTTTATTATCGACACTGTACTCTTTGACATTTACTTCAGTTAATTCCATAGCTCCTACTTTAACATATTCTACAAAGAATGTATCCCCTTGGATTTCTTCTTCCTCTTTTTCTCGTACAATAGTTTCTGAACTACTATCTTCCACAAAAGGCACTATAATGGTCTCATCTTCAACTTTCATTTCTAGAATCATGTTTTTAAAATTCACCACAGCTTCCCAGGCATAAAGACAATCACAACCTATTATAATATCTGTCACAAGTCTTCCTACAATCAGAAATAAAATTCCTAGTATTCTCCCATTTATTTCAATATTTATCATTGCTTGAAATTTTACTCTCTCTTTTCGTTTTCCCACAGCTAGCGAGCAATATATCCCATTAACTGGTAAAGACATTACTTTAAAACCACTACTTTGTAAATTATCATAAAAATTTTGTGAGCATACTGTGCTATTTGATCCCGTATCTATAATTGCATTGTATTGTTTTCCATTTACTCCAATTTTGATTTTAGGTGGATCTCCTACTTTTTCGTTTTCGTCGATTTTATTTTTCCATTCTCTTTTCTTTTGTATCATCATTTGCCTTCCAGGACTATTTATTTCCGAGTACTTATCACAATCATTACTAGGATACCCAGTTCTCACTGAAGGCGCGTTTGACCGGGTCTGGCGTTTCCCTGATTTTTAGGTATTGCTCCTGTACTATTTCCCGAATTGTTACTTCTGTTTTCCTGCATTAAATCGGGGTTACTTCCTACCATGTTTTTGACCGTGTTAATGGCCTCAACCATTTCCGCATTTTCGGGGGAATTTCGTCCATTAGAATACCTTTCTCCCTGTCTTGGTGACCTCGGTCTAAACTCATTATCTCCGTTTGTCCAATACCCATCATTTGAATTTCTACTATGTCAAAATAACGTCCCCGTCTACCTCGATCAAATCTATTTGTATTCATATAATTCACCCTTATATTTCTTCCCCTTTGATTACCATTTCTATTTTGGTGACGCCCTTCCTGGTTATATCTACCTTGATTTTCCCACCGGAATGATTCCATCGTTGGTACTGGTCCTTTATATCTTTCCCTAATCTCACTTCTATTCTGATAATACTGTGCCCCTTGCCCGAAAGAATTTACAGTTTCTTTTCCTTCATATTTATTTCCAAATGCGTGTTTTGGCTTATTGACTTCTAAGGCTGATAATAATTCGATCATAGCTGCAATGCTATCGGGTCGGGCTATGATTAGGTAGTGTTGAAGCGTTTCCGGAAAATGTGGAGTAACTATATTTATTAGATCTTTTTCATCTAAGGGAGGATCCAACATCTTCGATTTTCTCGCTATTCTCATAAAATAGTTGACCATCGATTCCTCCGATCTAGGATTAAATTTTCCATTGCTTAATTCAACTCTAATATTAGCCTGCCTACTAGCTCCCCAATATCTGGTTAAAAAGATGTTCCTAAAGGTCCTGTAATCATTATTGTTACCCATAGAAAGGCCTAGCCAATTAGCAGCATTACCCTTTAGGCATTTTCTTACTATCACCATCTTGTACTCCTCTGGTATACGTTTCACCATGAAGTACTCTTGTAACCCTTCTAAAAAGGCTTTAGGATCATCTGAATCTTCATTTTCAAAAACTGGAGGTGTCATTTCATTTAAGACATGGTTAGGCCAATGTAAATTTGAATTGTCACCTATCCCTGAGCTATTTCCGAGATCAGAATGGGAATTACTGTTGCCCCTATTTTGCATCGAAATGTCAGCTGATACACCTGGTATTGCCTCGTTTCTTGCAACTTCATTACTAAGATTGTTGTGATTACATGCATTTTCATTTAATTTCAAATTTTCTAAGGCCTCTTTTACCTGAGTAATTTCTGTTACTACCCCTTTGATTTGGTCTGTAACATCCTCCAAATTTCTAGCCTGCCTTGCACTTTCTACATCAGATCTTTCCATTCTAACTTTACACCCCTGTAGCTCTTCTCTAATTTCTTCCCTGTCTTTATCTAACCTTTGTACTACCTCTTCCCTTTGTTTGTCTAATCTATATGTTACTATTTCCCTTTCTTTATCTAATTTTTCACTCACTTGTTGACCTAATTTCTTTTCAGAATTCTTTACTTCTTGCCGTATTATCTCTAATTCTCCCTTAACCTGTTCTCTATTTTCTTTTACTTCACTACTGACTTTATTAATTTCCTCCCTAACTTCTTCCCTAAAGGTTTCTAAAGCTCTCTTCTGATTTTCCAATTGCATTCCCAATTCCTGCTGTCCCTTCTCTAATTTCTGTCCTAACTCTGTTCTTAATTCTTTACTAGTTTCATCTATCTTTTGACTTAACTCTGTACTCATCTTTTTCATTATCTTTTGAAACATATTCTCTATTTCTGACATAACCGCTGGCCTTTCTGAATTACTAAACATTTCTGAGCTACCTCTAGGTGTTTCTCTAACGTTCTGATCTTCTACTTCTTGGCATATTCTGCTACCAATTACATTCTGATTACACTTTTCTCAATTTCCGGACTCTCAAAACCTAGAAAATCGCTATCACTGTCTTCCATTTCTAAACTATTTACACGTGTTTTTCTACTCACCAATATTTCACGCACTTAAACTTGTTCACTACACGTTTCACAGATGTTCACACGCTGGGCACCTTCTTGTCTGCTGGCTCGATGCTGGCCTGGTCGTCTTGGGGTTGGTCTCTTCTCTCGACGCTACACGTTGGGTCACCTTCTTGTTTGCTGGTTCTATGCTGGCTTGGTCGTCTTGGGGTTGGTCCATTCTTTCGACGCCACACGTTGGAATGCCATTTGAAGCTGAAGTTAGTTGATGATTGATACTTTATTTCTCATTGGGTTCTCGTTCACGTCGGATCGCCATTTGTGGCGGAAAAATTAATGCTGTTTGTTTATACTTTATTTTTTTCTCGACGCCACATTTCGTGAGTTATGCCGACTCAATATGTAGAGGAATCGCACTCACGTCTGCACTCCACAACGTGCGGTGCTGGTCTAGGTAGTGACCAGACGCTTTCTCTCTTACCCACGCTAAGAAACCATTCTCCAATTTTGAATGTCATGACGTCATCCAAGAAAGCCTCGTATCCAAAATGCTATTTCCTTTTCCCGCAATTTAGAAATGTCCCTTTCTATTATAACATGTTCTTTTATGAATTTTGAATATATAATTACCTTTTTAGGATTAAACGATGTTTACTTTATATTTTATTAAATATATCGCGCGACTTTTAAGGTTGGCAGACTTGACTTTCTAACGTGTATTTAAACTATGTAGTATGACGTCATGACTCGTTAATTTCAAACCAATAATGCGTTTATCCTACAAATTTAACGACTATTATTTACTCATATCTTGCTCACCTTACAACACTTCCTGCTCTATCATCTATTTATGTTATTACTCAACACTTATCGCAAATCTCACATCCGGCAATTAAATTAAAACGTGTCTTTATCAAGCCCATTCGATTGGAAATCTAAATTTCGGTATCATACGTTTAAAGGTTTGAATATCTGGCCTGTTCTATTTTAGGGACTTATGCTATGATGAGATAACAGCCTCACTTGGAATTGGATTCTTCTTTTAAACGCCACGCAAAATTGTTTGCTAACTTCCGACAGTAATTGCAGTATTACATCCATTAGGGAATCACAAATATGATAGAAACATTAAAAAAGAAACTTTAAATATGCCCTAATCAGTCAGAAATGCATAAATTCAGTTGAAATGAAATGGATACACGCTAAGCCCGAATCTACTTACTGCACATGCACGCTGAGAAAAAGTGAGTTTCCTTATTCTCTTTATTTACCGAATGGTGCGGACCTAACAGGATATTGATGTTCACAATAAGTAGTAAGATAGTTCGTTTCATTTACACATATGGTGAACACATGCAGTTTTCATATCGTCTGTAAGATGTATGTATGAAGCATTCGTGCTGAGGCTGGCAGCTAATGACTGGAGGTTAGGTTATACCTACATTGGATATTTACGTTTCCAATGTGCATTGAACATTCCAAAGCTTATGTCACTCTTGTGTGAAACACCTCTTGCGTTAGTAATAACGTTATGCCGTATTAAATTTAAGAATGTGATACTAGTAATTGCTAAACTTTTAGGAAAGCATAATTTATAATATAAATTTATGTTCCACTGCAACATGTTTAAGCAAAATGTATGTGCAATTGTTTATACGTTTGGCTCAGTAAGTGTGCAATTCTCTTTAATTTTTATATATCCGATTTAAAATGGGACTATTGTGCTTTATGCAAGCACATACTTGCATCTAAAAAAAAAAGGATTTGTAATACATGATGCACAAGTTTTTAGAAGCACTTTCGCTTCCAACAATTACTCCAATAAGTTTTAACAAGAATCTTATGAGCGCCAAAGGACTCGAGTTGGTAAAATTTGCAACACGAAATTTCTTACGAGATTTGTGCACTTGAGTATGTGCGAAAGGTATCAAAGTATTTCAAGAAATGTAGATAAATCTGACGCTGGTGTTCGTGCCACAGTCGTGGACTAACCATTATTTACATGGTAGCTTTAGAAACAAAAAATGGCCACACTTTTAATAACCAACATTTATTAGCAGTAACAAGTATGCAGTAACATTGGGATTAATTCGAAATAAGAGTTTAGAGCAAGTATTCGATACCTTTAGTCAGGCTTCACATCTTTTGCGGCTTCGACAAAAAAACAATTGCATGGAATTAAGTAAACATTGCGCGCGATCTACACCGATATGTGAAGAAAGTAAACACAGTTGATGCGATGTTGCCACTTTTACCAGAAATAAGAAGGCAACAAATTTTGGGTTTTTTAAATTTCATTTACACAAAAACCGTTGAATCTATTGAAATACGCCAAAGGAAAAAGTTGTTTATTCAATTTTCTATGAATATAGCTATAAATCAAACACCTTTAATCAATAATAATTCAGCCAGGTGATGATAAATTTTTTTCTAGATAACTATAAACTTTTCAGCATTTTGGTATTAGACTTTCTTGTTATTCACAACATGAGAAATTCACTGTTCAATTCTGACGGATTATTTCACTTCCATTCTGTATATCTTTGGTTCTAATTGTCCAAATTACATGAACTATGTTGTAAATGAAGGATAAAGAAATGCTTTTTATCATCATTATTTAACATACTGTTTACCAGGTTTGCTTATTAAAATTATCGATTATTTTCTTCAAAATGGTTTACAGAACTTAACCCAAAAATTAATTTTTTATACAAATATATCCTCAGATGAGTTGTTAATCACTTTAACAATCCAGAAATTTTCAGAATGGAATTCCTTTTAACAGTTGGAAAAAATTAATCTTTAGAGCTGTGTGCCAACAGTTAGTATTAAGCTACATTCCATGGTACTGAGGAGGAAGGTTACTAAGAAGCATTTAATGCAATAGCTGTAAAAATTGTACTCTTTATATTCTCTGTTTTACTATTTATATTAACTCCTAGCGCAACAGCCCATGAAGGGCCAAGGCTTGCCGCCCAGCCGCTGCGTCCCCCACCTCTGCCCACTACAGACGTCATTTGGTGGGGTGCAGTACTGGAGGGTGGGACGTGGTCAGCGCCCCTAGCCCTCCCGGCCAGTTATATGGCCTTCTCGACCTGGGGCTGTTACTTCTCCATCAAGTAGCTCCTGAATTGATCCCCCTGGGACCTAATGAGGCTGGGTGCACCCTGTGCCAGACCTCTCAGAGGAGAAGATGCTGGTACCGGGAATCGAACCCGGGTCCTCCGCACCAGAGGCAAGCATGCTACCAACTGCATTACGGAGGCGGTCACTATTTATATTAATTTATGTTACATTTTTTGCGTCGTATTGGCAGGGTCTCCATACAAACATTCATTATATATGGATATATAAAATTATATTTTACAATAAATAGTCTTTTTAAAAATCAAAGGTTCAGAACCCTATATTTATTGTGTATTATCCAGTTCTGGCAAGATTTATATTGGTTGTCCCCCTCATAACCTCTCACAATGTTTATTATTTAAGCAGAACATCTATAAATTTGTTATGTCTGTTATTAGTCATTACTAATGTTTACTCTTCAACCCAAACAGTTTTATATCAGTTTATTCTATATACTTTAGTCCAAACAAGCTATCTAAAGCCTACACCCAATTTATATATTGAATTAGTCTTTCATACACTCTCCACAGAAATTGCCTCGCTCCTGTTTCATTATAATTCTGTCTGTGAAATAGTTCAGTGAAATAAATGAGTGTCACTAACATAAGCCAGTACAATGTGTGTATTAACCCATTTAATGAAAAAAACATAAATATAAAAGAAGGAAATCTTTGTGGCGTGTGTCATGTGTTGTGTTAATGAAATTGAAGTTGGAGAATATTAATTTAGTGTCTCAGCTGAAAGTGTGCTATTATTTGTTGGGTAAAAATTTCAATACAGAGGGCTCCTTATCACCCAGCTGTGTCCTCCAGCCGGAAATCATGGAGGAGTGCAGGATAGGGGTGGCAGGGGTAAATGTACCAAATCTCCCAACCATAAGACAACTACTTGACCTTTTAGTGATGCTACCTTTCCTTTAAAAATAACACAAAATAAATTGCGTATGCCTTGGAGAAGCAAAATGACAATAAACATCCATCCTTCCTCTATCGCAGAGACATGCTCACTGTTACTGTCTGCATCAAAGATGGCAGCTGATAATTCCATTAGAAACTTGCTCTTAATTAGCAGTGTCATTCGTTTAAATTGGCTCACATAAAATTCTGAATGCAATTGATAATTGTTTTTGTGAGTATAATGCAATTCATTTGTTATGCCTCTAATCAAAAGGTGTCATATCTTTTCATTTCTATTGTTTATCCTGTTACAGGGCTATTCTCTTATAGCTGTGCTGGGACAAGAGATAGGACCTCTCACTTGCTTGGTTGTGAGTGCAAGAAACCAAAACTTTGTTTTGGAAGAAATAAAAGTTTTATAGCATTGGAGGAAGTTTGAGTTTCTGCTCAGGCACGTTTTTCCTGTAGCAAATGTAGATTTTTGAAAACTTATGTGATATGCTATAGCTCATAGCACTACTGTCTTTAGCTGCAAAAGCTAATGTTGATAAACTATTTATAAATTAACTTTTGTAGTGGTGCAATCAAAACACAGTATTATTGTATTATAATTGGAAGATTCATTTTTGCAGTTTCATTTGTTACCACTTTTATACTGTTTCTTCAAGGATTTTGGATTATATTGTTGATTTTACAAATATTAAGAGCAAGCGAAAACAACTTTCTTGGCATCAGTGTGTAGCATTTGGTTTTTCAGTGTGCAATAATACAATGAAATAAAAGAGGATAAGCTACATTATGTCTAATAAATACTGCAATTTGATCAACTGTTGTTGGAATCCAATTAAAAGTAGAAAATGAGTTAATTAATAATACATGACACTCACTTTTGAATTTTCCAAGTCTCATAACATGTTCCGTGAATTATTATTTGTTTATGCCAACAAACTTACTGTTGGTGTTTTTAAACACACAGGCCGTGTGTGGGCAGTTTGAGAGGTAGAAGCAACTATTGTTTTGTATTATTAATAGACTCATTTTCGTTCACCTATAAGTATAGTATAGTATCTTAATTCACCATAAGTAATACATTATAATTACTAAGTTTTGTCAACAAGGTGTATATGTATAATCCATCAACAGTAATACATAATCACAGAGTATGATCAAAGTAATCATAGAATTCCTTCAGGTTATAAAAACATTGCAGTAAGGAACTTCTTAGTACTTTTCATAAATTTGCTCGTTATTTTGATTTATTTATTAGTTATTAGGTTATAAGTATTTATGCCTTTATGCAATATGGAATTTACCTTCTTAGATGTTCCGGCATTATTTAGGTATATTTTATTATGATTCGTAGTAGAATGATTACTATGGAACCATTAATATTAAAACGGTGGATATTGTTATTTATAAAGCATACTGTTTCTAGAATATAGAGGCAGGGTAAAGAGAGGATATGAAGTTCTTTAAAATATGGTCTGCAAGTTGTAGTTCTATTTAAATTTAACATACATTGAATTATTTTCTTTTGTAATATGAGTCAAAGTCAGCAGTAGACCCCATAAAGGAATGCCGTAAATATGGATTGTACGTAAGAGAAATACACAGTTTCTAATGTTTGTGTGTTACAAATATTTTTTTAAAACATAAATTGCATAGTAAGCCTTATTGAGTTTAGTTACAATCTTCTGAATGTGTGATTTCCAATTAAGTAGTTTATGTTTATTCCAAGAAATTTTATTTCTGAAGTATAGTTTATAATTTCATTGTCATAAGTTATTCTCAGTACAGTGCTTGCATTACTTGTACTAGATAACATAAATTGGATACAACTTGATTTTTTGGCATTGAGTTTATTGATGTGTAACCATTGCTTCATATTAATCATTATATTATCATTAGAGTCCGGATTTATATACGGTATGAAGTATGGATATATGCATGCATCTATGCACTAAAAACCTGCTAAATATTCTCTAAAAATTTCAAAATATGCACAAAGAATAAAATACATTATTTTAACTTTTTCACATTTATTAATCGTGATGAATTAATCAAATTGTAAGTTTATTCTTAAACCAAGTCATTAAGAATTTGTATTATTACTTCACTCTCTCAATATATTTTGGCATAAAAACTAAATACTTTCAACTTTCAGATATTAATTTTTACGAAATTATGAAACAGTAAATTTATTCTTAAACTCAGACCTTAACAAAATTAATATTTTTACTGTCTCTCTATTTTGCCATTCAGTGTTTCTATTGTAATAAACCATTAAATATTTTTCACAGTTTTCTGGAAGAAGCGATTTCCTTCTGTCACTTAAAATGTTTTTATATGAAGAGAGATTTCTCTACTTCACACGAAGTCACTAGACAGTACCGAAAAGAGGCTATGTCACTTGCAGAGTAAGCATTAAATTGCTTTTCAGATTCTCCTTGTAGCACCTTATTCACATCCCGGAGAAACATTAAATCTGGATTCCTTGCTTCAATTTTATTACGAAGAGCCTTTGCTGTTTCTCCTGGAATGTCTCCAGCAACAGCCATTTTGTATGCCTGCAGTGCAGAAGATAGAGGCATCCGTTTTTCTTCTAAATGTTTGATTGTGGCTGGGAGTTCACTAAAATACATCTTAAAACCCAGTGCAACACCCCAGTAAAGGCCAAGGCTTGCCACCCAGCTGCTGTGTCTCTCACCTCTGTCCACTGCAGACGTCATTTGGTGGGGTGCAATACTGAAGGGTGGTACATGGTCAGCGTCCCAATCCCTCCCGGCCAGCTATGCAGCCTTCTCGACCTGCGGCCACTACTTCTCCATCAAGTAGCTCCTCAAATGCATCACAAACAACCCTAGCTATCGTAGAATGGTTTGTTTCTTCCAGTACCCTGGATACAATGAGATCAGCCTGGTTCAGATTCTGTCATTTTTCCCACGATGTTGGCAATAAATCTCCCACATGAATAGATTGTTTCATCTACAGACAACCGCAAGTTTGAGTTGCCGATATTGTCTCTTATTTCTTGTATTACCTGAAAAGGATTATTTTATTGAAAATTAGTAAAGATCAGGGGTGTAATTTGGGGTACCACATTCTGGAGGATCAAATTAATGGGTACGCACAGTGACAATGCTGTTTTCTAAAATATCCATTCAATCTAGCTTAAATTTTAGTTTCATGTCCATATTGTGTAGACATAACAATGTTAGGAATTTCAGCCCAATTTCATTAGTTTTCAAGTTATTCATTTTCAAAGAGCAATTTTAAGGTGTATAGGCAAAATGTCCCAAGTGATGCAAATTTAAAATAACATATTTTAAAATAATTAATGCTGTTTCTACATTAGGGAACTACAATTTTGTCATATAATTATTTTCTGCGATTTTTAGTTTAAGAACTCTTGAAATTCTATATTTGCTGTTTGTCGGTTTTTCAACACATTGTTATCTTAAAAATTAACAATATTATAACCACTTAGTACACAGAAAAATTATATGACAATATTTATTTGGGTCTTTAAAACAGGCATAAAAATTTTCAAAACGATTGATGAAAATAACATCGTGTGAAACATTTTGAATACGCAGAAATGCTGAAAAAAGAAGTGTCTTAAAATTGTGTTTTAAAACCATAAACAGCTTGCAGCCAAGTGCACAAGGTCATTTGAAAACTGTCCTTACGATCCTGAAACATCCTCCAGGTCAAAAATTTTTCTCAAATTGTAAAAAATTTACAAGGATCGTCAAATTCTATGTACATACAATACAAGTTATTTACATAAATATGAGACTAGTTGAGAATATTGGGAAGTGCAATATACCATATTTTATCAATTTTTGTACTCTTCTACAGAGTAAAATGCCTTTTCTAATAGATAAGATTTAATATTCTTTAGTTTGATTTTTTCATTTGTTATCTGTTTAATTCTAGATGGTAGATGGTTGTACAGATCTTTGCTACTATTTTCTATGCACTTATTATTTAGACCACCTATAAGTCTATTTCTAAAATAATTTTCTTTTGTTCTAGTGTTATATTTATGGATATTGCTGTTTTTGTTTTGATTATAACTTTTTAATGTGAGTTTAGTACATTCATATATATACAAAGAAGGCAACGTTAGAATATTTAGTTTTTTAAACACATTTCTACATGAATCTCTTTTTTCTATTCCTGCAATTAAGCGTACTGCTCTCTTTTGCAGCCTAAACAGCCTTAGGAGTAATGTTTTATGTGTTGTGCCCCATAATACCACTCCATAGTTTAGGTGCGAGTGAATGAAGGCATAGTATATAAAGTTGGATTCAGAAGTTATTAAAATGTAGAGTTTTGTAAGAACATAATATTTTTTTTGACATTTTTTGAGATTTTGGTCAATTTTAATTGGTGCATTCCATTATAACTTTTATCATTAATTAAACTAAATCAAACTTAGTAGAGCTACAGGCAGTGGGGCCTCGTGACTTGTTGCAGAGGATGTGCAGTATATTACATCCTCTCCACCTTTCTCCCTTTCTTTCCCTGATACACACCACACAATTCTAATTCTAAATTCATATGGGCAATTGAGCTCTTACATTTTGCTATTTTTTGTTTTAAATGACCAATATCACAAGAACTATTATATATCCAGATGCAGTTTCTCTCACTCGCAAACAATAAGCACGGAAAACAGCTTCTCTTAAGAATAAACCCGAAAGATTATCTCCTCCAATTTCGCCATGTTATTCATTTCCACACTTTCATAGATTCAAATTTCCCTCTATGAGCAGACAACTTCATGCAACTTGCTGCCAGAACACTAACATAACAAACAGTAATAAACACTGTAACAAAATAACTATTCCAAACTGAAGTATTGGCCTTAGTAAATTACGACATGAAGAGTAATTATATGCATTTATAATCGCTTAATAAGACTAGATGTAATTGTGTTTATAACATTAATATAACTGTCATTTTAATATAGAAGACGGCTACATTATATTTAAAACCGTCACGTTGGCTGCCTAGTAGGTTCTGCTAAACAGCCAGAGGGAAATACTCGTAGCAAGGAAAACGGGGGGACTTGGATGAGAACGTAGTGCGCTTGCACGGTAAGAATCACATGTAGTGACTTTGTCGATTATGCTGCCTTAACTCGCCGTACTCTAAATGCAAGCTTTGCACTGCTCCCCACGTACCTCTCACCTAAAAGCTACCTTCGCCAGTCAAAATCAGGTTTATGCGTTTCAGCTTGTTGACTGAATGCGGTGACATTTGGTAAAGAGGGCGCGGGAAAATTAAACGAGCAAGTTCATATAGAAGTAAGTTAAACATTTTTCTTTCTCATATGCACATCTGTAAAGGCAAATACATTCACACGCAGAAACAAATTAGTGGGTGTGCAGTTGCGAGTATGCGATCACCCAGGAACTGCCATAAATAATTTAATGTTTCCACTTTAAAATAATATTGTTTGATACACTTAAAAGTTTTAAATAATTGACACTTTTTTAAAGGGCTCAAAATATTGGGGTGCAGGGAGAGGAGATAGTTGACACCGAAACTAACTCATTAAATAAATGTTTAAGGTTACCTCCTCATAAAGTTTGCCAAGGTAGCCTTTCCTAATTGTTGATTCATCAGGAACTTTTCGTCAAGGTAGTTCTCCAGCAATGCCCGAAATTCTACATTATTTAACTTATGCAAAGGTATGTTGGCTGAAACCAATGCTCTGCACATATCTTTAGAAAAATGATCATTGCCAACATTTCCACTTCTGCTTGCAGAAAATGCTGCTGGTAATGTTTGTTTGTTGGATATATTTTTATTAACAGCACTTCTATGAGCAGCTGTTTGTAAATGTTGTGTATCCCGAATTTTTTGTTGCAGGGCACCTATAACAATGGTACAAAATAATGTGAGTTTTTTAATTAAACAGAAACAATCACTAACTCAAAAATCACATTGAGTTTTAAAATATCGTGAAAATACAAAAATAAACTTACGTAATTATTATTTATTTATGCCAACAAACTTACTGTTGGTGTTTTTAAACACACAAGCCGTGTGTGGGCAAAGTTTGAGAGGCAGAACTGGAACTTAAAACTTCAATGCCACAACTGGGATTTGAACCACAGACCTTCTGCTTACCGGGCGGCTGCTCTAACCACTGAGCTATTGTGACAAACTGCCAGAATGGCACTAAATTCTCAAACCAGTTCATATTTCTCCTGGTAAACCACAAAGGCAGTCTCACATCAGAGACAAATTACCCCAATGGTGACTTACTATTGCAAGTACTTTATATTCCAGGATTAAATAACCTTCAGAGGGTAAGCGGAAGGTCTGTGGTTCAAATCCCAGTTGTGGCATTGAATTTTTAAGTTCCGGTTCTACCTCTCAAACTTTGCCCACACACAGCTTGTGTGTTTAAAAACACCAACAGTAAGTTTGTTGGCATAAATAAATAATAATGTAATATTAAGTTTAAAATGTGAGCTAAATAAAATATAAAGCTTAGCCCAACAATTAATGTAGCATAGATATGTATTTAGTGCTCAGTAGCACGTACAATGATAAACTACATGAGATAATCACTGCACATTTCTAACTTTTGTACATCCATAAGAAAGGGTGCCATCACACAACTAGAAACTTATTTCTCGCTCATGTGAGGCAGATCATTGGAAATGTAATAGCACATACCTCTCAAGAATACACATAAATTTAAAGAATGGAACATATTCCCCAGATAGGTTATTGTTTGATTGTATTAATGTTACATATATATGTATGTTTTTGTAAATAAAAGAAATCTGATTTGTTACTTCCATGTGACATCTTTTATCCTCTTTTTTACGAAGTATTCCACTAAAGCACAAGCTGTATTCTAATTTTTTTATTTACTGTTTAGTTCTGTATTGATGTTTTTATTTTCTGAACTGCAGTGTTTTCTTAATGATTTTTTCGGCAACCTATAACTGGTTTTATTAATGGTGTTTATCTAGCTACACATTGCAACGGCATTTGTAATGAGTTTTAACTGTATGAGCGTATTATTTCATAATGACACTGAGGTGCACTTTCATCTGGTTTAAATACATATTAGCCCCAACGTACCTGTAGTCGGAAAGCTGGATTACTCCTTTCTTCTCTGGGCACAGTATCAGATAATAATGATAATAATAATAATAATAATAATAATAATAATAATAATAATAATAATAATAATAATAATAATAGTAATAATAATAATAATAATACATTTTATTGTGGTCAATAGACTCTTACAAGAGCATCTGACACTCATCATACGAGGGTTGTTCAATATATAATGCCTCACATTTGTTTAAAAATCCATTAGTATATATAGACAAACATCCTTGTAGGTTTAATTTAAAAAGTGAGTCAATTAATAACTGTAAGTGTTGTTTAGTGTTATTGACTCACCTTTTAAATTAAATTAATTATAACAACACTGTTTTCGAACTTCTATGAAAGGAAGATCCTTGTAGGTGTTTCACATTTAATGTTTCTTCTGTGTGCCAGTTGAGTTTTGAACTGTTCAGGCAGATGGCAGAGCCGTAGTACAGCATCAAAATGGCATCTACACATGACTCACATTACAAGCAGCATGCTGCTATTGAATTCTTGTGTGAACATCCATAAACATTTGTGTGCAGTGTATGGCAATGCTGCAGTTGATAGGAGTACTGTTGGGCAATGGGTAAAGAAAGTTAAAGCCTCAGGAAATGCAGAAACAGAGCTCCATGATCAGCCACGCTCGGGACGTCCTGTCACAGTATAATGAGCTTCAGACATGCTGAATTGTGCAGATGCCATTGTTCATGCCGACCAGCACATCACAACTCGACAATTGGCTCTACAGTTGTCGGTCAGCATTGGAAGTGCATCTGTAATGATCAAGGCTTTCGGATATTGAAGATATGCTCACGGGCAGACCACAAGATTCAAAGAAAGGCCATTTCATCTGAATTGTTGGAGCATTTTGGGACCGAAGGAGAAGCCTTTCTGTCTTAGATCGTTACGGGGGATGAAAGCTGGGTGCACCACTTTGTGCCAGAAACAAAAAGGCAGTCCATGGAGTGGCATCATCCTCATTCACCACAAAAGAGGAAATTAAAGACAACACCCTCTGTTGGAAAAGTCATGGTGACAGTCATCTGGGATTGTGATGGTGTCATTCTCATGGATGTGATGCCAAGAGGGTCAACTATTAATTCAGAGGCATACGTGAAGACTCTGAATGAACTCATGAAATGTTTCCAATGTGTTCGATTTGACAAGAATCCAGCAGAAATCTTACTCCAACACAAGTCCAAGCTGAGAACACATTGCCAAATTGGGTTGGACATCATTGCCTCATCCACCCTACAGTCCAGACCTGGCACCCTCAGACTTCCATCTCTTTGGGCCACTTAAAAGATTTTCTACGGAGGACACACTTTGAAGATGATGAGAGTGTCATTCACGCAGTGACAACATGGCTAAGCCTACAGGACAAGAACTTTACCAGCAGGGAATACATGCTCTCCCACAACTTTGTCGTAAGGCCATAGAACATGATGGAGACTACGTAGAAAAATAGGACATGGACAAGACATTGAGGTATATTGTCACCAAATTCCGACTTAACAATAAACATGTTCAGAAGAAAAAAATTACTCGTTTATTGAACATCCCTCATATCTATACAATCAATTGGATTACAGTATTATTTACAAAATCATTATATAGCAATATCATTTTATAATAATTGGTCAAAATACAGTCAGTTGGATTACAATATTAGTTATTTACAAAGTCACTTTATAATAATTAGTGAAATACACTGCCATTGCTTATTTACAAGATAATCATTTATCTATTAGAAATGATTTTAGAGCAGCTTTAAAATTTGAGTCTGCCCTATTCTTAACTGCCATTGATAATTTATTGTCACCGCGCCCGCCGCATCTAATTGCCGACAACAGCAGTGTCACCCATCGCATTATTGTCGGCACTACCGCAAAGGAGCCGAAGGAAAGAGACAGAGAATGGCCGCATTGTTGGGGCGCTTGCCGAAAGAGAGAAAAGGATAGAAGCTTCTGGAATCTTCCGCTTTGTATTCCACCGCAATAACTGAACTTTCCAGAATAGTGCCTGGGAGATATAAATAGCGGTAAAGTGCGATAGACACAGAAGTCAGACGTATGTGAAGCGTTGAGTAGTCGTGCCGACGGAGAGGACAGACGTATGTGAAGGTTGAGGAGTCGTGCCGACGGAGAAGAGTTGGTCCTTTGTGTTACGAATTCGGAGCCGTGCTGTTGGTGAATCGGAAAAGACTTTCTTGCTGTTGCAACGAGTGTACAACGTTACTGTTTACGGAAATAAAAGTGTTTCTTTATCTAGACTACATCTGTCTTCTTTACTTTACACCCGCACCAAAGTCACACTGGTGTCAGAAGTGGGATCCGTCGAATTGCTTCTAGTTTCGTTACATCGTCGTTAGAAGTTGCAACGTTAGAACCAAGATGGAGGGAGATTCGGAAACCAGGATGATGGCAATGATGAAAGAATTATTCGCCGAAATGAAGACAGAAATGTCCGAAATGAAGACAGGAATGTCCAAGATGAAGACGGCAAACGACAACCTCGTTGCCGAGTTGAAAGAAGAAATGAAGACGGCAAACGACAACCTCGTTGCTGAACTGAAAGACATGAAGACGACAAACGACAACCTCGCTGCCGAGCTGAAAGAGATGAAGACGGAGCTATCGGCGAAAATTGACGGCGAACTGATTGGCGTGACGGAAGACGTGGAAGAACTCGGCGAAAAGGTGGAACACCTCTGCCAGCACGTGGAGGTCGTGGAGGACGACGGGGAACGTCTTGGCGCCCTGGTAGTAAGAGTTGACGAGAGCGTCAAAGTACTGGATGCCAGGGGCAGACGGAATAGTGCGGAGCCGGGGAGGGAGCACCTAGTGGCCGAGGTGACAGTTGCGCCCGTTTCGGATGATATGAGGGAAGACGTGGAACAACTCGGCGAACTGATTGGCGTGAGAGAAGACGTGGAACAACTCGGCGAACTGATTGGCGTGACGGAAGACGTGGAACAACTCGGCGAACTGATTGGCGTGAGGGAAGACGTGGAACAACTCGGCGAACTGATTGGCGTGATGGAAGACGTGGAACAACTCGGCGAACTGATTGGCATGACGGAAGACGTGGAACAACTCGGCGAACTGATTGGCGTGACGGAAGACGTGGAAGAACTCGGCGAAAAGGTGGAAGACCTCTGCCAGCATGTGGACGTCGTGGAGGACGACGGGGAACGTCTTGGCGCCCTGGTAGTAAGAGTTGACGAGAGCGTCAAAGTACTGGATGCCAGGGGCAGACGGAATAGCGCGGACCCGGGGAGGGAGCACCTAGTGGCCGAGGCGACAGTTGCGCCCGTTTCGGATAACGAAAGTGTACGTCTCGGGGAAGACAAAGGGGCAGTTCAGGGACGTCGTCGAGGATCCCCTGGAGGAGTGTGTCGGGTACGTAACCAACCAGGATATGACGTGGAGGACGATCAGCAGGGAAGCGCACAAGCAAACGAGCAACACGCGAGAACCGACTTGGCGTGTGACATGGGGGGACCGTCGGAGCCATCCAATCACCTGACGCATAGTGCCGTGAACGGAAGAATGGTGGACATCATCTTGGACGGCAGGATACAGGAGAGGCCGTGCCGAGCACGAGTGAACATGAGTGCAGCGGTGGACGCGACTCGCGCGGATGTGGCGGGGTTTGTTGCCGGACCCATCGGAAGCAAGGCGGCTGCGAAGGTGCGCCAGAGAGGTCGGCGGACATGGTACCCAGTGAGCCGTTTCCAAGTGCGCAGGATGGCCCGTCAACACACCAGGAAGAAGGGTAACTGGACGAGGGACCGTCAAGACCGGTGGTACTGTTGCAGGATTTCGAAGCAGGATGGAATACATCGTCCCACCCGGACCAAGGGACACTATCCAACAGCGATACCTAGAATCGTGCCTCCTGGAGAAGAGGTTCGATGGGTTAGTCCACCGGGGCGCAAGGGAGATGCCGCAGTGATAGTGCTGGTCGGGACGACCAGCTCTGAGGAGGGAGCAGTGTCACCGCGCCCGCCGCATCTAATTGCCGACAACAGCAGTGTCACCCATCGCATTATTGTCGGCACTACCGCAAAGGAGCCGAAGGAAAGAGACAGAGAATGGCCGCATTGTTGGGGCGCCTGCCGAGAGAGAGAAAAGGATAGAAGCTTCTGGAATCTTCCGCTTTGTATTCCACCGCAATAACTGAACTTTCCAGAATAGTGCCTGGGAGATATAAATAGCGGTAAAGTGCGACAGACACAGAAGTCAGACGTATGTGAAGCGTTGAGTAGTCGTGCCGACGGAGAGGACAGACGTATGTGAAGGTTGAGGAGTCGTGCCGACGGAGAAGAGTTGGTCCTTTGTGTTACGAATTCGGAGCCGTGCTGTTGGTGAATCGGAAAAGACTTTCTTGCTGTTCGCATTGTTGGGGCGCCTGCCGAAAGAGAGAAAAGGATAGAAGCTTCTGGAATCTTCCGCTTTGTATTCCACCGCAATAACTGAACTTTCCAGAATAGTGCCTGGGAGATATAAATAGCGGTAAAGTGCGACAGACACAGAAGTCAGACGTATGTGAAGCGTTGAGTAGTCGTGCCGATGGAGAGGACAGACGTATGTGAAGGTTGAGGAGTCGTGCCGACGGAGAAGAGTTGGTCCTTTGTGTTACGAATTCGGAGCCGTGCTGTTGGTGAATCGGAAAAGACTTTCTTGCTGTTGCAACGAGTGTACAACGTTACTGTTTACGGAAATAAAAGTGTTTCTTTATCTAGACTACATCTGTCTTCTTTACTTCACAACCAACCAAAAAGTCACATTATTATACGAGGGGAGTTCAATAAGTAATGTAACACATGTTTTTTCTCGGCCATTTTCGGTTGGAAAAACCTGACATTTCTTGTGGAACATTTTCAGACATTCCTGCTTTGTCTCGTAAAGTTTCATTGACTTAAGATAGGTGACAGCGCTATATGGTGCTTTTAAAATGGCGTCTGTAACAGAGGTGCATTCCAAACAACAGGCAGTGATTGAGCTTCTTTTGGCGGAAAACTAGGGCATCTCAGATATTTATAGGCGCTTGCAGAATGTCTACAGTGATTTGGCAGTGGACAAAAGCATGGTGAGTCGTTGGGCAAAGCGTGTGTCATCATCGCCGCAAGGTCAAGCAAAACTATCTCTTGTGTACTGGGCGGCCTTGCACAGGTGTGACTCCTGCAACATTGGAGTGTGGGAACACTCTCATTCGAGATGATCAACTCTGAAGTGTATTGTGCTACTCTTCGAAAATTAAAGAAATGACTTCAGCGTGTTCGTAGGCACAAAAATCCAAACAAACTTCTCCATGACAACGCAAGACCTCACACAAGTCTTCGCACCCGAGAGGAGCTCACAAAACTTAAGTGGACTATTCTTCCGCATCCTCCATACAGCCCAGTTTACAGTTTAGGGTAGAGGAATTTTCTTCAAAATCTTGTTTGCATCTTTGAAAGATTTTAAACTAAAATACGAACTTTGATTTTTAACAGATTTCATTTTTGAGTTATGCTGTTCACAGACAGGTGCACAGGCACACACACACACAGCATTTTCTAAGAATGCTTTTTTTGGATTCAGGGGACCTCAAAACATATTTCTGGTGAAATCTTGACATCAAAGTTTTGGGTCAAATCAATACTACCCCTACTTACTAGATGTAGTAGAGAAAGTAAAGAGGAACTTATAAACATAAGATGGAAACAACCATATTCCATGAGTTTAGCAGCATTATTAAAGTTGATTGGCCAGAAGATTTCTAATGATCATTACTATTATTACTGCATGTCAAAGTTCTTTATAACTGAAAGCTTCTTTGACATAAATTTTGTATTTGGGTTTGAAGAGATCATATATGGTTGTCCTCCAGAAACAAATGAAATGATGAAGTATGACAGGTATTAAACAGAGAATGAAAACTCCAGAGGATCATTAGCCAACATGATCAACAATCCTATGTAAACACTTGACTTACTAGTACTGTTGTCATTCATGGAGCCTCTGTTCAGTGTTGTAAACTTTGCTTTCTCTAATTTTTTTTTCTTTATGGAGATAGGCACTAATTTGCTATTTACTTTGTATGACTTTACAGAGTTATGCTGGTTGCGGCATTACAGGAAGAAGTCTTTTGCATCAACTAATCGTTTATTTGATGTTGCTCAAACCAGCTTATGTACCATGGTGGAAATTGTGTGCCAGAGTGAATTGAAGAGAAAATTCACACTAACACTTACCATATTAATTTATATCTATTGAATATATGTAAATTTCCTACTAGGTCAGTATTGTAATCATATTTGTAAACGTTATTACCGAATCTGAACCTATTCAGCAGAAGGAAATATGGTCAACATTAATCGTAAGAAAAGGCTATGATAAAGGTTGAAAGAGAAACAATATTAAGGAAAAATTGAAGCTATTAACAGTGAAGCAACAGAATCTAAAATAAGAACAAGTTAGAAACTAAAAGCTTCAGTTACCTTGCAATATTACTAATATAAGTGCAGCTTTTAGTTTCTAATTTGTTCTTATTTTAGAGAAACAATAGTTGATAGCTATGTACCTAGGAAGAATAAATACCAGACCCTCTACATTAGTAATTCATACGTCATATGGTGAAGACGTAAATTGCAACGCGTGTGCATATAACTATCGGGCTACTTGTTGGTGATTTGTAATCAAGGACTGGATTACCATAAGATCCTATGGGGTGTGTATACTATGTAAATATACAAAATGCTATCGCTTACTTAAAACTTTATTTACTGCCATTTATTATACAACAACAGAACCTTGTTGCTATGATACAACTCTTTTCTTTTTTTACTGTCGTGCATACATCCCACATCACTCCCCTTCCAGTAACCAAGTTACGATACAAATTCAGATATACTAAATATATATAATAGTATGTAAGTAGCGACTAGGGAATTTCACTGATCTGCCACTTCGAGTCTTTTTTGTGGTTTTTTCTTCATCTGATTGACTTTGAGAATTAGATGTAGACTGTTGTGATTCCTTTGGTTCTTTTAGAGAAGTGTGCTGCTTTTCTGGTAGTATTACTGAAGTATCATCATCTGCACTAATGAAATATGCTGGTTTCAGACGATCAATTGAGATGTTTGCAGGTTTTCCCTTAATTTTGAGTGTGAAATATTTTGCAGTTTTTTTTATGGCTTGAAAAGGACCTTCATATGGTGGTTGCAGAGCTTTCTTGACTGTCAATTCTCACAAATACATGTGAACATTTGCTGAGATCTTTATGCACAAACACAGATTGGGAAGTTTTATGCTTAACTTCTAAAGGTTTGAGTTGTTGCATGTGTTTTTGAAGATTAGATAAAAAACTTTCTGGCTCCGTTACAGCTCTAGGTTGATCAAAAAATTCACCAGGAAGTCTGATATGTGTGCCATACACCATCTCTGCTATCGAACTGTTTGTGTCGTTCTGAAATGATGCCCGTAGACCAATTAAAACTGTGTGATGCAGACGTTCAACTTTACCATTGCTTTGCAGATGATAAGGAGTTGTATGTTTAAGTTTCACACCACAAAGTTCTGAAAGTTTCTTGAAAAGTTGACTTTCAAATTGTCTTCCTTGGTCTGTAATTAAAGTGCTTGGAACTCCAAAACGAGCTATCCAGTAATCATAAAATTATTTTGTCACTGTTTCAGCTGTGATGTTTTGCATTGGTATAGCATCCATCCATTTAGTGTAGTGATCTATACAAGTGAGACAGTAGAGATAGCCATCTGAAGGTGGAAGTGGACCAATAATATCAACATGAATGGTACTGAATCGCACACCTGTTTCTTGGAAAGTGCTAATTGGTGATTTGGTGTTTGTTATTTTACTCTTTTGACATGCCAGGCAAGCTTGAGTCCATTCTTTTACATCTTTTTTAATGTTTGGCCAAATAAACTTAGAGATCATTAGTACTACAGTTGATTTGATTCCAGGATGTGCTAAATGATGAATTTGAAGAAAGAACTGCTTATGAAATTCTTTTGGAATATAGGGCCTTATGTTATTGGTTGATACATCACACCATAATGTTTTTCCAGATGGTAATGGATAACTTTTGAACTTTAAATTGGGATTTTCTTCTTGAAGTTGTTTCAGTTCCTTGTCTTGTTGTTAGCCGTCAGCAACTGCATCATAATCGATGACAGAGACGGACTCTAAATGCGACAAGTTATCTGCAACTATATTGTCTTTGCCACCAATGTGCTGAATGTTTGTTGTAAATTGAGAAATATATTGTAAATGCTGCAGTTGTCGTGGAGATGCTTTCTCATTTTTTTGCTTGAATGCAAACATAAGTGGTTTATGATCCGTATATATTATAAAACCTTTTCCTTCAAGAAAATGCTTAAATTGTTTGACAGAGAGATAGATTCCTAGCAATTCTCTATCATAGGTGCTGTATGCTCTCTGTGCCATGTTTAGTTTCTTTGAATAGAAGGTGATGGGTTTCCATCCATTTTCTTCATATTGTTGTAGAATACTTCCAACTGCAAAGTCACTTGCATCTACCACTAATACTAGTTGAAATGTTGGATCTGGAAATGTTAATATTGCTGCATTAGCTAAGTCTTGTTTACATTTCTCAAATTGTTGAATAGTTTCAGGAGTCCATTCAATTTTTCGTTTATCTTTCTTTTTTGCACCTTTCAGGTAGTCGTGTAGCATAGATTGCGTTTCTGCTGCATTTTTAAGGTACCGTCGATAGAAATTAACAGTGCCTAAGAACAAACGAAGATCATGAATTGTTTCTGGTAGCTTGTAGTCAAGAATCACTTTCACTTTATCTGGTAGAGGTCTGGAACCTTCACTGGTGATTAAATGTCCTAAAAATTCCAGTTGTTCTACACCAAATACTGATTTAGAGACGTTTAAGTGGAGTCCAAATTTATCAAGTCTTCAAATACCATCTTGAGATGTTCACGATGTATTTCATTAGATTCTGAAGCAATCAGACAATTATCAATATATGGAAAGACAAAAAGTCTAATCCTCTAAATACTTCATTAATGAAGCGTTGGAAACTGCTTGGTGCATTTCTAAGTCCAAATGGCATTACGTTAAATTCATACAATTCAAATGGAGTTATTATTGCTGTTTTTGGTTTATTTTCTTCGGCTACTGGGATCTGGAAGTATGCCTTGAAGAGATCAATTTTACTAAATACCTTTTTTCCTCTTAATATATGTTGAAAATCTTCAATCCGAGGTATTGGGTATCTATCAGGGATAGTTTGAGCATTCAGCCGTCTATAGTCACCACATGGTCGGAAAGTTCCATCTTTCTTTGGGACTATATGCAGGGGACTAGCCCATTGAGATTTTGATGGCCGAATAATTCCATTATCTTGCATGAACTGGAATTCCTGTTTGGCAATGTGAAGCTTCTGAGGATCCAGTTGTCTTGGTCTGCAATGTGTTGGTGTTCCTTCTGTTGGAATGAAATGCTGGATACCATGTTCAATTTTTGTGGGTACCAATTGAGGTTTGGTTAAATTTGGGTAATTGGATAGTAAATCAGCAAATTTTTGAGTTTTTGACATAGTGCTAATTATATTATTAGCTGTAACAGCTGTTATTTCGCCCTTGATGCAGAGTTTTGTTTCACCATCAATTAGTTGTCTTTTATTTAGGTCAAATAATAAATTGAATTTTTTAAGAAAATCAGCTCCTAAAATGCCCGTACTAGTTTTTGCTACTATAAAGGCCATTGGAATTGTCTGCGGAGGCCTAAATCAATATTCATGGTTTTAAACCCATAAGTTGGAATCTCAGTATCATTTGCTACATACAGTTTAAAATTTGAATGTGAATTTTTGTTATTGGCATTTGCCGGAATTATGGAGACATCAGCCCCACTGTCCACAAGGAATCGTAAACCCGTTTTTTTGACACGCACAGATAAGCGGGATTTGCAGCAATTATTAATAGTTTCAGTAGCAGAGTTCGCTGTACACTCAACTACTTTTTTCAAGTTTTCCGGATCATTCCATGAGCATGGAGGTTGACATTTTTCAGGAAAGCATTTGTTTCCGAACTTAAAATGACAATAACAATATTTTAAATTGTGCTTATATCTTCTGCTACGTCGATTTCGACTGGAGCTTCGACTTCTAGGCCTAACAGGCTGTAATGAGGCTATTGTGGGCTATACGCTGTTCTAAAGCAGATATATGTGCAGAAAGTTTGGTTATGGCGTCGCAGTTGCTTTCGGATACTTCATTATCCGTACTAGCTGTTTTATTTATGCTGTAAAGCTCATTATGGGGGTTGATTTCAATAATTTTATCTGCCATAATAGCAATCTTCTCCAAACCCTCGTCAGACACTATCAATACATTCTTAATGGAGTTCGGTAACTTTTCTAACTAGAGAGTGCGAAGTACTTTCTCGGATATGTTAATACCAGCTAAAGATTGCATTTTCCTTAAAAGTTGGCTTGGTTTCATGTCTCAGAGCTCCAAACCCGTTAATAAGCGTTTTGTTTGCTTTTCTTCGCTTTCTTTGAACGTATTCAAAAGACGTTCCTTGGCAGCAGAATATTTGTTCGATTCGGAACCTTTAATTATGTCCCAGATATTTTCTAGATATTTCGGTTCAAGTTGAGCAACCAGGTAGTTAAATTTGGTGTCTTCGTGGCTATTTTGGAAATTTTAAATTGTGCTTCGACTTGAAAAAACCAAATTTCTGGTTTTTCTACCCAGAATGGCGGGATCTTCACGCTTACCTGATTAGCTTCCTCACTCAGTTGGTTAGACGCTGGCCTACTAATCCCAAGGTCGCGGGTTCAAACCTGGCCCAGGCCGATGGTTTTTAAGTGTGCTTAAAAACGACAGCTCCATGTCAGTATATTTACTGGCATGTAAAAGAACTCCTGCGGGACGAAATTCCGGCACACCGGCGACGCTGATGTGATCCTGGCAATTGACAGCGTCGTTAAATAATAAAATATTTTTTTTTTTAGCTTCCTCACGTCGGGATTCACCAATTATATGGGGTGTGTATCTTATATATTTAAACGATCAATTCTTGTATGTATATGTATATATGTATATTTATTTATTTATTTATTTATTTATTTATTTATTCCGCGCAACTTGGAAACGGCTCTAACGATTTCAATCAAATTTTGTATTCTGATAGAGTTTTGCCTTTTAAGTTCATCTATATAGGTGTAATTCCCGAAAAAATGCTATTTTACATAAAAAATAACATTTTTTTTATTCCCGCTTCTACAGTGCATTCTTGTCTATATATTCCCGGTATTTCAGAAACGACTCTAAAGATTTGGTTAAATTTTTGTATACATGCATATTACATTCACAGTGTTTTCTCTACTCAGTTTTAGGTAACACATTCACATCTCTTTCTCTACTCAGTCTTCTATAAACAATTTTCCATAAAAAACATGATTTTGCACCAAAAACATTTTATTCCCACTTTTAAAATAAGTCATACCATGTTCTGTATGTTTGAAACAGAAGTGCTATTACATTCACACTGTTTTCTCCTCTCACTTTTAGGTAACACATTCACATCTCTTTCTCTACTCACTCTTCTGTAAACAATTTTCCATAAAAAGTGTGATTTTGCACCGAAAAATACTTTTATCCCCACTTTTAAAGTAAGACAAACCATGTTTGAAACAGAAGTGCTATTACATTCACACTGTTTTCTCCTCTCACTATTAGGTGACACATTCACACATCTTTCTCTACTCACTCTTCTACAAATAAGTCATGCAATTTTCTGTATGTTTGAAACAGAGATGTTGCATATTACAATCACAGCTGTTTCTCTACTCACTTTTAGGTAACACATTCACATCTCTTTCTCTACTCAGTCTTCTATAAACAATTTTCCATTAAAAACGTGATGTTGCACCAAAAAACACTTTTATCCCCACTTTTAAAATAAGTCATACCATGTTCTGTATGTTTTAAATAGAAATGCTATTACATTCACAATGTTTTCTCCTCTCACTATTAGGTAACACATTCACATCTCTTTCTCTACTCACTCTTCTACAAAGAAGTCATGCAATTTTCTGTATGTTTGAAATAGAAATGCTGCATATTATATTCATACTGTTTTCTCTACTCACTCTTAGGTAACACATTCACATATCTCTCTACTCACTCTTCTACAAATAAGTCATACAATTTCGTGCATGTTTGAAATAGAAATGCTACGTATTACATTCATACTGTCTTCTCTACTTGCTTTTGGGTAATACACTCATAACTGTTTCTCTACCTACTCTTCTAGAAATAAGTCATACAATTTTATGCATGTTTGATATAGAAATGCTGCATGTTACATTCACAGTGTTTACTCTACTCACTTTTAGGTAACACCTTCACATGTCTTTTTCCACTCACTCTTCTACAAACAATTCATATCAGCTATACAACTAGAATGTTTGTATATGTCTATCTGTTCATCTCGAAAACCGCTTAACCGATCACCGCGAAATTCGGCACGTATATGTATTTTTTTATGGAGAGTTTTTATGGTAACAATTTTACTACACAATATATTACTTTCAAATGGTTTTCTACTCGCTTTTCTTTTACGTAGTGCATTCATGTATCCTGTTTGCCTTTCAACATACAATTCATATAATATTCTAGGATTGAAATATAAATGCAGCGTGTTACATTCACACGATTTCTTTACTAATTCTTCCTTTACGAGGCACAATCAGTCTTCTTTCGCTATTCGCCCTTCAACATATAATTCATACAATTTGCTATATGTTTGAAACAAATACAACGTATTACATTCATACTACTGTCTCTACTCACTTTTGTTTTACGCAACAATTCACATGTTATTCCCTTTGGTTTATCAACTTCATACATACCAACGCCTATATTACATATCTTATGTTGAAGAGTGATTAAATTCCAAAACAGGTTGATCGATCGCCATGAAAAGTGACATATCTAATTTTTTTCATGGCGAAGGATTTGATGCAATCCATTTTACCACGCAATGTATTACGTTCACATGGTTTTCTCTACTCCCTTTTCTTTTACCTAACATACTACTCCCTCTTCTGCAAACAATCCATACATTTTTCCATACCCTTGAAATATAAGTGCAACGTATAACATTCACACGGTTTTTCTAGTCATTTTTCTTTAGTAAAACACAATTACATTTATTTCACTACTCCCGCTTCGACGAACAATTACGAACAATTCATACAATTTTCTATATGTTTGAAACATAAATGCGGAGTACATTCACATGGCTTTATCAACTTTTCTTCCTGTAGTATTTGTTATTCTTCAACATTGTTTTTGCTTAGTGTCGCTCCGCTGTTTTAATAAAAAATAAAGAAATAGTTAAAAAAGTAAAGTAATTACAATTGGTGTCAGGAGTGTGACGAAAAGCACGATATGGAACAGATGATGAAACAAAATGTTAGTCAAGATGGACATAATGGGAAATGAAATGAATTCCGGAATGCGGCAGAGGAAACAAATATGAAAACCGAATTGGAAAAATGTAAACTACGGAATAGAAAATATGGGAACAAAAATGGAAGCCAAATTGAAAATGTAAACTCCGAAACGGAAAAGATGACGGGGATTCCAATATGACGACAGGTCTATCGAAGAATACTAACGAGCGACTGGCCGGGGTTAAGGAAGCCATAGAAGAACTCGACGGAAGTATGAAGGACCTTGGCCAACGTGTTGACGTCCTGGAGTCAATCGCAGCACCACAGAACCATAGCGGATAGAAGAGATGGTGTGAGCTCTTCGGGAGTTACTATGGTTCGCTCGCAAGATGGCACTGGTATCGCGGTCGCTTTACTTTAGCTCACGAATGCATGGTGAAAATGGGTTTCATATTATCAGTTAGCATTTTAAATACCTAAAATCGTAAGCAGGAATATTGGAAATACTGTTTTGAAACATCGTCTTTCCTTGACACATAATATAGGATGGTATTTTACAATAATGGGTATTACAATTAACGAAGAACAGTGGGAAATATCTGCTTACATGATTTTACGCTGAAAAATTAAACCATAATGCAAATTATGTATGTTATGTATATAAAATATCGAAACTCACCGTGGAATTAGATGTTGGAGACCTTGGAGAGTTTACGTGTTGATTTTGCTGACTTCGATGACGTCATTTCTCTACTGATTTCCTTGGTACGAAAAAAGAAGCGACACTTCATGTAATGTAGTGTTAACTTTCCAACTAAATCCAGTTTGTGTTCCACGCAACATCCTATTCCAGTGGGTCCTAATATGATTTCGTCTATGTTATCTAAGCACTCGTAAAATATATCACCCCACAAACTTTCAGACAAGCACAATGGCAAAAATCACATGGTATGGTAGAAGCATAGCGGATAGAAGAGAGTAATTTTTTTGTCTCTGTTTTGTGGAGATTTTCGGGATTTATGAACTGTAGTTAAGTACCTGGGTAAATTAGGAAATATACAGGGAATTGCCCCTGGCTTTAACCGCCATTTAATTCTAGGGATTTCAACTAGTTTTCCATGCACAACGAATGAATCAACTTTCACTAAAAAGTCCTCTGGAAAATGTTTGTCACAAATACTAGATTTAACAGATAATTTAGTGTCTTTCCTAGGAATAGACTTTTCCCATTTGTAAAACAGATTTTTATCTTTAGGAGGAGTAAAAAAATGTCTAGCTTCTGAGCAGTTTGTGTATCCTGAACGACACCCGGGTACAAAACAAGTTGGCATTTTTAATCAATTATTGATGTTGCTTGAAACTTACGTTTTGAAGAACACACACATTTATGCACAAAATTAGAAGCAATTTCACAAGTTATGTACCTAATTACTCACAACACACAACGCATACGTATAAAATTGTCTGTACTTCCGAATCACATACTAGGCAGTTGGGCCGCATTTTAAGGCGACTGCGATCGCCACGCCGCAGTTTCGGTCAGTTGCCACGGGACCACGGATCATGCAGTGAACTAGCGGGAGAGCTCACACTTTCTCTTCTATCCGCTATGACAGAACTAAACTCCATAATGGAACAAATGCTCGACGAAAACCTCAAACTGGGTGGATATCTATGGGGGAGGCCTGCGTACAGCAGTAGACGTTTTACAGCTGAAATGATGGTGTTTATGAAATATTTTTATATATTTCTATATCTCTTGTATCTCGTACATTACTCTTAACAATTGAGACAAGTAGTTTTATTTAGTTAACATTTTGCCTTTCTGGTTTATCTAAATAAGTATCTTCTCCCACAAAAAACAAGGTTTCACAAAAACAGAGGCGAAAAACACCGAGCGAAGCTCGATTGCCCAGGTACTACTATGTAAATATACAAAATGCTATCGCTTACTTAAAACTTTATTTACTGCCATTTATTATACAACAACAGAGCCTTGTTGCTATGATACAACTCTTTTCTTTTTTTACTGTCGTGTACACATCCCACAATCCCAATAAATATTGCAGAAGAGAATTAACAACATGTGATTATATTCATAGAGCAGACTATTATTTAGTCAGAAAAGCTGAGAAAGCATAAAGATTGAGACACACTATTTTACATTTAGCATACAAAATAATCATAGACGAAAGAGATATAACAATAGTCAACCGAATAACTTTGGAAATTCGTTCCAATTATATTTGTAAAGGGTGACATAAGTTATATGATTTATTTGTTACAGTAAAATTGATTTTGGTGGATACAGAATTTTAATTAAAAAATACTAAGCTTTGCCAACTTTATCCACAAACCCGTTAATGACCCAGAGATAAAGAGTCCATTGCTGCCTGCTACGTGTAAAAAACTGCCACAGTACTATAGAGGTTTAATTTCAACATGTGGCCATATTACTAGAAAATGCTCTGTATATCACTGTTTCTAACTGTTCTATTCCTCCATCACTTCCCTTTTTCTCCGTGTGCTGGTTAATCAGTTGATGTGCAGTCTGTGCTGCACAGAGTTTGTATGATTTGAGAGTATGTGTTTCATTATTATAGTGTTATAGTGCCAACATGTCTGTATATTTTAGCACATAGACTCTTCATGTATGATTCCTATGTGACAAACTTTCTTTTTTTAAGGAGTTAATTAAGATCATTTTGACAATGTCATCTTATTATGACCATTCATAAAAATACAAATGAATATCGTTTTACAATTTTACAAATACCAGATTATGAACATTCACAGTAAATCAGAGTTTTGTACCCATTAAAACTGTAGCGTCTTCTTGATCATATTGGGTCTGTTAACTGCATAGGAAAATTGGAGATGTCAGCTTGTTATCAATTATTATTTATTTATGCCAACAAACTTACTGTTGGTGTTTTTAAACACACAAACTGTGTGTGGGAAAAGTTTGAGAGGTAGAACTGGAACTTAAAAATTCAATGCCACAGCTGGGATTTGAACATTGTTGTCAATGTTTGCCTATCACCAAGGCAGCTGGGTTCGATCCCAGGGACTTGCATAGGTATTCAGGGCAGATAAAGCAGTGGCTGGGCAGATTTTCTCCAGGTTCTCCAGTTTCCCCTGCCACTCATTCCACTAACTTCTCCATCACCTTGCCATTCATCCATTTCTCCTGCATTTCATATCACCCTCTTCCCCACTATCATAGCTGTTGCTTGGCTGACCACCCACTTCCGGGTCATCACTCTTTCCGGTCCATAGGTTCATCTGCTGCCCAACAGGCATCTGACCCTAGGCACAGATTTGTAAGTCCTCCATATAGAGAGGGTAATCAGAAGAAGAAGAGAAGATATAGTTAACGATTGTTCTATTGATTTGCATTTACTTTTAGTATTGATGAATACTGCTGAGTTTATGATGTAGCAAAATAATAAATTGCTAAGTTGCTGTTAAATGTGACAAGTTATAGTTGATCAGAATGTATTTTTGAATTCACTGCATTAAAAATAAAATTGGCTCATTTATTTTATATTTAAAAAAAAAAAAGGTTTCACTTGTTCCCTTCCGTAAGTCTCCACATTACAGGTGTTATTTAGAAAGATTATTTTATACCTTTGTAGAAGAAAAGAGCGAATGTAATAATGGATCATTAATATATTGCTAATATATAATATCAAAGACTGCATTTTGAAAAGTGCTACATTTATTCACAAGATTAACATTGAGACAGGACTATGAACAAATTAAAATGAAAACTGGAGCATGGAACATAGTAATACATCTTTGTACACTTCACACAAAGAAAGCAATATTCTCTGCAACACATTCAGCAATACAGCAACCTCCTCAGCTTGCCTGGAGAAAGAAAACCAAATTTAAGAAAACATTACATTACAAAACCATGCTCTTTTAATATTCTACAAAGAATCTTGGTGAAAAAGTTGTAAAAATTATGTGAAATCATCTTGTATTTATTTGGAATCTGGAATATCCAGTACTTAACCCTCATTTTTTGGAACTACCAAACTTAGAAGTGATTTTCTTCGTACAGAAGTAGGTGTAGCTGATATGAGATGCTAGTTGATTTGTTGTCGCATTATTCCCAGTATATTATATTTATTTTATTATTCAATCTGACCTTATATAAAGGTTTGCCATGTGACACAGAATAGCTTTCATGTGTTTGAAATGAATACATAAAAAGGTTAATAAAAAAAAAAAACAACAACAACAAAAATACAAAGTTTTTGTTAGTATATGACACAGTTAAATGATTATTTTATATCTTAGTACTTTCAAATTTAAATGTTGTGGTTTCCATACAAATGATTTCGGCATATTGCCACAGAGTATTTTATAGTCGTTAGGACAATGTCGTCCTGTAGCTGTTTAGGGAGCTTATATTGTTGTCTCCATTGCACAAATGATTTTGGTATTGTGCCCCTTGCTCCGAAGAATAGGCCTGTGACCACGATGTTGCTGATATTATATGAGGCACTGAAGAATGGAATTGTGGGCTCATATATTTTCTTCTTTTCACGATCCACTTCTGCTGGCTGGTCTAAGGACGTCTCAAACCTCACTGTGGGATCTAAGATCTCAGCTGTCCCTTTCTTCCTGTCGATAGCAATGACATCAATTCGACGGTTACTGCCACAGTCAGCCACACAGTGTACTTCTTCGTGGACTTCTAATCCTGTGCTTCGCAAAGCATTGGCAAGCAGAGTTCTTATGGCGTTGTGACGCTTTATTCGCAGCAACTCTCCCTGAGGACAATTCCCGAGTACATGCGGTAAAGTTTCTATCTCACTGCAATGTCTGCAGTGGCTTGTACCCGTGGAGCGTCCCGGAAGTGAACGTACTGGAACCACCATAGCTGTCATCTTCAACATGTCACGCCATTCTGAGCTGGATAACCCATTATGTTTTAAAATCCAAGTGTTGGCAGCAGGAACTTCGCCAAAGAGTGCCACTCCTCTTCCTTTCTGAGGGTATGCACACCAGGCTTCAAACTCCTGGCGTCTTAGTTTCTCCCTAAGTTGTTTAACGGAGTTTGTGGAGGACTCCTCTGGTATATGCAACTCTGTGAGGCATCGAGTTCTTATGGCTGCAAAATTGCGAACAACGTTTACATGTTCATCGTCTAGATCTTCAAGTTTGGTGTTAATATTTAATTGTTGAAGATAAGCTTCCCAAGTTGCACGTATTATTGATAATCCCTTAAACTTTGTGCTGGTGTACAGCATACTGTTTGGGGTGTCATTTGGTAGTTGTAGGATTTCCTTCACAGCACTTTTGATCATTTTATCTGCTTTCTGGAGCCATACCTTTGGAATTTTCTCTATTGGAACCGACTGAAAAGGATAGATCAAAGTGGGCCCAATAAACTGATTTATAACTGTAAGTTTTTGACTAGGCTGGAGCAAGTGAGTTGAAGTAAGCTTTTCAAGATTTAATTTTAATTTTTCTAGAACCTGTGTTTCATTAAATACTATTGTGTCTCTAAATGTTGCACCAAGGTATTTAATCTCTTCGTCTGCCCCAATGCTCATAATTGATCCAGCAGTGGTAATCAGTTCCTGTTGTAGAAGCTTTCCGTTTTTAATTATAATAGCATTGGATTTAACTGTGTTGACGTTCAGTCCAATTTCTTGAAGGTGGTGGATAGCACTAGTCACAAGGGTCTTTTCCTATGATCACAAGATCGTCAGCAAAACATAGGGCTGTAAGTGGTTCGGTGTCAGGAGTTAGCTGAAAGCTATATTTTCCTGAAACGTTTCTAACCGTCAACTCGTTCAGGATGTGGTTAATGCCCCAGTTGAAGAGCAGTGGTGATATGGGATCTCCCTGCATCACTCCTCGTTTAAAATGGATTTTATCTGTATTTCCACCGTCTGTATGTATTTGAGTAGAATTTCCTGTCAGCATGTTAATTAGAAGTTTCTTGATTTGTTCAGGCAAAGCAGACTTTTCAATGGTAGCAATGAGGTGAGCATGTCCAATACTATCAAAAGCTTTGCTAACATCAAGAAACACAATAGATGCTGATGTTTTCTTACTTTTAGCTGTTCGCAGGATTCCATCAATAATGTTGAGGTTAATGAAAGTGCCAGGCATCATGACGAACCCTCGTTGGTATTGATTTAGGTTAATGTATTCTCGCACTATTTTATCCAAGCATTTTGCAATTACCCTCCTCACTACAGAACATATAGTAATCGGTCTCCAGTTCTTTAAGTTGTCCAGGTCCCCACCTTTGTGTATTAATACAGTTCTTGCTGTCTGGAGAGCGTCAGGAACTATACCCGTCTTCAGCATTCTGTTAGCAATGTGAGTAATTACGTCAGCAGCAGCAGGGTGCCTAATTGCCTTTAGTAACACTCTGTCTGGACCAGGGCTTGTATCTATAGCTATAGATTTTATAATTGAGAAAACAAGTTCTTGAGAAAATTCTATTGGACTGTTTACATCATCGCACGTAAAAGAATCATAACTGTCCCTTACATAGTTGTTAGGGGTTTCAAATACTTGCTTATAGAAACCCTCAATGTCGTCTTTTGCCATTGGTAATTTGTAGGGCTGATTTTGTTGTAGAATTTTTCTCACAGCTTTCCTTCTTTGATAAAAGTACTCAAACTGTATACGTTCATATGTGTATTTTGCCTTTCTCCTTTCCCTGTCCCATTTGGAAGACCTTTGTGGATTACTAGAGTTTTTGTATTGGCGATTGTTATTTTTTAACTTGCCATCTCTACGGGCTTTGTAGTATTTAGATGCAGGACTCTGTGGTCCAGGCAGGAGATCAATAGCACAGTGCAAAAATTCTAGGAAACCATAAACGTTACTCTTAAACTCCTCATTAGACATATCTTGTTTAAATATGTTAAGCCAATTATGAAGCTCATTTTCATAAGTTTTTGCATTGTTATTATGTGATTTAATTTGTGAATCATCTGCATGTGCTCTGCTTTCTGAAGTTTTAGTGGCATTTACAGCATCAGCTAATGTATCAGAGTGATTTTTTCTATTTAACAGGGACTCCCTGTATTCCTCTGGATGGGCTTTACTGATGTGGATTTTAAGCCCTTTATAAAGCTGGCCACAATGTGGACATTGTATTTGGGTTTGTCTCTTAACAGTTTCAACAGCATTAGCCATGTACCACACACAACATTAAACTAAAACTGCAAAATTGTCATTTTACTGAGCTAACCTCTTTATATAAACAAAAGGTAACCAAGCAGTTTCAGCCAGAATGAGATATGTATATTCTGACAAGAATATATGCGATAATTCTAAAAATCCTAAGTGTGGCTGATGGTACTATATAAATGTAACACTTACAGTGTCTTGGTCACCAAAATTAGTGCACAGCAAGCACGTAAATCACATAAAAATTGTGAAATATAGCTGAGCAATCTTCTCTTTTCCTGCTGTTGATCATGGCCTACTTACTTTCCAATGTTACATGTTAATGTTACATCTGTATCTGTTCATATTCTTATACGCTTTTGGCACCTGCAGATTTTGAGCTGTAATTCTTACCACATTTTGTATCCTGAAGCACCAGTATTAATAAATATGTTTATTAAAAACCAGATATCCTTGAAAACTATTAACATAGCTAGAATATGTAATTAAATCTTTCAAATTCAAGAAGAGAAACTCTATAATTCATCTCAATATCCTCTGATACACTAGATACAATAAATAAAATTACCTTCACTTAAGAAGTAGAACTGGAACTTAAAAATTCAATGCCACAACTGGGATTTGAACCACAGACCTTCCGCTTGCCGGGCAGACGCTCTAACCACTGAGCTATTGTGACAAACTGCCAGAATGGCATTAAATTCTCAAGCCAGTTCGTATTTCTCCTGGTAAACCACAAAGGCAGTCTCACATCAGAGACAATTACCCCAATGGTGACTTATTTGCCCACACACGGCTTGTGTGTTTAAAAACACCAACAGTAAGTTTGTTGGTATAAATAAATAATAATTACCATGTGAAGGTTATTTAATCCTGGGATATAAAGTACTTGCAATAGTAAGTCACCATTGGGGTAATTGTCTCTGATGTGAGACTGCCTTTGTGGTTTACCAGGAGAAATACGAACTGGCTTGAGAATTTAATGCCATTCTGGCAGTTTGTCACAATAGCTCAGTGGTTAGAGCGTCCGCCCGGCAAGCGGAAGGTCTGTGGTTCAAATCCCAGTTGTGGCATTGAATTTTTAAGTTCCAGTTCTACCTCTTAAACTTTGCCCACACACGGCTTGTGTGTTTAAAAACACCAACAGTAAGTTTGTTGGTATAAATAAATAATAATTACCTTCACTTTGTTGTAATAATTAATTAAAACGTTCTTCGTACTTATGTTATTGTTTAACTTCTTGTTATCCAAAGTAATACTATCTTAACTAATATACTTCATTGTTCTTATAGGATTTAGCAATTTGTTAGTCTTAACTGTGGCAATATTGTTGACACTACTTCAGTATTTCTGTTATAAGTTGTGAATGTCATGAGGTTCATGATTGGGAAGTCATAGGTTCAATTCCCATTGAGCTGGCCACTCTTGATTGTGGGTTTTTTCTTTGTGGTTTTTCTGGCTTGGTGGGCAAATGCTGGCTGGTTCCTCTTCTATGAATTTCGTAATCATTTTCTTTCATCTGTTTCAAGATTGAAGGACCAGGGGATGGCAGATTGTGGCTTTAGAAATATTTCTCCTATGCATTTGGTTGGACCACAAAGGACCCCTTCTTGGGGTTACTTGGATCTCTGGGACCCCCCAGATGGTATGAGAGTTATGGTATGGCTACCCAGTGTTAGGACATGCTGCATCTGAAATCATCAGGGACCCTGTGCTTGTTAGCACATATTGTCCAGATCTGGTTCCCTTCTCCATCAGTCCTTCCCAAGGGTCATGTTAGAACCAGCAACCTACTTGCAGTGCTCTCCTGGAGGTCCCCTTCTATGTACTCATATCATAAATTATAAGAAATTTATTAAACACCATGTGTACAATATTAAAAGGCTCACCAATCGTTAGTTAATACATTTAATGAGGGAACTCTGCTTTGCATTTTAATAAGTAATATTTAGAACGTGATTTGTTGCATAACTTGCAGATTTAGTCGTCTCTGGGATTGTGACATGTGCCATAAAAGCATATGTTGCCGTGGAAGCTGTGAACTACAAAGCATGTGTATAGGTGACATAGTTCATTCTTCTTTATTTTCCATAAAGTCATTATTAACAAAAGGGGTCTTGTTTTAAATTGTTAAATGTTGTTCTGCAGATTGCAATACATGATGTCATTATTTCTTAGTTAGCAATTATTTCTGAGGCTGCACCATGCCAAACGACCGCTTGATTCTCACCAAAATGACCCGGGTCGAACTCAGGCATCTGCATGTGAGATGTATGGTGGACACACTGGTGCAGGGGCAGGTTTTCTCCAGGTTCTCTGGTTCTCCCTGCCATCATTCCACCAATTGCTCCATCATCAGCTGTCCTATCATTTTTAATCATCATTTCGTATCATCCTCTTCCTCGCCCTCACACCAGGCTTTGGGCTGATCACACCTTCTGGTTCCTCTGTATGATCAACTCAGGTTATGAAGACTGCATATACTGGCCAGAAAGGCATGGGTCACTGACCACGTCCCACTCTCCACCACTGCACCCCACTCATGATGCCTGCAGTGGGCAGAGGCAGGGAATCCAGTGCCTAGGCAGTAGGCCAAGGCTACACTCAAAGGACTGCAGTGCCACAGAACAGGACACTATTATTTCTAAGCAAATATTTATTGTGATTTACACAGGTTGGACAAAAAAATAATTTATTAAATGAACAGTATTAAGTCACTTATGTGAACATCTAGTTTTATAGACATTGAATAGCTCAAGAGAATGGACTCTTTCAAATCTCAAGAACATTTCTTGGTTGAAGAAACAGTAATTAAGGTAATTCTGGCTTATCTGTCATAACCCAGGGCAGGACTTGCATTGTAGGTCATTTTACTCTTAGAAATACTTATGAACAAAAATGTGGGACAGCAGTAATAAAAGTAATGTCATCAAAATGCTTCTTTATAATTAACTTACCAAAGATATCCTGTGATTAAATGACGAAGAATGCCTGAAAAAGAGAAGAAAATATGTAATTCTACTATCTTCCTTTCATAGAAGTTTGAAAACAGTGTTGTTATAATCAATTTAATTTAAAAGATGAGTCAATTAATAACACTAAACAACACTTACATTATAATTTTCTGTTATTAATTGACTCACTTTTAAATTAAAATGTAATTCTACTTTTAATTTCCATATTTCAAATTGTGTAAAAGTTTGAAAAATTGCTTGATTTCTCAATGTTATTCTATAAAAACAACACTGTTTGCTGTACTTTCTTTGAGATTACAGAAGGAACTCTGATTAGAAAGTAACTAAACAAGTTAAATAGGAGGAGATACCTAATAAGTATGTGAAATGATTCCATGCAATAAACAAAATTAAACTTTGTGGCAATATATTTGCTGTTGATATCCTGCTTATTCACTCCTATCAACATAGTTGAGTTTAGCATTATTTTCTATGGGCATTCAAATTTGAACATTACAGTTATCTATTCATGTATCAAGAATAATAATTAACTTTCCAGTCTCAAAGTTAAGGAAGAGACCCATACTTGTAAACAAACTTGTTTAAGATGGGCAAATAGAATCAGAATTATTATCCTTTGTAGTTTTTTCACAACTTGAAGCATTTTGACAGCATTTCAGCAGAAAAGCTGATGTAAATAAATAATTTGGATTCATAAAATCATATCTGATATTGACTAACTGAACCATAACAGTAAAAGTTAAAAGCAAGTGTTCTTGATAGGTAATGTCATTGCCAAATATTTTGAGTAAGACTATTATATTAACTAAGATTAACTTTTTTAATGTCATTTATAAATTGTATGGTAGGTACTGAGGACATAATAAACATATAGATCATAGACATTTTAAAACATTCAAATTCAGATTGTTACTGCTGACATATTTATTAAATTCAAAATGATAGTGCGGTGTATGGATAATCAAGTACCATAAGCAAAAATTCCCAGTTAGAGAGTTGACATTTGTATAGGATTTTTTGAGTTTAGGAGCTCTGTATAATTTATTGCACTCTCAGATTTGTTAAAAATGCTTAAGTGTAATAAGTTTTATGGGTAATTACAGGCTACGCATTCAGGTAATTCTGAATATTTGATCACTTAATGGTAATTAAGTATTCATAGTAATTCTTTGGTATCAGTCTTATAGAATAACACAGTATGTTGCTTTAATTACCTTAGGATCTGTGTTATACAGACACTGGTTAAATTTAAATGCCACGTCAGGTGCTCCATTGCCAACTGCAGAAAATAAAAACATTGGTGAAGCAGTTATATTGTTTATATGTTGTTTAATATTCTCATATGTAACTAAAATGAAGAAATGAAGGATATAATAAAAAGTCCACGGACAAAGATTTATAACTTAGCTGAAACTGACAAATTGATAACTCACAGAACACAGGAGCTTTGAATCAAGATGCATTCAGTCCATAATAAAATCCTTTTTAAAATATAGAAAATATCTCCTAAACTTTTTAAAGTGCTTTTTATCTAACTGTAGTGCAAAGCTTGCTTGCCTATTAGTACCAGAGAAGTAATTTTTTATTTAATTAGCCACTAGATATGACTGTTTGGCAGAACATCTACGTAGGTTGGTTTTATGAATAAGAATACATGTAAGATCTGCAATGCTGATAAGATTTTAAATGGAGAATACCTACTGGAATGCCCAGAATTGAGGAAAGCTCTATCAGCTGGAAAGATACATAATTTATATTGGCTGACAAGGGAAAAATTGATGGATAAAAATCCTGCACAATAGATCAACATTTTTATTTAATACTATTTTTCTAATTGAAACTATTTTAGTTTCAGTGCATTTTGAACCATTTAGAACAAAACTATTTCTATAGGTATTAAAAACAACTGGGAAGGGTGTGACATTTTATAATATTTTAGCTGCATGTTATGGTTAATACATATTTTTAAAAAGGTGATTCTGCAATTTTTATTTCTTAAGTCATTTTTTATAAAATGGACAAAGTTATGTGATTTCTTTCTGAAAATGTAACAAATTTGCATTTTCAAGTATACTCTGTTGTATATCATAGGCTGAAAATTTACTTGATGATAACAATGATGATGACGGTGATGATGATAATACCACATCAGTATATTTATACAGACACTCTACAAGAAAGTGGATATTTCTGTCTCAGAATCCAGAGTATATATATACCAGTGTATTATGATGTATGCCATTTACAAGTGACTCAAATTTTTAATTTTATGAAATTTAATCACTCTCAATGCCCTGCAAAACAAAATTTTATAAACAACCCATACACTGTGAAGTAAGCAGATGAACACAGCAATTGCTATGTGCAATTTCATTTTAATAGAAATATATCAGGTATCTGAGACTAGGGTAAAGCTGTATACTTACCAGTATTTTTGCAAGCAATTATCAATTTGCCATATTTGTCCTGTATACTATCAGGAAGCATAGAAATCATTGTCTCTGTGTCCAAAACCCCATCGTCACTCAACTGCAAGCAAAAAGACAGTAGGATGCAACAAAAATTAATTTTAGACAAAGGTGCATTAAATTCCTGACTAAACATTTTAAAAACCATAGTTAAAACAATAGTGTTGTTTTCATCAGCATAGCACTGGTGGATGTTTTAAGTTTTCTTGTCTGAATGTTAAACCTTAAAAGACTATTAAGTTATATATCCAACTATTTTAAAATAATTTTATGGGTCTCAAATTAGACATTAAAGGCCAAACTTGGGGTAAAGCTAAATTTATTTATGCAATATAACTGTCCACACAACGATAATGTTTAAGGAAGATTAGTGAATAGAACTGAGCAGGATGGTTCAGCCGTAATGTCTGTGGCCCACATTCAGGAGCTTGTGGGTTTGATCCCTGATGCCAACCTTCCTGACCCATGGGTTTTTTTCAGAGGTTTCCCTGGGTTGCCAGGCAAATGCTGGGAAGGATTTCCATATCTTCAGAATTTCCTGTCCCTCCATTTCGTTGCACAAATTATTTCATTTCACCCTTCATTCCAGTAGGTTTCTTTCAGGGTTGGAATTTTCAGTGAGTGTCACGGCAACAGCACATCAAGAGGAACAAATGCACTCTGGAAATCTTGTCCCTCCAGATTGGAAGGCGAGCCACATGTTTCCAGGCCCCCCATGAGCTAGTACAAGCCCGAGGGGGATAGGGCAGCTAAGCCAGCCTCCAAAGGGGTGCTTCTAACTGGGAAAATGTAGGGTCCTGCTCTGCCATGGCAACATTCCGGCTTCCCTTAGGGTCCATTTGCCTCATCCATCCTCTTGGGGGGGGGGGGAGGTGCCCAATCAGGGGCATAGGCACAAAAAATTGCCTTCCAGTCAAAGTGCTATGTCCCTCTCCACAAGTTGTCTTTAAGTCATTGAATATAAAATCTGGAATTGTTTTTTAGTTTTGAAATCATAGACCAGCTATTCAATTGATGTTCACTAAAAGGTTTTGATTTCTTAAAATTATGTATATTATGAATTTGTTTATGGGTCCGCATACATAAACATTGTGAGTAGCAATATATGACAATTTTAAGGTGCTTACTGCTTAATTGAGTTCAAATACTAAGAAACTACTAAAATACTAAGAAATCAGGGAGAAAGAGTGTCTTTCATTTCTTCAGTAGTGTTATTAGGTTTTAAGCATACCATGAACTCCACAGAAAGCAGATAAAGTAAAAATGTGGAAGAATTGGTTGTTAATGCAATTTTTGTCTCTAGCAAATTTCAAAGGATACTTGAAAGAATAGGCACAACGTTATATTTGACATTACACAAAAACTCAAATTGTTTAGAAGTAAACCAAAGTCTAGGTAATAAGATCTCGCACATTGCTGTAAATGTAAATTACTTACTGATCCAGTTTGCTGAAAGACACAGGCCATGTAAGTCTGTAAAAAGGAATAAAAAATATTAAGTAAAACCAAACCAAACTAAAATTACCTTTACAATTAACAACTTTTCTGTTGTATTTGCAAGTTAATTAATCATTTAATTTAAAAGGTGAGTTAATTAATAACACTGAACAACACTTACAACATATTTTTCCGGGACGCGTTTCGAAGGTAACTTTCCTCCATTATCAACCGGACAATAACTGGGTTTCCATGGTGCTTGATGGTGCAGATGGTGATGCTTCTTCTGGTGTTTCTTCTGGTGGCAGTTCGATGAACTTACTGAAAATGTCTCTCTGAGGAATGTCGAAATTAAATACTCGGTTTCTATTTTTTAAAATAAAGATTTGTTCCCATGTGGACAGTTCTTGTTTTCCGGTTATGTGTTTAAGAAGTTTCGGTTCTAGCTTTATGTCATGATTTTTTGTCCAAAAGTGAAATGCAACCGCTGATTTTTCTAATTGTTTACTCATAATGTTTCTAACGTGTTCCTTGGATCTAATTTCTAAATTTCTTTTGGTTTTTCCTATGTATATTTCATTACAATCACTGCATTCAATTTGGTATATGCCAGATTTTTTGTTAGGTGGAATAGCATCTTTGATGTTTGAAAGTAGTAGGTTTTTTATGGAGTAATGGTTTACTGCTGCTAGCTCAATGTTGTATTCCTTGAACACCTTTTTAAATTTATCAAAGGCCCATGGATGATATGTGAATTTTTTGAATATCATTTTTGTTTTTGCTGCTGTGAGAGTTGTAGTTTCTTTTAATAATTTTTTCTTTTCTGCTTGTTTTACCTTTTTATCTACTAATTCTTTGGGAAAGCCGTTTTTTTGTGCTATTTCAATTATTTTGTAATATTTTGTTTTATATTCTTCTGCTGAAAGAGGGATGTTCACCAATCTATGTGTTAAACTATTGAAAATTGCTTGTTTGTGGCTTCTTGGATTGTAACTATTAGCTTTTATGTAGTTGTCTGTCTGCGTTGGTTTTCTGTGAATACCGAAATTTATTCTATCCTTGTTTTTGATTAATTTTAGATCTAAAAATGGTAATTTATTATCTTTTTCTACTTCCACTGTGAAATTTATACTTTTGTCCTGTATGTTCAGAAGTTTTAATGTGTCACTGATGTGTCTTTTTGGAACTATTGCCAATATATCATCCACATATCGCTGCCAGAGTTTGAACATCCACGGGAAACCTTTTGTGATCCTTATTTCCAATGAACTCATGTAAATATCTGCTAAGAATGGCGAGAGAGGGTTGCTCATTGCTAAACCTGAAGTTTGACGGAAATACTTTGTTTGGAACTGGAAGAAATTTTGTTCTATGCATAATTTGGTGAGTTCTATGTATTCTGCAATTTCTGACAATGACATTCCAAGTGATTTGAGCCAATTTTTGATCAGTGATGGGAGCTTTTCTATTGGTATACTGGGAAATAGTGACTCTACGTCAAAGGAGACAAGGGTGTCCTCTTCTGTTAATTTGAAGTCTTTGATATGTTCTATTAGTTCATAACTGTTCCTTATGCTTAAACTTTCAAATTTAGGAAATGAATTAAATTTATTAGATAGCCATTTTGCCAGTTTGTAAGTTGGTGAATCTATGCTGCTAATTATGGGTCTCATGGTAATGTCTGGCTTGTGTATTTTGGGTAAACCATAGATCTATGAAAGAAATTGCAGAATACATAGAACTCACCAATTTATGCATAGAACAAAATTTCTTCCAGTTCCAAACAAAGTATTTCCGTCAAACTTCAGGTTTAGCAATGGGCAACCCTCTCTCGCCATTCTTAGCAGATATTTACATGAGTTCATTGGAAATAAGGATCACAAAAGGTTTCCCGTGGATGTTCAAACTCTGGCAGCGATATGTGGATGATATATTGGCAATAGTTCCAAAAAGACACATCAGTGACGCATTAAAACTTCTGAACATACAGGACAAAAGTATAAATTTCACAGTGGAAGTAGAAAAAGATAATAAATTACCATTTTTAGATCTAAAATTAATCAAAAACAAGGATAGAATAAATTTCAGTATTCACAGAAAACCAACGCAGACAGACAACTACATAAAAGCTAATAGTTACAATCCAAGAAGCCACAAACAAGCAATTTTCAATAGTTTAACACATAGATTGGTGAACATCCCTCTTTCAGCAGAAGAATATAAAACAAAATATTACAAAATAATTGAAATAGCACAAAAAAACGGCTTTCCCAAAGAATTAGTAGATAAAAAGGTAAAACAAGCAGAAAAGAAAAAATTATTAAAAGAAACTACAACTCTCACAGCAGCAAAAACAAAAATGATATTCAAAAAATTCACATATCATCCATGGGCCTTTGATAAATTTAAAAAGGTGTTCAAGGAATACAACATTGAGCTAGCAGCAGTAAACCATTACTCCATAAAAAACCTACTACTTTCAAACATCAAAGATGCTATTCCACCTAACAAAAAATCTGGCATATACCAAATTGAATGCAGTGATTGTAATGAAATATACATAGGAAAAACCAAAAGAAATTTAGAAATTAGATCCAAGGAACACGTTAGAAACATTAAGAGTAAACAATTAGAAAAATCAGCGGTTGCATTTCACTTTTGGACAAAAAATCATGACATAAAGCTAGAACCGAAACTTCTTAAACACATAACCGGAAAACAAGAACTGTCCACATGGGAACAAATCTTTATTTTAAAAAATAGAAACCGAGTATTTAATTTCGACATTCCTCAGAGAGACATTTTCAGTAAGTTCATCGAACCGCCACCAGAAGAAACACCAGAAGAAGCATCACCATCTGCACCATCAAGCACCATGGAAACCCAGTTATTGTCCGGTTGATAATGGAGGAAAGTTACCTTCGAAACGCGTCCCGGAAAAATATGTTGTAAGTGTTGTTCAGTGTTATTAATTAACTCACCTTTTAAATTAAATTAATTACAACAACACTGTTTTCAAACTTCTATGAAAGGAACATAGTTAATTAATCATGTTTCCACTTTTTTGTTGATGTGTTATTCCTTTTTTATTGGAAAGTATCACGTGTTAAAAATATGTTAAACTAGCTGACCCGTCGAACTTTGTATCGCCTAACAGTCAATGAATGTCGTGTTACAGATTAGCTGAACTTAATTTACGATTTTATGAAAGTAATACAGTGAATACAAAATAAATATTTAGTTCAGTACTTTTAAGATAACACAAAAATAAGTAAAAAAGTACAACAATTAAGTATATCAATTGCATGTCAGCAAGACATGATGGAATTAAACTATGCACATATTGTGCAGCATGGGATGCACTCAGTTTAACTCTCTTTATTGAAGTACCTTGTGATATACGACATTTTTTGTTTTTTTATTAGGCACAAGAACAAATAAAGCGGATGATTTGCCGACATGTGAACGTGCCACATACAACTGACCATGAGAAAAACATGGATTTTCTAAGTTGAGACCACAAACAGTCAAGGATTGACTTTGTGATTTGTTAACCATCATGGCGGAGGCAAGGCAAATTGGGAACTGAATTTGTTTAAACTCAAAGGGCATATCCGTTGTGATCATTGGAATCCTCAGAATGAGAACTAAGTCATCTTTAAATTTTCCTTTGAGTACTGTCGCGTGAATCACACTACTCATCAGTTTTCTTATCACCAAGTGCATTCCATTGTATAGTTTTGGTTGGTTCAGATTTTAAAGCATGATGACTACCGAGCCTGCCATCAGTTGTAAAGTGTGCGGTGATAAGCCAGGCACATCCATTTTTTTGTCATTTGTTCTATATTTAAGTAGCTTGATATATGTTCCTTAGTTTATACAAAATAAGTTTCTGAACACACATATAAATATTTTGACAATGAATGTATATGTCAACCCTTTTTCATTACTGACATTATTCTACACTTTCAAAATCTAAAATATGCCATTATCCAAATATTAGGCATATATCTTGTCGATTCAAAACCTTTATTTAAATATGTTCTTTAATTTGAGGCAAGAGTTTACCATATCGACGGGATGAACATTAAATGTTTGGCAGTTACGAAACCCATGAACATTTTGTATGGGAAAATGTTTTTTTGTTTAATTTTTTTCTGTGAATTTTCCAATGTTTTTAATAGTTACTCTGCTATTCGGGAAGGAGACAAATACAACAAATCGAAAACCATGAAAATCGGTCCAACCATTCTCGAGTTATGTGTTCAAACAAACCAAAATTTGTTTTATATATTAAGATGTAATAAATACTATTTATGGATCTCACCTTCAGTTTATCATCCTCTGCAAAATCCCCTGTCCTGGCTTTTATTATAAGACCTATACATAAAACATGAAATATAAATTAAATCATATTTAATTTAAATAAGTAATTTATAAATAGAGAAAGCAAAACATATTATTTAGAGTCATGAAATAGCATTGAATTTTTTAAGGAAATTAATAGAATTAAATTAAGTTTAGGTCTTTTGGTGATTTTAGGTGCATCACAGATGTTTATTATGTGAATACTTTGACAAAATTCTCTTTTTCTGCTGCTGTTTTAATACAGCAATGAGCAAAATCATTATCTGAGTCATGTCATTTACCAGAAGAGCTCAAATTCATGAACGCCAATTTTAAAATCAAAAGAGGTACACAATGACAGAATCAGCTAGATATGCTGTGAAAGTCAAACACTGAAGTCTTAGTTAATTATTGCTTTGCTTAAAAATAGAGCATCCCAAACCAGTGTTTGAAGTAATTTAGAAGTTTTTAGGTGAAATTACAAACAAAAACCTCTGATGTGAGGTATTTACATAACTTTCTCTTCTAATGAGAAATTCACATACATTTATTATATATTGTACTGTGATGTGGGCCACAGTGCACGACAAAGGACAGTAGGGACACAGCTACTTCACACCACATATCAGGCTGGTGAGCAAACAATGGTGCTCCAGGTCAGGCTGCCTCACGTGACTGTCTATGTAACTAACAACAATGGGCACGTATCAAAGGTGCTCACTATCAAGCTTTCCTTCACCACTTACACAAGCAAACATGTGACAACAACCAGAGTGAGAACCAAGAGGGGTTATCTCCAGGTGATTCGAGAAGTGTCTGACAGCCGGCGTGTTTGTGGAAGTCAAGAAAGGTCCATGTTATGTCTTTTTCGGTATATACGTAAGAAGGTGAGGAAACAGCAGAAGAGAGAGTTACAGACATGAGTCGGTCAGTGTGCGAGTGCAAGACAGTTGTGTGTGTATGTGTGGTACTGTCATCGTGAAAGGTATGTTGTGTCAAAGTGAAGAAGTTTAAATGAGTGTCAAGTGATTGAATCATCAGAGTTAGTGTATGAGAGAGAGAAAGTGAAGAAAGACAGTGAAAGTACTGAGTCAAGGCTATAAGAACAAAACAATTGGGAGTTGTTACATCACAAAAGACATAGATTCTGTTAATGTCAGTAGAAGAGAACTGTTTTAGAAAAAAAATTAAGTGAGAAAAAGTAATTGAACTGGTTTTGTCTTTTGGTCACAATACTATACTGGATGTGGAAAAACAAAGTGCAAAAATTTGTAGATTGGAAAGGCAGTACCAGAATAAGGATTTTGAGATTAGGTAGAAGGGGTTGATGTGTTGTATACTACAGTATGTGCATGGAATGGTTAGTATCTCATTATGTACCAATACTCATTAGTTGAGACATGCGTATGCACTTATCATGTTAGTTACCTACATTTTATTTTGAGTGACAAGTGAAAATGTTCCTTAAAGTTAGCCTTATGTAGGACTTACACCCCGTAGGACTTATAAGGCGGTGCCTAGGGTCAGACACCTGTCGGGGAGCAGAGGGACCTCTGGACCAGAGTGAAGACCTGGAAGCAGGTGGTTAGTCAAGCACCAGGTGTGATAGTGAGGAAGAGGATGATATGAAATGAGGCGAAATGGATGATTGGAAGGGTGATAATTGATGGAATGAATGGTTGGGAAAACCACAGAACCCGGAGAAAACCCACGCAGATGCCGCATTGTCCACCACAAATACCACATGCGGGTCCTGCCTAGGTGGTAGACGAGCGGTCTAACCACTCAGCCACGGCGCCGCCATTATACCTCCAGACTCAGGGAAGGATGAGGAATAATCTTGGCTGGAGTAGCATTCCTACACCCCTGCTGGGAATCGAACCTGGGACCCCTTGCACAGCAGGCAGGTGCTCTACCAACTGTGCTACAGGGCCAGCTATGGTAAAAGCAAGAGGAGGAAAATGCAAGCATTGCAAACAACCTGTTAGGGAGTGCTTAAAAATTCGAAAATTGTAAGACAGACTATTTTTAAAACTGAAGAAATTTGTCAGAAATGGTTTATTTTAATCGTTTATTTCCTGCAGTAAGTTTTCTGTCTGATATAACTTCCTTGTTATTCAAACGATCACATCCCCAGGTTAGACAACTCTGTAGCACTTTCATTTTTGCCAATCTTTTGATTCTGGACCACAAATTTCCTAGATGACATATAAACATTTCACTCCACTACCTTTCTTTTGTCTTCCTACATACATTCCTTTCCCTATTCTGGGTTCCCACATAGTCACTGCACTTTATAGGATCCATTCAGAGCACATGGCCTCCCCATCTCCATTTTGAACACATTGCTGATGTTGCTGTATCTGTCAGACCCGTTATCTAGCAGATGTTCTCATTCTTCATGCAGTCTCTTCTTGTGATGTTGAGTAGCTTTCACTCCATTTTTCTCTGGCAAATTTTGAACATGGCTGTTCCTTTTTTCTTAATGACCATGTCTGCGAGTCATATATTAGCACTGGTGATATACACATATCAATAACCTCTTTTTATGTTTTCATCTGATGGATTTTGTCTATAAGATAAATTTTAGAGCCCACAATTTCTTCCAGACTTGTGTAATTCTTCTTTCGATTTTGTTCTAAGTGGTTGGAAAATGATATACTTTGGTCTAAATAAACATATTCATTGATGTGGTCAGTTTTGTGGTTTCCGATCTGGATCACCTGCTTCACCTGTTTGTCATTATCTTTGTTTTTGCAACATTTATTTGAAGTCCTTATTGCTGAATTTGCAGAGTTCTCTTTTAGCTTAGTGGTTAGAGCAGCCGGACGGTAACCGGTAGATTCGTGGTTCAAATCCCGGTCATGACATTCAATTTTTCAGTCACACTCTACCCTTTCCAGTTAAGTCCTACACACGGCTAGTGTGGAAAATCATTAATTACAAAAACATCTTGTTTGTTTGCTAGGAACTTGCTGTTGACTCAGCCTCCTGCGCAATTATAATCAAATGTACGTTATTTTAGTGAAACCATTTTAAGCTATTATTCAATATCTGCATTAAACATTTAACGCGATAAAATTTTACAAAATAAATAAAGATGCAAAAATAATCAGGCTGCTGTAATAAAACTGAGGAGCTGATTTCTAAAGTTTCTTAAATCCACCATAAAGTTACCTACAGAAATTGATTAGCTCTATTTTTGGATAAAATGAGTTATTAATATTTTTAACTTTATTGTTGATATTAACACTGATTTACCAAAAACTCTCACTATTATAAGTACTCAGATGACCGGTTAAGACCCACGGTCACAGGTTCAAATCCGACGGAGGTAGAGTTAGAGCAGGTACGGAGGGGATTCCACACTGAGCCCAAACTGGCTATTGTATATCAGGCCCCTGGGAGGAAGGGATGCATGAGTGATCTTCAGGCGTGAGGGAACCGGACGAGCAGCGAGCCGACATGAGGGTCCCAAATATTTGCTGGAGATTCTTCATCTCGGCACCACAGTTCGCCAACCAGACGGAGGACAGTGGGTATTTTCGGGCATAAAAACGCTTAGCATGTCTTCCTCCGAAAGGAAAGTACAGCCAGTATTGTAAATCTAGTATAAAAGAATCTCCAACCTGATAAAGACGGCTCTGAGGATAAACTAAGCGGTTTTTTACACCCAGTATACAACGGAATGCCGAGAGCTATTGCAATTAACGAGCGTCTATAAATAAAAACTCAATTTTAGTTTCTTGGACTGAGACGTTTTGAAAGAAAGAAATTAAATTATTCGATTCACAACCATTTAAATAAGGAATACGAACCACTTACAGTTAAAAATGTCTTTAAATCGGGTATCGGCAAACATGTACTCAATGAGGTATCAGTATAATGTCTCAACATGCAACCCGCAATACACATGACGTAATGTAGAACAGGGGATGGCATTGACCTTCGTTCAGAGTCAGTGGTGAACTCGCTCGCTACAGAGTACAATAAGGAATAGTACATATGCTTGAATCCAGCTATTTTGATCTACGATACTTTAGGTAGGCCTAGATATTTGAGCAATATATTTCAATTCACTTCTATTACAAGGTTTTTTTTTTAAAGATTCAGTTTCTTTTCTTCTGCACATTTCTTAAATGCACTTGAAATAATTCTGTCCCTGTTGTATGTTCCCTAAGTGGAATGACTTCAAGCATATATTTTTGCATCGAGAGGTTGTTAGTAACTCCACGAATGAAAATTACCAATTGTGCTGTGTCAACGTTGTCAGTGCTTTCATCCAACGCGAGAGAAACGGCTAAAATTCATGGACCTCGGTTTGTAGTCTTTTTCCGGTTATTTGTGCTATTTTATGTATCTTCTCTGTATGGTTCTTGGTGATAATGCAATATTACAAAAAATATCATGTTGTTCAGGGCAAATTATCTTCGCAACTTTACTCTCACATTTTTTATGAAATCTCCATCACTAAAACACCTCAGTGACTCAGCAATCTCCAAAGCAATAGCATAGCTGGCATGAAGTTATCTATCAGTTATACTATTTGAATTAATATTAGATGCATTATCTGAATATTGCTCTTTGAGCTATTGCAGTTGGTTAGTCCAATCTAGACCTGAAAAAAAAATGAATAAAGGACACTACGTCAGTGTTATGCTACTTTAAATCGTGGTGTAAATTTATGAATACAAGCTTATCTATAATTGTATGGTGATCTTATGACATGTATCATAATGCCGCTTGATGTTCCATTGATGAGTGCCTTTTTGAACTTTAGAGCACAACAAACGTTCCTTACATGATGAGAGAAGAAATCAAAGTGCTATTCTAGATATCAAATTTAATAGACGAGGAATAATTAGATGCACTCTAATTCTATGAATATACTAAGACTTTAAGTTAAATGAACTAATATCCTTCAAAGTTATAAATAAAGAAATTTATCTTTAAGTCTTAGTATTAAATTACACTTTGACAGACATGTTTAGAAGTACAGGTAAATACGACAGGACAGTCCGCCAGTGATCGGTGTGTATGCAGTGCCAGTTAAGGCTGCGAGGGAGGGGGAGGGGGAGACAGAGTAAGCGCTGCCCCTGACACGTCATAGTTGCGAGGCCTCATTGAGTACATGTTTGCCAATGCCTGCTTTAAATGACAAAAATTCCCAAATAAAACGCCTGATTTAAAAGGGTTATCATTATATAATAAATTATGCAATTTTATTGCTTTCACTAATATTCTCACATACTATGACTCAAACTTAACTTGCGGAGGGGGATTTACCACCTCCACCGAAAGGTGATCTTTTGTGCCGGGAAACCCCTCGGGAGGACGGATGAAGCGAATGGATCCCAAAGGTGACCGACCGGAACGTTGCCACGACAGAGCAGGTGGCTGGGTCCCTACATTTTTCCCAGTTAGAAGCACCCCGGCGGAGACTCAGTTCCCACCCCCCTCGGGTTTGTATCACCCCATGGGGGGGGGGGCGGAAACCATTGGCTCGCCTTCCAATCCAGGGGACGAGATTACTAGAACGCATTTGTTCCCCTTACCGTGCTGCTACCGCGATGCTCGCCGACGCTTCCAACCCTGAAAGAAACCTAACGGGATGAAGGGTGAAATGAAATGATTTACGTGACGAAATGGAGGGACAGGAAATTCGGAGGATATGGAAATCCTTCCTAACATTCGCCTGTCGACACAGGGAAGCTTCCGAAAAAAAGTCATAGGTTGGAAGGTTGGCTACGGGGATTGAACCAGCAACCTCCCGAATGCGGTCCACTGACGTTACCGCCTGAGCAATCCCGCTCGGTTTCACATGCTACATTTGACAGTATTAAACTGTAATCCTAAAATATAAAAAATGTTTAGCAATTATTATTTATTTATGTCAACAAACTTACTGCTGGTGTTATGGTGTTAAGGAGTTACGCTGTTGACACACACACACACACACACACACACACACACACACACACACACACACACACACACACACACACACACACAATACCTTTCTTTATTTTGAATTCAGGAAACCTCAAAATGTGTATTTTAGACGAGTATCGAAATCGATTTTTTGGGGTAAAATGTAATTTTCTATACAAGTACAAGTTTTATAAAGAATTACAGAAAAAAAGGACAAATTAGTTCCACTCTCCCTTTATATGAAATTGTGCTTTGTAGTTAAGCCAGCTAATTAAATATATTTAGCATTTCACCTGTAGAATGTTTAAATTCTCGAAAGAAATTTGCAAGACCCAGTACAACCGTAATCTTCTTATTCTTGTTGTTCTTGTTCTTTTCCTGATTACCCTCCCCTTATGTAGGACTTACACACCTTAGGACCTACAAGCTTGTGCATAGGGTCAGACGCCTGTCGGGAAGCACAGGAAACTATGTACCGGACAGAGTGAAGACCTAGAAGGGGGCGGTCAGCCAAGCACCAGGCATGATAGTGAGGAAGAGGATGATATATAATGCAGACGAAATCGATGGATGGAAAGGTGATGATGGAGCAATTGGTGGTGAGTGGTGGAGGAAACCGGAGAAAACCCGCCGAGACGCTGCTTCGTCCATCATGAATACCGCATGCGGGTCCCTGGGGTCGAACTCGAGCCACCTAGGTGGTGGGCGAAAGGTCTAACCACTCGGCCACGGCGCCGCCTGCAATCTTCTCAGTTAGAGGAATGAAAAACAATCTCCTTCCTAGAAGACTATACTAGCTTCTCATTTTGTGTCTTTCTTTAGTGATATACATTTTTATATAATTTTTGGTATTCAAGTTATTTGTAGAGTAGGAGAGTAAAGAAATCTTGAAATGTGTAAGAATGTTTATCATCTCTGTGAAGTGATCAAGATAGAACGCTCACCTTCATCGACACCGGTATCTCCAACACACTGTCCATGAAGCATTGCCATCATTTGTTTTGTGTCGTCATCCAGGTTATCTAATACCTAAAGAAAAGGTATCCAAATCACAACAAAGTTTATTATTCGGAAACACGCGAAGATATTTAAAAATCATTAGCATAATCGTTAAGTATATTTTAGGGAACAGCTAGTTGTGTAGAATTAAAACACGTCACAAATGCTTCAGGATGAAACCTTCGATGAATATGCAACATTTGAAAAATATATTTATTATTTTAGAATAGTTTTGACGGAAAATATAATCTTTTAACTGCTTTAGCGCTATAAACAAGGATTGTTCATGATGAAAATAGAAAATAAACTAAAATGGGCAAATGTAATGCAATTAGAATATAAAGAACTTTCCTTTCTTCCAAATGTAAATTTACTAGTTATGTTTTGTGAAAGCAATGCAACAATAATTTTCATTTTTATCTATTCAGTGGAGATACATCACTGAAAATTAGTAAAATAATGAGTTAACCACCTATATTTGTATGGTGTAATAATTAGAGTCTAATGGACAATGAATAATGCAAGACTTTTACATTATATTTTTGATCAGTAAACAAAACAAATAAAAAGCGTTTAAAACGTTATCCTTGTTTAGAATGAATCCAGATAAGGTCTTAAATTTAAGACCTTGCAACAAACATTTGTAATTCTAATTTATTGTTTAAAACACACCTAATTTAACTGGTTTAGTTCAGTCTCTTCCAGTATAGTATAACGTATTATGCATTACGTTTTTATATGGATCGTTCCATGTAAAAGGAGACCTGAATTGGCTGAAGTATGGCTATTGTTTACATTCATTTACAGAATAAATATTAATTTAATTGTAAAACTTTGGAGCTCCAGTAAGTTCTTGTGTAGAAAATGAAGTGCAATGAAGTTACTTAAAAAAATCCAAAATTTTACACATATTTTGCTTCCCAAATTAAAGGTTCATTTAATTATTCCGCAGCCCCTCGCTAAGACACCATTTCATGTAACTGGTCGTCAAATTTCCTGAAATCTCAATATAAATAAACCAAAGTCTGATGATTACGACTACCAGAAATGTCTCAGTTTTAGAATTAATTTTCGTACCTAAATGAGCAATTTGAATTATGTTGCAAGTTTTGTAACGCATTTGTTTTATCTGGAAATTTGAATATCACTGAAAAATGAATTGCAGAACAAAATATTATATATTAAATATATATATATAGCAAAGTTTAAATATTTTGTTGAAGATAATGTAGGTTAGTTACTGAAAGTTATTTTAGGTTTGTGCTTTATGTCTCTATTCTGATTTCCACTTTCATAGTAATAGCCACATTCATAATAAAAATCTCGGTTTTTGTAGCTTCTTATTGTAACCTAAGTTCCTACGGAATGACCAAATCATTTAGTTCTTATTTGCTCAATAAACATAGACATCTAACGGGTACATATAGTTATATAGCGATAATGAGATAATAAGCAAAGAAAACAATGCGTTCTTATTAGCTTATTTAGCCGGCCCAAATTTCCTCAAGAATTTAGGCTATTAAAGATTTATAGTAATAAATAGGTACTCTGCGGGAAGTTCGAAACTGCAGCTTAGAATGTCTTAAAATCATTTATGCAATACGTTTAAAATCAATCTAGGAGCGAATTTCATTACAATATTAATATTATTTTGATTTTAATATCACATCGCAGGAATTTGACAACTTTTGACTTTACCCATTTCTTTTTATATGTAAGTAGGTATAAGAAACCGCTTCAGACGTGAAGGTAGTATACCAGGAATAATAAATAACAAACAGGTTTGTTACAAACTGATTCCTTCTACATCAGAGTGTTATATTATTTTGACATGCACTTACGCTGCCTTCAACGCTGAGCGCCAGCCCCAGGAAAAGGGCTACGAAAGATCCAAACATCATGATGATGAGGTCGCCAAGGAAATGTGAACTACCTATGTTTACTCTTCCTCGCGTCCATTTATGCGGTAATCCAAGGACGTTCTTTAGAGCGCCACATAGTAATAATGATATTATAAACATAATGCAATCTTTTCTACAAGCTTCGTGAGTTTGTTTTTTGTAATTAATTACCCAATGGTTATTGTGTATGATAGTATTCTGTGGAATTGTGGCGTAAAAAATTACGTCGTTGTTAAATCAAAATATATTATTTGCATTTATTTTCACTGGAGTTAATTGATGTTTAAAAATATGACTAACTTCGCTTTTCATTTAAATATGTAACATAAAATTAGATATTTTATTAATTAAACAGGAAGTTTCACTTGACAGATTTTGTAACAAGTAAGTTAATTGTCCTTTATTTTCGTTCTGATTCTTTGAAATTCCTATTGCAGAGTAAGAAAATTATTGTTATTTAGAGAGCAAACGAAACTATAATTGAGCCAAAAGTCCACCGAACATTATCGAATTTCTCAGTAGAGCTTACTGCGTATGTTTCACAATATTTCGATTCCTCCCAACATCCCACAGTCATGATCCCATATCATCACTGCTGAGATTAAGTACAATTATAGCAGAAAACAAATTTATTCATTGAGATTACAAATGATTGCCATTTCTTTAAAAAAAAAAAAAAAAAAAAAAAAAAAAAAAAAAAAAAAAAAAAAGGCAATGCATATGAGAAAATAAAAAAATCCAGTTTTCTTCTGATTGCTTTGAGTTTTTTTTTTAACTCTATACTCAGAATGATAAATATTCACGACAATAACCTCTCTTATAAAAATTCCAGTAACATATATTCAATATTCTTATTTATTAATTTAGACAATATAAGTAAGAAGCAAGTTAATTGATTAAAATTAAAACTTACAGTGTACACAAAATTTTAATGATATATGTGAAAACTGTTATATTATTTTTTACATCCTCTGCTACGTATAGCAAGTAGGGAGGCCTCTCTTTGTGTCTGTGAACAGTACATTTAAAAAAAAAAAAAAAAAAAAAAAAAAAAAAAAAAAAAAAAAAAAAAAAAAAAAAAAAAAAAAAAAACGAAAAGTCGGTGAAAACCAAACTTGGTATTCTTCCAAGGATGAGGTACGAAGATTTTCAAGGAAATCCCCCGACCAAAGCTAACCATTTACATGGAAATCATTTCGAACTGTTTAACCTTTTTGGAAAATAGCTCTAATAATTTTGATTAAAAGATCATATGTTGAAGAAATTTTATGGCTATTTAAATGTATATCTTGAATTTTCTGGGAACAGCCGCTGAAGTGCTTTTTATAAGTGAAAACGTAAGATAGGTATACACAAAATCTTACCACACAAAAATGTAGGTGTTGTTAAAACAGACAATTTATGTGAAATAATATTTTTGTGGAGATAACCATTTTTGAGACATTCCTTGTTTTGGTTTAAATTTTATAATATTTAATTTTATCAAATAGGAAGTTTTTATTCCCTTTTTATGTCATAGCCATGCAAAAAGAATGGAATTTCAAAGCCATCACATAGCGATCAGTTTTTAAAAGATTCGCATATCACTTGAGCCTATTATATTCTCCTATTTCTTGTAAGGAATATGTAATAAACGCATTTTTACTAAGTTTATCTCTATTTACATGAACTAGGCAGAAGAATAAGAGTTCGTAAGAACAATTTGTATGAGAATGAGAAGAGAAAGTCATACGAGTGCACAATTAAGAGTTTTTTTTTTATTCATAATTAATTGCTTGTTGATGTGTTAATATCGAACTTTTCTAGACCAATACGGTTTTCGTATCGCTTGTATATTTTTAATTTTAACTTATTATGGAAGCTTAAAGACTTTGTTGTGCACTCATTTCTTAATTGTAATTACTAGTTTAGGAGAAAAATTTGTTTTGTGTACATGTCATAGACCGTCTCAAATGTTCAATGTGACTTATGGAAACAAATTTCAACTGAGTTGTTTAATATTTATAAGAAGTGCACAAACATTCTTAAATTCGTGATTGCTGGAACTATCCTAAAAATACAAGCTAATAAGTTATAAAATGTGGACCAAGGAGCATTTTGAACAACGAAACATACTGAAAAGAAGGAATTGAGAAAAGTGGAGTGTAAAGCATGTTCAGTGAAGCCATTTACTTAAATAGTAAAGGGTCGATTAAATATCCATTTGTGGCTTTAAACTCGATATTAAAAAACGAATTGTGGAGCATGAAAGCACAAGTTATAACCAACATAGAAATGTAAACAAAGAAGGAAAAAAAACCGAAAATCTTCACAATGTTTTACCAAATTTCTCCAATGTCTTATGCCAAATATTCTTTTACCAATTCTTTTATTTGTGTAGCACTTTGACTTGAGAAACTACTGATGGGGTTTGATGTTTTGTGTTTTTTATTTGCTGAACTGTAGATTTCTTAATAGTGTTTGTTTTTGTTACTTTTTATCATGAATCACACTCACATTCAGTCCCACATTCATACTTCCAGCCTCTGCGGAAGATAGGGAATGATTCCTGGTTAATCAATCCTTGCCCTGGGTCTGTATGTTCATTTGTTTATTTAACAAATGTAGTATATTAGTCATCAAGAGCACAATGGCAGCAATTAAGATGCGAGTGGCATAACATTCATACGAGTATCTTAATTGCCATTATACTCAAGTTTCATATGGCTATTTATGACTCAATTTTAATACATTTTAAAAATGTTTTTAATATTTGCTGCATGTTATTGTCACTGGTGTCCGTCATTATATTCCTGTATTTGTTATTCGATTGTACGTACGAGAATCGACAGTTGCGCCTTCAACTGAGAAATTATTGATTTTATTTTTATGTTGGCCTTGACACAATGATACACAGAATATTTATGCTGCAACCTTTAAAACGAGAAGACAAATTTAAATTATTAGAATGTTATTTCATCCGTGTGGTGGCCGGGTGTAAAGAATAGCCCCAATGTAGCTCATGCATGTCGTAAAAGGCGACTAAAATGGGCACCCGGTGCCTGGGGGTATAACTGGGCCACCCAGTCCCAGGGGATATAAATGTGGGACCTGGTCCTCCAGGTTGGCGGTTGGGCGTGGGGCTAACGACCCCACACCGTAAAAAAAAGCATGTTCAGAAGCCTACAGAGGAGCCTAGGATCGGATGGAGTAACAGGAAACGAATGGCTAAGAAATTGTACTTGAATTTTGGCACATGGGATGTCAGGACACTTTTTAAAAGTGGAGTATTAATAGCAATAGGAAGACCGAGAATGAGATGGGAGGCTCTAGCACCACTCGAAGAAGAATGTTATTTACAATATTAACACTAATTATTAAACAGAGCAGCTTTATTTTTTAAATGGGAATCGATAGTTTCGCTTTCGGTTGTATGGGAATGTGCACAGATGACAAAATATTGATTGTTACATGCGGATCTTTTGATTAGTGATTAGCAGTGTCGTTATGAACAGATACACCTTTGGTGGATAGCAATATCGTTATAAAGAAGTTGATATAATGAAGCCCATTATAGTGACGTAAGATATAAGCGATGCATTACAGCATGGTCGAGTATAAAAAGATATTACGTGACTAAATTGCGCAGTTCATTGAGCTCTAAACTTTTTAGTGACTTGTTTATTTATGTTTCCCAACTACCCCAATTTAAAATTTCATTCAGAATGGAAGAGACTTAAGAGGTTATTCTCGGAAAATTTAAGGCATGTAGTTTATGCGTCATCAAAATGTTCTAACACGTGATAAAGTTTTGCGAAAATGAAGAGTAACTCAAAATGTTTTCTACCAAGGATAATTTGGGATGGGGACATTTTCTTTAATATCGTTGCCTACCATGATTGGCTGAATTACGTAAAATTGTATAATATTTGGTGTGTATTCCACTGTTAGGTTAGGAGTTATGTTGTTCACCAACGGAAAGGGACAGAAAAAAGGGCTCACATCTTTTTGTATATTTATGGTGAAATCTCGAAATCGAATGTTTGGGTGAAATTAAAGTACTTCCTCCACCTACTACAGGAAAGCTGCAGAGAAATTAAAAAGTTAACAATCTGTGACGCCGGGCGCGGTACAAAATAAAGGACTGTCAGGGCTAAGCTACTTCACATCACGTACCAGGCCGGCAAGAAACCAAAGGCGCCCATGGTCACCCTGCCTCGCGCGATTGTTTGTGTGCGTGAGCAACAACAATTAGAGCAGCAGAACCAAAAGGGGCTTTCTCCGGAGCCTTCGAGAAAGATCTGACTGCGTCATCGCCGGCGTGTTTGAAGAAGTTCGCGAAAGGTCCACGTGGCGTCATCTCCGCTATATAAAGAGGCGAGGAAATAGCAGAGAGTTAGTTACAGTTACGGATATTAGTTGGTAAGTGTATCGGTGAGTGTGACACAGCTGCGCGTGTGTCGATGCGTCGTAAAGATTTAACGCTCGTCAAATTATTGTATTATGAAAGACTGAGACTGTTGCCCATAAGAAGAAAACTGTGTGTTTGTGATAGAGTTTAAAAGACGATAAAGTTATTGAAAATTAACTTTTTTGCAGTGTTTAACGTCCGCTTTTACTACATACGTCACCGCAGGCGTTGACACTGATGATACATGGAATGAATATGGAGCACCGGTGGAATGAAATGGCGGGGGAAACCGGAGAAAACGGAGGAAACCCGCCCCAGCGCCGTTTCATCCACCACGAATATCACATGCGGTTGCCTGGGATCGAACCAGGGCCGCTTTGGTGATAGAAAATTAACTGAACTGGATTTTGTTACAATACGTTTACAATAAATTTCGGGTATATTCATGAATAAATGATCAGCTACAATCTAGTAATACCGAGTTTCGATATCAACAGAGTTTGGAAAACTTGCATGTGGAAGTGAAACATCTTGTAGGTAAATAACAGTGACACAAAATCACTGAGGTATGGGCTTCGGCACCTTAAAAACCATACTTAATCACTTCCTGTGAGTTTTGATTAGGGTCATTATGATTTAGTTTTTTTTTTTTTTTATATTTAATTGGAGAATAAGAGGTGACCTTCTGGTCTTGTCATGCAGAGTATCTTGCATACATTGAGGATATTGTGAAATGGACATAATTATCCTATTCGTTGTATTTACCACTATTCTTCGCTTATTCCTTGTGTCTTATTCTACTGACCACATTTCTACTCCGAAGGCGTCCATAGTGTACCTGTTTGCAACATAAGACAAATAGTATGGTCGAGTTGTCAGTGTTCCAGTTCCTCACTCGAGAGGTGCTGGTTTCAGTTCCCGGCTGGGTAGGGGAATTTTCCTTTAAATAGAACCACTCCCCTTACCCTTCTGTACTTACAGTCCCATTTTAATACCATAAAAAGAGGCTTTACAAATTAAAAACTCTGATGTGTTGAACCCACATGACTTTCTCTACTCTTGTAAAAAGTATTCTTATAAACGTTTATTTCTCTATCTACTTCATATTAATCGAGATAAACATTTGCAGAAATTATTGGTAATTTTCTTGTAGCTGCAAGAAGAATATGGGATACAATAGGTTTTAAGCGATGGTCAAATCTTTTAAGAGCTACTTGCTATGTGATGGCTATACATTTTTGTTGTTTTTGCTGGCCAAGAGATGGCCACTCCAGAAAAGTGTAAGTATTAGAAAATGTAGACAAGTAACAAGGAATATCTTCGAAATGGTTCACTTCACAAAAAAGTATTTGATACAAATTGTGTATTTTAGGCAGATCTACATTTTTTGTATAGTAATATTTTGTCTATCTCTTATGGTTTACAGTTGTGCAAAAGTCATCCAGAATGAAAATGACTTTTGAGGACATTCTCAGAAAATTCAGCATATACATTTCATTTCTCATAAAAATATCTCAAATGTATGATATTTTAATCAAAATCACTTGAGACATTTTGATAAAATCAAACTTTTCGAAAAATGTTCAATGTAAGGGATTTTCTTGAAAAATCTTTGCGTCGCATTCTTGGAAAATGTTGAACTTAAATACAAAGTTTCATATGTAATCGACTTTACATTTTTGTTATGCTGTTCACACACACACACACACACACACACACACACACACACACACACACACACACACACACACACACACACACACACACACACACACACATACACACACACACACACACACACACCAGACACGCACGTGCGTGCCGACCTTTTTCTTAAAACGCTTTCTTTCAATTCAACACCTCAAAACGTGCATTTTACTATCGGTATGGAATTTCTGACTGGAATGCGTTATCTTCTCTTCCTACCTTACGTGGTAGAAAAAGTAAATATAAAACAGTTTTTGGTGTGTTCCTCTCAAAACGTCTTTACAAAGCTTACTAATTTCTCTATTATGTAAGGTACCTAAGTATTGCATTTCACCAAAAAATTGTTTGTCGAGATTTCGCCGGAAATCTATGTTCTGTCTGAGGCCTTCTCAATCCCATCCCATCCGCCCCAAAAAGGTACATTTTAGAGGAATTTCGGTGTTCGTGTTTGTCTCTGTGTGTTTGTGAACAGCATAACTCACAAATCAAAATTCGATTAAAATCAAGCTTGGTATTTAAATTCAGTGTCATCCAGGGATATGCCACGAAGACTTACAAGAAAATCTCCCAACAACAAACTACTTTTACATGGAAAGTTATAGACAGTTTTGAGTTTTTCAAAAATGGCTCTAACAATTTTATTAAAGTGCCATATGTTTAAGATATTTTTATCACAACTTCAATATATGCATCTTGAATTTTCTGGGAATGTTCCCTGAAGTCCTCTTTATTCTGAATGATTTTCACATAACTCGTAAATCCTAAGGGATCTTACTAAAAAGAATTAGATCTCGTTAAATCACACAATTTGTCTTTTTATTTTTTGGGAGGGGGAGCGGTAACCATTTCCGAGATATTTCTTGAAGTCATTATTCGTTTTTCTTAAAACTTTCTCTACTACGTGCTTACAGTAAGTGTTTTATTCCTCCTGAATATTTAGATTTCGAATATTTTAAGTACACTTAAAAACGATCGATCTGGGCCGGATTTGAACCCGCGACTTTGGGATCAGTAGGCCAGTGTCTAACCACACACACACACACACACACACACACACACACACACACACACACACACACACACACACACACACACGCGCGCGCGCGCGCGCGCAGAACTTTTTATAAAAATGCTTCATTTATTCACTATAGCACTAACTACTTCGATAAATAAAACATACGGCATAACTGATGAACACAATAATTATTCCCCCAGTATTGAGTTCTTGGGAAGGAGAAGAAGCCACAACCATCATAAACTTTCTAGAACGTTACATCAAATGACGTACTTACACTTGCGAAAATGTGAACACACAGCAGGGATTATTTCAGAAAAGAATATTGCTACGAATAGGTAGACAAGGGGTTGGGGCATGAATGCACAGACTTTAACAGCGACTTCTTGATGAAGCTGAAACTTAAGTTCCTCTATCATTTTTACTTTCTCTGCTACGTATAGTAAAGAACAGGAATTATTGTATTCCACCCAAAACTTCGATGTCGAGATTTCACCGAAAATATATGTCTTGAGGAGTGGCAGGAATATTTCGTTCTTTTGAAGAATTCCCATACATATGTTGGTTGGCAACATTGATTAAATGGCTTGTTCCCTTGTTTTACTATTGGTACACTTTAGTCAGATGTAATTATTATCCGATGATTGCAGAGCACCTACTAAAGAGAATGTCCGTAGTCTAGTTCTTTAGTCTCCATGTACTTATGTTTGCTTTGCAGTTATGTATTTAAAAGGTTCCTTGTTGGTCTTGGTGATTCAAGAAACCCTTTATTCAATCTATAGGCCCTGATGAAGTATCCAGTTGATATCTCCCTCGCAAGTGATCACGCACAGAACACCTAGTTGATCACGTATGGAAGGTATGGCCACAGAATAGACAGTATACAGAAAGGAAAGCTTGAGTCGGCTCCTTTGATCTGCATGTAACCGTTGCGTTGCGCGCTTCGCCATATTGAAACCATGTAAACGAAGGGATTGCTGCTTCCTACCAGGGCTCGAAACAAGCAGTCACAGCAAGCAGTTTTACGAAAGCGAACTCTTAAGCTAGCCGGCTAAATGAAAACTTTTACGAAAAGAAACACTAATGAAACAGAATATATGATTAACTCAGACGAATACAATTTATTTACCCTCCAATGAGCAAGTTTACTCACTAAAATGAGCCGGAATGATACATAATAATTCATATTGGGAACTGAAGACATTCATACGTTTACAAAAGGCGCTCTGTTCTGCTGCACTTCTTTACGCGCCCTGTTCTTACACAAAATTTCAGAGCAATTAAAATTTGAAAAAAAAGAATAACGCACGAAAGCAGAATGAAACCAACAAAATTTTGTTTTCTACTTATATGTATTAACAAAGGAAGCCCTAGTAATATGAAATAAGCGGAAAATAGCAGTAATTAATGAGCAAGTGGCTCATTAGTTGCTTTTATTTACCACAAGAATAAAAATGCACAAAATCTTGAATGAGATTCTGCATACAATGAATCATAAAGTCTTGCCATACATAGCAAAAGAAGTAAATAAAACACAAATGTAGAGCATGGTGCAATAACATAAATCACAGCAGTAACTTTACAGTATGCCAAAAGTTAGGATTATTTTATATTAAGGGCTAAGGAGATCTAGGAATGGTCTTTTCATATCATGTCTATTTGCACAACATAAAATAGTTACAATAAAATATAAAATTGCATTTATTTTATTTCACCTTTTCACAATAAAACAACAAAGTGTGTGTACATTCACATGACTTACTCTGCCAACATTACACTCTATTGCAGCATTAAAGAAAAACAGTGTTCAGGTATGTCATTGTAATTTTATCTTGCTTGTTTAATCTGCATTTATAAAGCAACTGCAGCAGCAAATCATATTACTCATAGATGTGTCACTTCTATTAATTTGTAATTTTTTTCAGTTTTGTTTTTCTTTTTTAAATTTCTATTCACCAACTTTAAGGGTAGGGGTATCCTCCCTGTTTACCTTGTATTCCTGGGCAAAATACATTAACAATTATGCACGCATTGCTGTGATTCTGAAATAACACTTAACTAATAGCAAGTTATAAATATATAAGGCTGTTCACTTACCGTTATTCATCTTTTGGAAAGTTGAAAAAGCTTATTTCCCTGTTTGCATGTGAATTATTTCTGCAGTTTGGTGTCTAACACCATCGGCTGCATTTTCTCCTACTGCTGCTCATTATAACCACGTCGAAACTTAAAATACATTAACACATATTTATACATTTTATAGTAGGCATATAAAACAATTTTTCAGTTGTAAATGTGCCCAGCAGCTAATATGTTCAAGGTAAAATAAACGCAACGTGTCCATTCACTTTGGCTCCAACAACATAGCTGTTTACCCAGTTTACTCGATTTGCTTCGCGCATGCGCACTAAATTTTGGCGCATGGATTTCAGCTGAGTTTCCTTTCTGCATACTCTCTATTCTGTGGTATGGCTGACTTAATGTGTTTTAACCATTCCTGTTTCAGCCCGCCCTTTGTTACCTCGGCGTACTCCACAGAACATATAATTAAAAGATCTAGACTAGACTACCAGATGGCAGGCTGAGAACAGCCCGAGGTGTGTCATTCGTGTACCTGCCCTTTTAGGGCTTAACCACTGTATGACGGGATTAGGATGTTGTAGGATGGCTGGTGAAGAATGGGGATTGTGGGTTGCTAGGAGGTAGCAAAGGTTTATGCTCCTCGTCGGGTGATAGATTCAGTGTGCAACTACCGTTGGGCACTGCTGATGGGTGGTCCAAATATGGATATTTGGCGAAAATTTTGACTTCCAATCTACTCTTGGAAGGACTGTAAGGAGCTCAGCTTGCGCTGTTGATGGGGTAGCTCCTGTGTTACCGGGGGTGCCCGCAAGCCATGCGGGGAACCCGGTGTCGCACAAGCGTGCGTTCTCTAGGGATATAGTCCCCAAGAGACCTAACCAGGGCGCTCCGATGTTGTGGAAACTGGTCGTAAAATTTGGTTGCCCGGCGCCTAATTTCGTCCTCCACGTACGAGAGGGACGAGGCTTCGTGCAGTAGTCTCGTAGGGAATCTACGGCATACAGAATAGATTACCCGTAGACCTCTATTCTGTATACGTTGCAGACGCAGGAGGTGGGTGTCTGCAGCCATGCCCCAGATTTCGCAGGCATACAGGAGGATAGGGATAATGAGAGCCCGAAAGAGACGTAGCTTTAAGGGAATTGGCATCCCCGACCGCAGCATGGGGTACAGTGAGGCAATTGCCCCGCTGGTCCGCGCTGATAGGTCGTTAATGTGCTCCCGAAAAGTTAGGCCCTTGTCGAGCTACACTCCCAGGTAGGTAAGGGAATCTACCCACTCTATCCTTCGGCGAAGGTATGTAATTGTGGGGAAGTATTAAAAGATCTGAAATTTCCATGTTAATCTTTGGCAACAAAAAGCGCTCCAATCGGGGAGGCATGGAATTAAACTATGAGAAATCGAGCTCCCAAATGCTCACGTTGCCGGTAGCTCCTACAGCTGTATTTTTTATACCTGCTAGCTGTTAGTCTCAGCGTGGTCTCAGCTGACCTAGTGTCCTAACGCCATATTGATACTGATGACACCTAAAGTTTAATATGTGAGCTTCTATAGTTGTGATGTCGGTGTTTAAGTTTGCTGGATATTAAAGCTCGCGTAAATTAACATATATTTGCTTTAATAAATGCGGCACGCTTAAAAACTGTAATCACGACTATCGAAGCTCCCGTATTAAACTTTGCGTGTCATATGGCATTAGGACATACGTATATCAGTTGAGACTGACAGCTAGGCAGGTATAAAACACAGCTGTTTATTTTTTATAATTCCTTGTTATTGAAATTGTCCAGTAGTCTGTGCCTACATCAACAGCTTTAGTGAAATATTACTGGGTTCTGTAATGGTTCCAGGCTCAAGTGAAAGTTTTTTTTTTTTTTTTTTTAAACAGCAACAATAAAATGTTTCTTCTTCAATTCTGACGTTTCCAATGGGTTTCTATATGGCACTCAGTAACATATTTTCTACTTTAAATAAGCTGCCTCAAAGTTTTTACGTGAACTTGCAACAAAACATTAGGAAGTGGTATTTGACAGGGAAATGGGAAGAATTATACTTATTTGACACTTTTATTTATTCCATCTAGCATCCAGATAGCATAAAGTAATTTGACATATTTGCGTAACAAACACAAATAACCTCACAAAGAGGCACCTGCATACGTTATATACAAGACTGTATTGTTCCATATGGGAATACCATTTTTGGCAACAAATCTCCTCAATAGTTTCACGTCATTTTACTTTGTATTCAGACTTTAAGCACCAGCACTGGCCACTAAACAGGCACAGCTTGTTTAGTTATACACCCACCATTATTTCCATAATTACAGGAATACCTTTAACTCCAATTTTCCATTGTGCATGTCCTAGAAATAAACAAAACCATAATGCAATCAACAGCAACATTTATGTATAGGTAACTAATAGTCGAAGTAATGAGAGTGCGTTGGGTAAAGAAGGGCTAGGCTTTCGAACACTTATGATTTTTTCTTTGAAAGAAACGGACTTTATACAGCCGATTACAGGAAATCGCAGCATACAGCCTGTCCTACCAAAAGCGTCTCTACAGTCATCCCAATACACTGGCAATAAGTGTACTTGACAACAGCAGCAGTACAACAAGTCGACTACAGAGAAACCAAGTCTTGGAATTGCAGCACAGATTTGCACCCAAATTATAAGCAAATATATGGCCAATGGGCCATAGTTTGTAAAAGTAATATGTTATCATTGTTACTTATTGTTCAACTATTGAACAGATTGTAATTTTGCAAGTGTATAAATAAGACAAAAAAAAAAAAATACAGCCGATTACAACGACAATAATTCTCAAATTCTTACGCCATGCTGGTTAATAAAAGGGCATTATAGTGACAGATAAAAATGTTCAAAATCATGCAATTACTCTGGAGCATGAAACACAGAAGTGAATTATATCAACTATTGGTGCCACCTTTTGTATTAGAAAATGTCTGTTTTGCATTGCCTAGGAATCAAACTATATTGCATTATTTGTATGGGTTTGAACATTGGTACTGCAGCATGCTATTTAATTTGCACTTTATTGCTTAAGTTCTCTATGACTAATGGAGTGTTGTTATTGTAGTGTTTAACGCCCGCTTTTACTACTACGGCACCGCAGGCGGTGACACTGATGGTACATGGAATGAAGATGGAGCACCGGTGGAATGAGATGGCGGGGGAAACCGGAGAACCCGGAGAAAGCCCGCCCTTCGCGGGTATGACGCCGCTTCGTCCACCATGAATACCACATGCGGGTCCCTGGGATCGAACCCGGGCCGTCTAGGTGGTAGGCGAGCGCGCTAACCACTCGGCCACGGCGCCGCCTAATGGAGTGTTCACGAGCAGTAGCACACATATTGCACAACAAGGTATGCATGTAATTAAAAAAAAGTATAGCTAAGTGTACTGAAGGCCCTAAGTCGCTAGGTCCTAAGCTTCTGAAGCTTTAGTAACCATCCACCATTACGAACTTTGTGACCATTAACCATACTGAACTGGAATCATTTTTACGTTACGTTAACTATTTTGTTTGTGATCTCGAACATTCTTTACTGCTTTGGCCCAATTTCTCTGTCCAACTCATAAATTATGAAGTGTAAACAAACGACTTCACTTTTTCAAGCATATATATTCTGGGTGTGAATAAAATTGTGCATTATGTGTATTACGATACTACAAGACGTGCAATAAAGGAGTGCACCAATATGGTGCTACCTCTGTGCAATAAGCGATGTTGAATGTTGAGATCGATACGCAATTTAGACCATGTCACGGCTTCATTTCAATAATATAAATCTGTAACTACATGCTCTAATTGTTAATTATTATAAATTATGTGTATTATAAGTTGTGTAATAAATGGGTGCAATTAACTGCCACGTGTGGGCATAAAGCTATGTTACATGTTTTGGCAAACACAGTCTTCATCTTATATCACTTACTGTTACAGTAAAAAGCTCTTAAGACTTATCCTTAAGTTTGGTTCTGAAAATAAATAATGTACCTTGAGATTCTAATTTTAGTCTCCTCTGAGGATTTAAACTGCAATGCTACAAGGAAGAATCGCAGGCGTATCCCACTGTGGGCATGGTTGAAAACTAAATACAAATTAATAGAATCATCAATAAAATACATGTTAACATTCCCACTAACAAAAACCTGTTAAAAGAATTTTAAACCCAATTGTTACGTACTTCACCAATATTAATAGAAAATACCAGTATTACAGACAAGTATATTAAGTAGAAATAATGCAAATGCATAATTACCTTTCTGTTGAAGATCATTTCTCCACGAAAAACTTGTTTTAGCAAAACCCAAGGTAACCCGCTTCCTGTTAATTTGTTATTTCAAAACTTGAATCAGCCAATCAGATGTTTCTTGCGTGTATACCAGCGCTCCAATTGAGGAGGCACGAAACTAGTGTTTCCAGTTCTCCAATGCTACTTTCACCGGGCTGGCATACATGTTGGCCTCTTTGGTTGATCGCAAGCTTGGAACAAAATAGGAATGACAAACAATCGAAAACAGCACAGAATAACAAGCTTTAAGTATAGGATCTCGTGCAAGTGCATTGGTACCATAGTTCACAAGAGGAATCAGTAATAATGAAAGAAAATCGAATTTCGAAGTTGGTTGACCTCCATTATTTTGGCTGAATTGCAAAGCAGGTGACATCCCTATGCACATAACCACATTGCTAGCCAGGCGTTCCCGTTTCCGTTCCCGGTGCATTGTGAACCAATTTATGTCTTTCCTTTTTCCGTTCTCGTTCTGGTTCTTGTCCTGTCGCTCCAAGTTGTCATAACTACAAGGAAGTACTTAATAAAAGCTCAGTACGAGAGATATCTTGAAGTATTTCATTCCATTCTAGCACATGCCAGTTATTGGCACAGTGATTCAATTACAGTTTACTAGAGAACTTCACAAACTGCTCTTTTGTTGAAGTTTTCTCTGGTTGTTTGGATTCGATAGACATCTTTTCAAAATGTTCTCAACTAAACCCATACATATGGAGTTCTGCTCTAGAGGGTTAAATGAAACCTGTAAATTGCTGTCTGAAATAAGAAATCGCTTCGATCATTATTGTGGTCGCAGCATTGGCACTGCTGGTCCATCACAGCAGTTGAGGCAGTTATCCTCATATCTCTGCTGGGTTAGTGAGAACTATATGCGGAACTAGAAAAGATGGAAGGCGACTATAACGGGTAAAAATGGAGTGCCTGGTTTCTGTGGAAGGAGAGAGTCAAAAAAGAGTGTAAAAGAGGTTTGTGCACATTGCATTCCAGGGACTTGACCCTGCAGGAGAGCAGAGTTGAAGTCTGTTGTCGTTTATTGGAAACGGAGAATTTAGATCCAGATTTTTTTTTGAGAAACTGGTGGCAAAGCACTGCCGTACACCTGAGAAGAAAGCCTTTGTTCGATAACATGAAGGACGTGCTGCAAGGTAAAATTTCGACAACAATAAGGTATTATAGGCAGCTCTCCACGGGTGGGTGCGTAGTTCTCCCAAACAATGGCTCCGTGACGCAATAATGAAATTCCCAGGAAGATGGCAGTAGTGTATTGACGCTGGTGGGAAGTATATTGAGACATCCCTTGTAGATTGAAACATTTTATTAATAAATAAGGTATAAAGTGATTATTGTAAATCATTTCGAACGCGCCTCGTAATGCAAGTAAAAAGTCATATTAAAAGTTTTGACTCGTTGAAATATATAGATTCTTGATTCCACGTAGTTTTTAATATAAGAACACGAGTTTTCTACGGGTGCTTTCAACAGTTTAGGTGAGCCTTAGAGACGTTTCTTTGACACTGTCTCTGTTCGAATTGAAGTGAATGTTATATTTCCTAAACAAAGGTTTTTGGATGACAAATAACATTTGTGAGCTTCATGAACGTCATATTACATGAACTTCGAGAAGCTCTTGCTGCTAGAATTACATAAATTATACATTCTTCTCCTCTTTTTAATTTCAGTAACAGCAGTTGTTGCTGAATGAAATCTTGCAGTATAAAACTTATCCACTGGTAAAACGCTAAGATATAGCTGGTGACGAAAAGCTGCCTTCCAGTAAGCTTTCTTTGACTATCTACTAAAGAAGGTTGGGACACTTGGGAAAAGGCAAAAGGAAGGTGACATAAAATTAGAATATCCCTGCCACAGAGTTATCTTTTATTTCTAGTGCATCAAGATTTGAATTTTAACAGGCATTTAAGTTTACTATATACACTTCAGAGCCTTTTGCCATTATCTTGAGTGAGTAGAGTTCAAGGAGTAGGTACAAGTCTGTGTGCGCCGCTAGTCAGGAAGACCTAAATTTTACTGAAGAGAGAGAAAGAGAGAAAAAGAAAAACTAATATAGTGAAAGCAGAAGTAAACAACTTAAAATTTAAAGCAGACATATTAGAAGTACTCAAATAAAGTTAAATGCTTCTATAGCATAAAATAAGTGACTGATATGTACAGTATATTTGAAAAAGTATTTGGGAACGGGCATAGAGCCTTTGTATTCTTCAGATTTACTTTAAAGCTATATACCATCTTTCCGGGTGGAATTTGAAGCAAAGAAGATCGTAAATCGGCTACCCTTTAATCTTCTTTTGTTTAACAATGTGCAATGTGTGTCAAAGATCTAATTAGATGTTTAATTCCACCTGCATTCATTTTACCGATACTACCACAAAAGATTAAAGAATCATGAAATATGTTGCATTATATCGGAAATTGAAGGTTATGATGCAAGATTTCTAGCAGGTAAAAATATTCAGAATAAGAGCAAGAATTAATGACAAGCTTGTGAAAGTCTGTTTGATTTCAGGTTAGAAAGTGCAAGCAATGTGCATGTTACAGCGCTTGTTTGCTACAGTAAGAATTGTAATTCAAGTTCCTCTAAGGCTCGAGGCCCGCCGCTTGCAATAATTGCATTGTGTTTATTTATAATCCTTTTTACGTACTAATCCAGTTGCGATTCCCAGTGATGCAGCACCAGTTCATAGAGCTGAAAAGAAAGGAATACAAAATTAATTATGCACATCTCTGATAAATGTGAAGTAGAAGCTATTTTTATATTATACGTATGTATAAATAATGTGGTTGATAAAAGTAAATCAATTCAGATTTGAACCCCCTGCTACTCTGTACCTACGACAAAATATGTAATGAAACCATTTCTGTAAATTCTCTCAGTTAATACATAGTAGATAGAAAAACAAGTTTTTTTTTTGAGAACATATCGTAGAAGAGATATAAAAATAAACAATAGTAAATCGAGAAGGCCATGTGAATATGACACATATTTTTATATAAACACGAAAAATAATAAAATTATACATTACGTGTTGTGATTTTCAGAATCTGGGAAATAGAATTCAACACTTCGGTGGTGCTTTTATGTAACCTTTCTTCCATTCGGTAAACTCATCTCTTAATCTAGTTAATATCTTAATAATGTTTTTGTTTATAACTATTTTGTACTTACCTCTGGGTTTTGCATGTAGTAACACTTATGGATCTCATAGGCGGTGTCACATGGATCTGCTCCCTCTGTAATCGGAAGAAAGTTTGAAAATGTTAAAAATATGGGAGAGAACTAAAAATACATTATCATTTCATATGTTGTTTTTCATATACAACTGCTTTTAAAAATAATGTAGTGAATACACAGGACGTGGTAAAAGATACTTTTTGTAAAAAATTAAAAAGAAAGCACTAGTTGCAATATTTTTTATTAAGCTTTAAAATTATAAATAGTGCTAATATAAACAAAATAGTTGAGCAACTAACCATCGGACTAGGGTGATGAACTACTAGCCCTACAATGCATAGGGAGCCCTTAACAGGTTATATGTGTGTAATTTGTCCACCCTTTTGGGAAAAGCTACTCTTAGCACACCTTGTACCATACCTGCTGATAAGACACTTAACAGGAATGCTTCTTATGCCCAAATCCTAAGCTAATAAGAGAGCATTGTGTTTTTAAGATACTAGGTGTAATACTTGGTGCTCTTTTCTTCAACTCTTATGTATTTTTTTCTATTTTATCCCTGCTTTAAACCAAAAGTTTACGAGACAATGGCAAAACCACTTTCCTAATGGGTGGTAAAACTCAAGAGGCCAAACTTATACGTTCGCAGTCTGAGAGTCAGCTGTTTTTAGTAATAATAAATGATATGCATGGCTTCTAAGCTATTCTTATTTACAATTGATCTAACTACCCTGGACATGAGTTCAATGCTTTCAAGAAACAGCGAAAGAAAAAATAGGTTGCAACTTCCGAAAGAATACTAGGGAAGTTTGACTGTATAGGAAATTATATACATACGAGAGGTGATCAGAAACTAAGGTTACAAGGCTGATATTCCTGGAGTTTAGTCCGTTATAGAGAAATCAGTAGTGTGCAGCAATTTTAATATATAGGTTGGCAACAGTGCAGAGTTTCAGCCACCTAACACTTAAGCGTTAGTTGTAGGTAAACACAAATAGCGACTGGTTTGAAAAATTGGTCTTGGGGGAAAGAAAAGTAATAAAAGTCTGATCCCAAGGTCGCGAGTTCAAATCCGGCCCAGACCGATGGTGGTCTCGCAAAGAAATCCACTCAGTTATTCAATTTCTGTGGTCAAAACATGTAACTGCAACTGAAATTCACGAGCAGGTGGTAGAGATTTATAAAGGCTGTATTGGTTGTATGAAATAAAATATAAACATTTCACTATAGGCTTTGTAACCTTAGTTTCTGATGATCCCTCGTATGATTACTCGGTAATACAAAACTATTATACAGGTTTGGTAGCACAGAATGACGTTCAACTCATCTGGGTACCAGGTCATAGCGGCATACAGAGAAATGAAAAAGCAAAACAAGAAGCAGCTATACCATATATTGGACTAAAACTGCTCTAGGAACATCTCCATGAGAGGCTATTAAGAACTAATGCAAAACATCATAAAATCTGGCTTAAAACTCTAGGAAACAAATATATTAGTTGAGACATCAGAAATCTGACCACTCGACCACACAGGCAGTCCTATTTTTTATTGTTTTATTTGTATAGAATCACATAACACCTATGGTCATATTAGAACCTGGGCTTCAGAAAAAATCAATGTTTAGTAACTCGTCTGTAGCTTTTAATTTTAATCGTTTTCGTTAGGGAACACATTCACATTCACTCTAGAATCTGCGGAAGATAAGGGGTGATTCTAATTAAAAAAGAAAATCTGCTGGGGTCTCTGTGATGAGATGAGATTCTGATTAAGTTTTCTTGTGGCTGAGTTGAATAAGTACATGTAAGTACCTATTATTTCAAGAATTCTGGGTCCGGTTTTCTGCTGAGCTCGAAAACGCTTTCTTTGATAAAGCAGGTTCTATAGGGCAGAGTTTGAAATGTGAATGTGAGCGTATGTGGACGTGAATTTGATTATTTAACAATCAGTTAACCTATAATTGACTGAATCTTGCTGAACAGAGGCCTAAATACATGTAAAATCATACGTACCTATAAGATACACGTCTATTATCATAATGAGGGCATCTACATAGTATCAAGATGTGTACCCCTAAGTTAAGTTAAATTAAACAGAAAAGAAATATCTTCTTTGTGCACCAGGATTTTAGAGAATCTATACTTTTCTCGAGCATTGCTACTGCTGAGGAAAATATATTCACTCACTTGTTCCATGGCAGGCCTTGATGACACGATGTCCCTCCTCTAAGATCTCGGGTGGTACGTTGTCCAGTTCAGCATCAATATCAAAATCTCCATCTTCATTCATCTAGAAACACAGACACAATGATCAGAGACACTGCACGAAAAATGAGCCATGGATGTAACATGTGTGATGAACTTAATTTAGAAATCCAAGTTATAGTAAATTTATGTATTGCTCTTGGGAAAACCACGAAAAATCCAGCAGTCGAAGGAAATCGAATCCGGGACCTCCCTAATACGACCATCACACGTTACTGGGGAACCATCTAGCTCGGTCGAAGGGCCAATACTTTCAGCTCTGAGCATGCGCAATGTTGCAGTCTTTTGACTTAGAAGATAATGGAAGTGCGCAACCGTTACCTCCTCCAAAACTATTGTAGTGCGTTAGTGCAATTAGATCTTTAAAGGGAGATAAAATGGCAAAAATTACTAAGACATGGTTTTTTTTTTTTTAGAATTCTTATAGATTGGAATTACCTCTTTAATTTGATATATACTTTGTAATTACAGGCAAAGTACGAATTTTTATTTTAAATATGTTTTCAAAAATATTAGTTTAATTTTATTTTATGCTCTGAGAACTTGTACTATTTCACAGAGTGATAATTACTTCTATAATCTTTGGAGCAGAGAGGTAAATTCTATCCCTTCCACAAATTGGCACCACTGCAGCTTTAGCATATCCAAGCTATGTGGTTTCCTTCTTTGCAAGTATATGTGAAGCATTTCATTCCATTTTTGCTTTGACAAACTTTTTTGTGAATGATGTTTTCTGATTCGTTTGCATAAAAACTAATAAAGGTAGTTAAATTAAATTTTAGAATTATAAAAACAATATATCACTGCTGTTATTCCTCTACTTTGGTATTAACAAAGTCGCTGTGATTATTTTAAAAAATGAACTGCTAATATATTATCCCGTTGACACGTAACACTTAAACAACGTTAAACTATCTTCTTTGCGGGAAGCATTACTGATGTTTAATGTTCCCTTTTATTTTATTTTTATATATTTGTTGTATATTAACGTCCTCCAACGTAGTGGCATATGATTTAATGTACCGTGAGCTGACGTAACATTGCTAGGAAGTAGTTAACTTTTAGCCAGTTTTAAATCCTGTTGCGAATTTTGTGTAAAAAAGTTTTTGAATGTGTTGTGACAATTTTTATATGCAAGGTCATCACGGATGAAAAGTAAATAATAAATAAGTAAATTAAGAGGAAACTGAAAGAATATGTTTGTCACAATATTTTAATAAAAGTTGTATCATTAAGAAAGAAAGAAGTTCTTTAATAAATGGTGTCATTAAATAAAAATAGACCAGAGAACTTAGAAAGCATGCATGTAATTCCTGTAAACATTTCAGCCTGACATCTTAAACGTTTCTAAGCTAAAAGTTCGCGAAGTTAAGTTTAAGGTAAGTGGAATGAGACATTAAATCTCTAAGGACTTTAATTCCCAAAACAAAAGACTGATACTTACAGACAACAGCTCCACCATGACGCACTTGACAAAGCACTGTAAAGAAAAAAAATAGTAATCAATGTCTCTGCCAAGAAATACAACCACGAAGCCCTCTTTAAATTAGTGTTTTCATTATGTCATCTGTGTGTCATCTTTCGGTATAACATAGAAGTTGAAAAATTGTTATTCTTGTTAAGCAAATGGTAATGACAGCTTTATTATTTTTGTAAGTTTACAGTATAAATACCAAAGAAAAAAAAATAAATAACAGCAAAATAAAATCTACCTATGCAACCAACTTCATTCTAAATATTACCAATTTGTTTACTGTTCTGTAGATTGGATTTATCATATGAAATATGTCTGAAAAGGCTTCGGATGTTCCATGTGGTTAATAATACGCACAATACAAAAATTCTTTAATTGAACATCTAACCAAATATTTATAAGGATTTAACACTAACAATTTGTTATTATTTAATAATAGTCCGAAAATACTTCAAAGGTAACTGCTTAGAACATTTGGGGAATTCGAGTGATAACAGTCTCACTCAACAATGATGCAGTGAAACTATGGGGAAAATAAAGAAAGGTACTCTACATACTAATACCTAGACGAGAGCAGTCAGATGCGCAGTACAAGGAATGGGGTAAGGTAGGGCGGAGCCTTCAAGCAATAGCGAAGTAATACGTAAACACTCGAAATAGCACGAGAACGGGGTTGAGCAACACGCAATATTTAGTAGGTATCGGTTTTGTATGAACTAAAATTATTTAAAGTCAAATGTATGTAGACTCTTCTGGGTGTATTAATACTGTCTTATTAAATGCGTTCTAATTCAACCTACGGACCGAGCTAAATGATGTACCGGTGGCTTCTGTACGGACTTGATTGAACAGGGGTCCCCTCTGCAGCTTTATTCATCATAAATTGAAACACATTACCAATCACTTCTCGTGTCTCACTGTGCAAGACATTTTCTAGTAATTTGCTATGCAATGGAATTAGAAGGGGCTTAGACATTACCACAGAATGTGTTTTAGCGAAACTCGAGAAATTAGTTTGAGCATTTCAATATTGTAAAGTTCTCAAGGTAGGGACTGTGAAAACAATTCCGTACATTGTTCATTGTAATGCCAAGGAGAGGACGAGCGGAAATATTACTTTCAATACATGGTATTGTGACGAACCTATCGTTTGAGAGCTACATCTATTACATTTTAAATCCTTTCGATAATAGATTTGGTTAAATCGAATTTAATTACATTTTGCGGAAATTCATTTTGATCAGAAACAACACTAAAACCATTCACGATGCGTGTAATATTATCGATCTCAGTGAACTGGAGTTGGAAGATTGATTAGGGTTGACAATCACAATTAGTTACACTCTAATCAATTTTAGGTGCTGCCAAGTTCACCGGGTCATCTAGATTACATATATAATACATTCAATTCAGTAGCCATCTGAAGTTAGAATTTAAATTTTTGTAATATTTCAGTAGTATACGAGTCTTGATTTAACCACATTCGAGGCATAACAGAAACATTTCAGAATTTAGCTGTCATGGAAATAAGCTCAACAGATGAGTATCGTACCAAAGTAAATGGGAATTCCTTAAGTTCGGAATATACCAGTAACTTATATTCTTACAAAAAAATTATAGCCAAAGAGGTCCAACATAAATTTTGTTGTGATTGTACTCAGTTTAAACTAGAAGGAAGCCTTTAATTTAACATAAAATAACAAAATATTGTCACTTGTCTTCTTTTTATTTCCATGCGATAACAAGGAATTATTTTTTTTCTAACACTTATATTTTAAAGTAATGTCGGCTTTTGGCCATCGACAATGATATTCACTTGTTAACTTGCCATATTCGTTACGTTTTTTCATTATTTTTATGTTTTTATTTAAACATTAAACCACATACGTTTAGATTATCATTCATAGCCTTAGGCTTGGAAGGATAGAAATTAATCCAAGATAAAGAAAATTCTCTCCTCGATCCGGGAATCGCAGTTTGGACCTATGGGTTTGGGGGTTAGCTTAATAGTCTACAGAAATAGTTGAAAGGTCTATGAGATCTCAGGTAGAGCAGAAATTAGTTCATTCGCTTGTTAATGACGTCACATATTCATTTTATGTGATTTGTAGGGAATGTAGCACTGAGAGTATTTATAATAGTTCTTAATTAGACTGAAAACGTAACTAAATATTTATTTTTCATAAATATTGTACGCACATAATAATTTTAATATGCCCATAATGGTTTTAAATTTCAGTATATTAATTTTCCATTTGGTTTTTACTCTGGTAGAAAATTTAATAAAATCTGCTTGTTTATTTACTTCCCTCTGATTTTAAAACTCAGTAACTCCGAATCTGCTAAGATATAGATTATACCATAGTCTTAATTAATTCTTCATCAGAAAGTGATATTAAAGAAATTAGATAGAAATACTGCTATGTAGAGCATTATGAATAAGCAAAAGCAATCGAGAAAGATAACTATAAGAAAATTAAGCATTTAAAATTAAAAATATTTTTGGCAGATTTACAGATTTTTCAATATTATAAATGTCAGGAATATAAAGCATGAACTTTGATTATGACATTTTCTAGTACATAAATTATTTCGCGATTTTGAGCACATTTCAGTGATATCTATTCTTTCGCTACATAAACTTCTATAGCCTTCAATACCACATTAACCATTGTGCTGTATTATATATAGATAATTTCGTTTCATAAATAAAACCCTTACCTTGAAGTTATCCGTAGGAACGAAAGCTCTAGGATCAGGCTTGATAAATTTGTGGAAAAATCCTGAAAATACAACAGTGAATTATACACCTTCTAAATAATTGCTTTATAATCACAAGTATATAAATTCTTAAAGTCATGTGTAAAACTTGAAATAGAGGTTTAGCTTGCTTATGTATTATTGAATAACATACATTGTGGTTTAAGATAAAATACAAAGTCTGACACCTATACACTTACCTCTTTCAATATCATGGTCACCCCTGCACTTGGCATCTATTTCCTTTGCCCTATCCATGGCTTTCCCTGTCATACCCTGAAATTTGAATAAAACACTTACTTATTTACAATTAAGAACTATTTTATAGAAATGCTTGAGTACATAAAAACTAACACACAAAAGCTAGAAAACAAATATTTATGAGTGTTCAGTTTGTCATTCTAAGAATCCTAGAAAAAGATTCTAAAAATTTGTTTTAGATATAATGCCGGAAACCATTAATGGGCGATGAAAACTAATAGCAATAAACAACATACGGGCGGTTGTAAGTGAGTGTACTAGTGCATGACAATTAACACAGCTTTGTCTATCTGGACACTTGGAACCCGTTAAGTGCACGGACAGTATGCAGTTGGACATTTATACCGGATGGAGGGAAGTCATTACATTAATTTAAACCAGTGATAGATCTCGGTATTTTGAACACATTTTGTAACTTACTTTTTTCTCTCTGACCATTTCCTACGGAGATATTTTAATTTTGTCGAAAAGAACCTGGCAACACTGCAGATTGCGTGGGTGTCACTTTCCCTAGCTCAGTACATAAACAAACACCATAAAGGTGCGTCTTGAAAACAAACTCATACTCAACCTTGTCCTTCCGTGTCTACTGTGTGCGAGTGTAGGCCAATCACAAGCGTTAGCTCCCAAAACATTACACGAAAGCGAAAGCGCCCAACTTGTTTACATTCACAAACTAGGTAAATTCCCTGGCCAGCCTCAATGCAACGTTAATGACTTAATTCACATCTGAAAGAGTAGTATTCTTTCACGTCTTTTAAGTGATTAACTATTTCGAAACCCTGTGTGATGTCCCATAATTACTACCAAAGCTATGTCAGAAATAAGTTACTCTACGCATCTTACAAGTAACAAACTGTTATCTTTGTACATTCTTGTGGAATTACGCATCCAATTTGGATCAAAAACTGTTTATTTTTCCGAAAACGGCTTTTCAAAGAACAAAATGCCATTCCAATTTTTTTTTGTAATGCTTCTCTAAATCACATATTAGAAGGAATGTAATGATTTCCATTCCATCCTGTATGTGTACGAGCTTCGAGAAATTTTAGCGACACTTTTAAATTTAGTTACAATCTTTGCAAAGGTTGCTAAACATTTATGTTTTTACAGAAAATCTGTCTAGTTTTTCAGAAAAAAGCATAGAAAATTAAGTATGACAGTATAGATTAACAACACAACCAAACGAGCATGTCTTTCAGAATGAATATGCTAAGTTATTTTCCACATAATGGACGTTTCTGAATATTTAACAATTTATGAAATGAATGAATTCTGAGGACTTATAATCCCAACTTTGCACTGATGACTTGTTTCACTCGGAAATAATCGGGAGACTTTCTGTTGTATCTTTATAAACTATTTGTTTTACTATGTGTTAAAAATAAAAATCAACACCTATCATACTTTTTAAATTTTTTTCTTAAAGGCTGTTTCTTTTTATCTTTAACAATGTTAAAAATAACTTGGCTATCAAGTGAGCCAAAGTAAATATCAGCATCAAATGGATGGTGGTGTTTACATCATTGCCTGAAGTAAATGTTAGGTGAGTTAATAAGTGAATTGGTGTTTTTATTTTTTTAATTTATTTTCAAGTATGGAAACAAATTCTGTTAAATCTAACAAATAAGTATTTAAATAGCGAGGAACCATTGTCACAATGATGTTACGGATCTTGCTGAAATTAGCGAAATTAGATCGAAAATAAGGATACCTTTGTCTCTGCTTTCTCTCCCATATACCAAAGTTTGCAGTGAAAATATATTTACGTATATATTAATTCACTAATAATACCTAATTAGTCATATATATCTGTGTTTAAAAAGGATTAAACTATATAAATTACAAAAATCTGCAAGTTTTACCTCCAATGTTTCTTTCTTCGAGGCCACCAGCACTGAGGGGGTTGGTAGGAAGAAAAGTGTAACCGCAACCAGGTAGCCCTATTATCCCTCACCCCCCTCTCATGCTATCTCATTTCAATTTTACTATTTTTAGTTGTTGAAGAGGAATTTGTGCTAACACGTTTATTCATATATTTATATCACGTTTGCTGCCATTTTAGTCTGAAAACATTACCTGGGGCGGCGCCGTAGCCGAGTGGTTAGAGCGTCTACTACCTAGGCGGCCCGGGTTCGATCCGAGGAACCGCATGTTGTATTCCTGGTGGACGAAGCGGATTCGACCTGGGTTCTCCGGTTCCCCCGCCACTTATTCCACCAATTGCTCCATTGTCACCTTTCCAATAATCGATTTCGCCTGCATTTCATATCATCCTCTCGCTCACTATCAACCTGGTGCTTGGCAGACCACCCGCTTCCAGGTCTTCACTCTGTTCGTTGGATAGGTTCCTGTACTCCCTGACAGGCGTCTGATTCTAGGCACTGGCTTATAAGTCCTAGGGGGTGTAAGTCCTACATAAGGGCAGGGTAATCAGGTAAAAAATGAAAGAAAGCATTACCTGGATATATTGTAGGTAACTTTAAAAAATGTTACATTAGTTGCTGTGTTTTTATATTTTATTGTATTATATTCATTTATTGGCCGCCTCCGTAGCGCAGCTGGCAGCGCGCTTGCCTGTGGCGCGGAGGACCCGGGTTCGATCCCCGGTACCAGCATGGGGATTTTATCCCCTCTGGGAGGTCTGGCACGGGGTGCACTCAGCCTCGTTAGGTCCCGGGGGGACCAATTGAGGAGCTACTTGATGGAGAAGCAGCGGCCCCAGGTCGAGAAGACCGCATAACTGGCCGGGAGGGCTCGGGGCGCTGACCACGTCCCACCCTCCAGTACTGCACCTCACCAATGACGCCTGTAGTGGGCAGAGGTGGGGGACGCAGCGGCTGGGCGGTAGGCCTTGGCCCTTCGTGGGCTGTCGCGCGGGGTTTACATTTACATATTCATTTATTACTTTTCATTCTATCCTTTTTTGTAACACCTTTATTTCTACCGATGGTGTTAAATTCAGCAAACTAATTCATAAATGTGTTGTTAATCTAAGCTGTTCAGGACGCAAAACATCCGACGCAATTCTCAAAAACAAATTAAAATCAAAGAGCACCCAGGAAAAGGACTAGCAGTTCAACATTTGGAGAACATCTTAGGAGAGTCCTACTTGGCGTGTTCAGGCCTCCGCTTAGCCACACGATAAAACATTAAAATGTGTTGCACTCACATGACTGTCTCCAGTCTTGTACTAACTATTCTTACAAACTCTTATTCCTATATCTTCTAAATGTTAGTTGGGATAAACATTTGCAGAAATTATCCTATTGCTTATTTCCTTGTAGGTGCAAGGGGAATATGGGAATGCAGTAGGCTTGGAACGATAGTCAAATCTTTTAAATCTTTCAAATTCCGTTCTCTTTGCACGACTAACATATAACAAATGAACAACGATGTTCCGTTGCATGAAAGTTCTAAGTTTTCCGAAACTGACACACAAAACAAGGAATATCTCCGAAATGGTTCACTTTACAAAAAATTTATTTGAGCATAAATTGTGTGTTTTAGCAAGATCTAAGTTTTTTGTATAGTAAGATTTGGTCTATCTCTTAGGGTTTACCAGTTATGCAAAGGTCATCAAGAGTAAACAGGACTACATAGGCTATAGCCAGAAAATTCAAAATATACATTTCATTTGTCATAAAAATATCTCAAACATATGGCATTTTAATCAAAATAGTTAGAGACATTTTCAAGAAAATAAAAATTCTCGAAAAATTTTCCATGTAAAGGGTAGTTTTGGGCGGAGCAGTTTTCTTCAAAATATTCGTGTCGCACTCTTGAAAGACATTAAACTTAAATACCAACTTTGGTTTTACTTTTCTTTTTTGAGTTATGCTGTCTACAGACTGACAGACAGACACACACACGCGCGCGCGCGCGCTGATCTTATTCTAAAAATATTTTTTTTTATTCAGGGGGCCTCAAAACATATTTCCGGTGAAATCTCGACATCGAATTTTTTTAGTGGAGTACAATACTTACTTTACTATACGTAGTAGAGAAAGCACTAGCAGCAAGAATTTTTTGAAGTGTACATTTATTTATCTACCTCGTCATCTAAAACTTTAATCGAATTTTAAATAAACGGAGGAATTTTCTTCATGTTCTCAGTTTATAAATTAGCTTTCTATTCAATACGGTTCGTCTAAAACTAATTTGGAAGTTTGTACTGACTTCCAAAAATGCAATGCACGAATATAATACTCTTTCGCTTTTATGTTTACATCTATCTGTTTGTTTAAAAATCTACATTTTAGAATCTCACCGTATAAATTACCCTCAATTTTGAAATGCCTGTACAAATTTTCCCCAGACGTTTGTGTATGGGCACTACTGCTTTAGGAGAACAGGTAGTAACAGACAAACCTAAAAATTAACTCTGGAGGGTAGAGAATTTACATTTTAGTAAGCCTGTAGAGGTATATTCAGTATACACCTCAATAGGGAAATGCTAACTAGGCATTTTGGAAAATGTGAATTAATAAAATAAAATTGTGAGTACTTAGGAGTACCTACTCGTACAATAGGAGAGGTGTGGACTTACCAGGGCGAGGTCCGTGGCGACGCCAAGAAGGACAATTACGATTATGTTGGTGGATCCCATGATGGATGGTCTAATGATGATTGTGAGTGCAGGTGATTCATTTTATAGTGGCAGAGGATCGCATGTGACAAGAGTTCCAACCCCACGTCATTTGAGTGATCATCAGCACACATAATTGCCCCTCCTTCGGAAGCTGTCTGCGTTATTGTGGCATCAGAATTAATGATTACCTAACGTTACGCACAACGCGCATTGCCCACTGTCTTCGCAAGGTCGACGAGCTAAGTAATGCCATATAAAATGAGAAGCAATTAAAAGGTACTCATCCGATATCTGCTATTTATTTCTTATCTAATACATGTAATTTCATTCTTGATGTAAAAACATCGCAAACATTATCACAACAATCATGGCTAAAATATGTTATTTAAATTAGGTAAAAATCATCAATGTATAACTTTTTATTTTTTATTTAAGCTTAAAGATACTTCAAAGGTTTGGTTAAGTAAGTAGCACCCACTCCAGACTTGTAGGTCTATTCTGTTGGGGCTGTGATTGTTATCAACGTTTTGTGTATCACTATATTTAACACATTTTAGTTCACTTTAAATTATAGTCTGAAAATATATTTCTAACATCCAAAAAATGTTTCATAATATACAGCATGTTCATATTGTGACGGCCGCCGCCGCACAACAAAGGAGCCGAAGTCAACTACCTCACACCACTGGGCGGCGAGTAAACGACAGTGGAGCGGCTGAAAAAAGGTTTCCAAATTGTTGCGAACTTTGTGGTGCCGGCTGGTGCATGAGAGCTTCGAGAAAAGGTGAATTTCAAGAAAAATCTGTGCTACATTTTCATCTACGTGAGATGAGCCGGCGAGAGAAGAGAGTTTTTCATGATGGAGTCGATAGCTATTGAACGAGACAGCTCTTAGGAATCAGTTTTAAGTGTGTGTACAGTCAGTGTTAAGGGTATGTGTGTATCGTCAGACAGTTTTAGACACTGAGTCTTCGCGTCGGAGTTGCCAGTTGTTGAAGAAGTTTTAGTGAGTGTGACTGTGAAGTATGTGTAAAGGTTACGATCGGACAGAACAGCTCTGAGTTACAAGGACACGAGGAATTGTAAATTGTGTTAACGACGGTAAAACTTACTGTTTCTTTTGTTGTTCAGTTTAAAAGAAATAAAGCGACAAGGAAAAGGAACCGGATTTGCCAATTTGTCACTGGTGTCAGGAGAGCGATTTGTCACATTGTCACTTATTGCAATTTTTATGGATAAATGAGATATTTAACTTTATTTATCCTTATGTGGAGATCGGAGCGTGATAAACGTCTGTGTGTATTTCTGCCTGTGTGTGTCTCTCTATCTGTGTGCGCGGCTGTCTACGAAAAACCTGTCTCCGAAAAAACTGAGAGTTGGATAAATAATAAATAAAAATCCATGTAGAAATCAGACGCGGTTTGAAAATATAATTAAAAATAAATACAAGTGGGCCCAATTGACCTCGTCGACGGTCCCTTAAACTCCATACACTCACTCACTCGCTCACTCACTCACTCTCTCACTCACTCACTCACTCATTCATTCACTCCACTCACTCATTCTAAAACAAAGAGCTAAGATTTTGAGGAAATTCGCTATCTAAAGACCTTTTAAACCGGAAAAAGAAAGTCCTTATTCTTTAAGTTACGATTTTGATTAAAATAATACATATTTAAGATGCCATGTTGAAGCAAACGGTGCACATTGAGTTTTCTGTAAATTGCCGCTGAAATTTTTCATAACCGATATTCTAAAAGCGAAATACATCAGAAACTTACTAGGCAAATAGTGTATCTAGTTTAAATATGCATTTGTGTGGCATTAATCATTATTCATACCTACTTTCCATTGCTTTAAGCAGTAGGCTTTGAAATGTTGGATGGCGTTTCTTTTGTTCCTAGCGAGGTTTTGGAAAGAACATGCATGCTATATGAAGGCTAACTTAAGAGAATAAAAAGTACTAAGACCCCCAAAAAGTTATTTAGGTGATGTGGAAATCTCAATTACGCCTTTATAAATATAAATGTCTGATGTGTTGCACTCACATGACTTTCTCTACTTTTGTACCAACCATTTTTTCTTCTTCATCTTCATGTTCTTCTTAAAACTTCCCTGTTCTACCTCCAGCGTTTACCTCCATTTTACTAACCATTCTTACAAACTCTTATTCCTCTGTTTTCTTCATGTTGGTTGAGATAAATATTTGCAGAAATCATTTTATTTTCTTATAGTTGCAAGGGGAATATGAGAATGCAGTAGACTTTGAGCGATAGTCAAATCTTTTAAAGCTGGTCGCTGTATGAAGGCTTTGAAATTCTGTTCTCTTTGCACAGCTAAGCATAAAAATGAATAACGACCTTCCATTTGAGAAAATTGTATTGGAAAATTTACACAAATGACAAGGAATATCTCCGAAATGGTTGCAAAAAAATTTATTTGGACATGAATTGGTATTTTAACGAGATCTATATTTTATGTATAGTAAGATTTTGCCTATTTCTTACTGTTTACGAGTTATTCAAAAGCCATTAGGAATAAACAGGACTATGTGGGCTATAGCCAGACAATTCAAAATATGCATCTGATTTTTCCATAAAGTATCTTAAACATATAGCATTTTAATCAAAACCATTAGACCCATTTTCGAGAAAATCAAAATTTTCGAAACATTTTCTATGAAAAGGCAGTTTAGGGTAGAGGAATTTTGTTCAAAATCTTTGTGTCGCATTCTTGAAAGATTTTGAACACATTCCTTCCCCAAATAATCTCCTTTGTTGTTTGCAAAGTTCTCGTCACTCACATGATTTATTGCGATCAGTCTGATTTGCCGTTTGATTAAGCTGTCCGTTTCTTCGATAGGTTCGTTTATGACAAAACATGCAACAAATGATAGTGATTCTGAAACGTTATTCTTTATTGTGATTACCATTTGTGATGATAACAATGAAAGTGAAGTGCCAACGTTATTATAGTAATATTTTCTTCGCTACAGAAAAAGGTCACGTAATGACATGGGTCAGGCGCGGTTCCCATGCTAGGAATGAGGAGGTCACCACATAGTGACAAGCTGTCTACCTCGATAACTAAAAACAGTCATCTCCCAGATGGGCGTTGCATTTCTGTTCACATGACGTGCAAGATGTCACATTATGTACTTTTATCAAACGTAATATAAAGTATCAATTATTGTCATTATCACTATTATATAATCGAACTCTTGAAATAAAATCTTTAACATTAATGCTATTTTATAATTTTGATATTTAGTTGCGTAAGCTGATTGTTTCTAAATTAAATTAACTAATTTTATATTAGTATGGTACTAGCATCAAAATGGACACTTTCAAAATTGTACAACTTTGTTGTAATGTACTTTATTTATATTCGTACTTTTGGAGGAGGGAGGGGGCTACGTCCGACTAAGTCGGAACTATACCCCATGTGAAACTCCACTCTTCAGCTTTCTTTTTTCTTATGCATGTTTTTCTCATTAATTACGTTTGGTATCTCATTTCTTCTTCTATCCATTCTTCTCATTCCTTCTATTCTTCCTTCAATGTTTCCAGCAGAAGTCCTCTTCTTCTCATGATCTGTCCTAATCAGCTGACTTCTCTATTCTGCACAGCATGCAAGAGAAATCACCAAGTTTAGGATTTTTAGGTGCAAATTTCAGATGAAAAAAGGACGGGAAAAGGTGCTCAAATAAGGTAAAAAAGGGACAAAAAAGTGCTGGTTTATTCAGCTAATTCAATAATTTCTCTCTCATCTATTTTAATTTATTGAATTACAAACAAGTACATCAAATTATCACTCGTCAGAAGAAGGAAAATACATGGAGTTGTTATACTTTAATAGATTAAGCATCTCTACATTTTAAAAGTATGTTGTATTAGGAGATAGAATGTCTTTGTAGATGCTAAAGCTTCTTTCGACATCCACAGAAACCAGTGGGGAAAATCTTGTATTCACTCGGAATGGCAATTCTACAGATGTGGCGAAATCCTCAATGTTCGGATTCTTCTGAACACTAACTCAAGTTTGTCTTTGGCAAAGTCATCTAACTGCACCCTCACGGAAGTACAAATATTCCATTGTTTTTCCTTTTCCAAACTTTGTTCTTCTAATAGTTTAATAGCTGCAGTCAGGTACTTGTAACTATGGACACAATATAGTAGTTCTGTCAGCAAATTATGTATTTTCTCCGGTAACAGGAGTTGCTGTGCCTTGGAAATTCCACCTGCATCGGCTGGAACCAAAGAAAGCACACTCTTTAATTTTGCCAAAAAATTCTCACGCAACATAGCAGCACACTCGATCCAAGATCCCCAGCGAGCAATGACCGGGACATTTGGAAGGGGCAGGCCAGTGTGTCTATGAAATCTTGTTTGAATTCCTGAGCCAGAACAATAAGTCGATCACTGGACACCTTTGGCACAGAATAGAGTATACAGAAAGGAAACTCGGCAGGAATCAGTGCGCCAAAATTTAGTGCGCATGCGCGAAGTAAACCGAGTAAACTGAGTAAATAGCTGTGTTGTTGAAGCCAAAGCGAATGGATACGTTGTGTTTATTTTACCTCGAGCATATTAGCTGTTGGGCATATCTATAACTGAAGAATTGTTTTATAAGCCTACTGCAAAAGGTATAAATATGTGTTAATGTATTTTAAGCTTCGACGTGGTTATAATGAGCAGCAGTAAGAGAAAAGGCGGCCAATGGTGTTCGGCACCAAACTGCAGAAATAATTCACATGCAAACAGGGACATAAGCTTTTTCAGCTTTTCAAAAGATGAACAACGGTAAGCGAACAGCGTTATATATTTATAACTTACTATAACTTAAGTGTTATTTCAGAATCACAGCAATGTGTGCATAATTGTTAATGTACTTCACCCAGTAATACAAGGTAAACAGGGAGGATAATATTCAAGATGCTCTCGGGCTTCGAGCCAGGTGTAGTGATGAAAAGACATCAACGTTTCGGGAGTGTACATCTCTCCCATCTTCAGGATGATGGGAGGATAATAATTTTAACTATGCAAATCTGTATTCTCATTTCAAAGCACACGAGAAAAAGAATATGGATACCTTTGAAAATATAAAATGTCCAAGTTCCACCTTTATAACCTACATTGAATATCTGGAGAGCATTTTCACTGGCAATAATCTCAGATTAATGACAACAAATAATGTTGGAAACACGTTGATTCATTTAATGGAGAATGTGCAATTCAGCCATCCATGCAAGGATTTCCCCATACGTTATTTAATAAGGCTGTTTGTCAGCATGAGAATATTTTATTTGTTAAAGTTTGTGAATAGAGATTTGAAAAATAAAAATAAAAGCGAAAAAAATTTCAAATTAATAAAACTGACACATCTATGAATAATATGATTTGCTTCATAAATGCAGATTAAACAAGCAAGACAAAAGCACAATGACACACCTGAACACTATTTTCCTTACTGCTGCAATAGTGTTGGCAGAGAAGGTCATGTGAATGTACACAGACTTTGTTGTTTTATTGTAAAAAGGTGAAATAAAATAAATGCAATTGTATGTTTTATTGTAACTATTTTATGTTGTGCAAATAGACCTGATATGAAAAGACCTTTCCTAGATCTCCTTAGCCCTTAATATAAAATAATCCTAACTTTTGCCATACTGTAAAGTTACTGCTGTGATTTACGTTATTGCACCATGCTCTACATTTGTGTTTCATTTACTTCTTTTGCTATGTATGGCAAGACTTTATGATTCATTGTATACAGAATCTCATTCAAAATTTTGTGCATTTTTATTCTTGTGGTAAATAAAAGCAACTAATGAGCCACTTTCTTATTAATTACTGCTACCTATTTTCCACTTATTTCATATTACTAGGGCTTCCTTTGTTAATACATATAAGTAGAAAACAAAATTTTGTTGGTTTCATTCTGCTTTCGTGCGTTATTCTTTTCCTCAAATTTTAATTGCCTTGAAATTTTGTATAAGAACAGGGTGCGAAAAGCAGTGCAGCAGAACAGAGCGCCTTTTGTAAATGTATGAATGTCTTCAGTTCCCAATATCAATTATTATGTTATCATTCCGACTCATGTTAGTGAGTACATTTCTTCATGGTAGGGAAAATAGATTGTATTAGTCTGAGTTAATCATATGTTCGGTTTCATTAGCGTTTCTTTTTGTAAAATTTTTCATTTAGCCGGCTAGATTAAGAGTTCCGTTTCGTAAAACTGCTTGTTTCGAGCAATCGCTTCGTTAACTTGGTCTCAATATGGCGAAGCGCGCAACGCAACGGGTACACGCAGATCAAAGGAGCCGACTCAAGCTTTCCTTTCAGTATACTGTCTATTCTGTGGCTTTGGTATGGTAAAATCTAGTAATACACTCGTTTAGTAATGTAACAAAAGACTAACAGTCACTTGCTAACTCAATGTGACTGTTACACAACTCATTCACTTGCTGTCCGCACTCTTATATAACACCGCGAAAATTACCAGAATGTCCTCATTAATGCTGGAACTGCAGTCTCAGCGATTTCTAGTAGCTTCGAGCAGAATTCAGAGTCAATTCTTGGAACTACGCGCGTACGGTTACTGCTGTCTCTGCGTGACCTTGGAATCCGTGTGAACAGATGACCTTTGTCACAGTAACAAACTCACAGTCACCAACAGTAGGCTACTGATTCTGGTGAAATTAAAAGGACAGAATGATATACAATGACAATGAGTCATTGTCAGTTGCATTATTATGGAAGCTTTTAAGCGGTAAAGTAAGAGAAAGAGGATTTGTCATACACAATTATTTCCCATTGTTGTAGTTGTGCTTTCAACTCCCGCGCAGCGTTTACTGAAAGAGTTAGGCTTACTCTTCACATGTTCACAGCAAGCTGAGGAGGTGTTAATTAAAAGTTAAATATTTTATATTGATTAAAATCATATAGAGTAAAATGGAAGGAAACAAAAGAAAAAAGGAGCAACAGGGGATTATGGGGAGGAAAAAGGGATAAAGGTACCCCAAAGGGGAAAAAGGTGCATGAAAAAGGTCCACATTTTATTCTAGTTTATTACTTTGAATAGAGCCGTGACGTGTTGCTTGGAGCGTGGTTTTCTGTTTCCAGCCCTGCAAAATGAATATGTTTGAGGCCCCCCCGCATGGGAATGTGCACTTTTGGCTCTTGCATAGGACTGATATCTGATCAGCTTAGTGACGCATTTGAGGAGTTAGGATAGGTAGCGGTGTGTAGGTCCTGAAAACCGACCTCCGAACTGGGTGAAGCATCGTGCTTACCACATCATCTCCCCGCATCGGCTGTGATCGATTCCGGGTCGACGTGTGACAGATATACATTTATACTTCACATTATAGTCGGTTATGTCACCATGTCATGTTACACACTTAAAAAGTCAACTGGTTAAGACAGTAAAACTTATTTATATACAGTGTCTAAAGGTGACCTAAACGTTTAAGCAAGGTACACTCACTTCCATTTATACTGTTCCCGTAGTATAGGGAGGCTTTCTGCTGGTCTTCAAAGATGGAGTATATATAGCAAGGAGGAGGTACGTGTATCTGCCTATCTTTTCGTGCATGCAGTGGCGTCCTATTTTACGTGCACAGTTCACATACAATTACTCACATGTGAAATGTAAATTCGAGCTATGTCTTCAAATAGCAAATTGGCTTCACACATATCCACAATTCTTCCCCAATACACCTCCACAATGTTTGCATACATTGTGTCAGCTACAGAAAGGACACCAGGACTGAGTTTTATAACGTATTTTAATTGTACATCTGTTTATTTGAAAATTGACACAATTTATATAAATAAAAATGACTGTGAAAAAGGCTCAATATTCTAGCTCGATTTATCAGATAATAGAAATAAATACTTTTAATTGGTGAAAAAAGTTATTCTTTTAAAACTGCCTTCACAGTTTTCAGAGAAGTACATATGTCAGTGCCATTTTCTGATACTTAAGTAAACTGAAAATAAATTAAACTATTGGATTGAAGTTGATGTTATCTCTTGCAGAAAAACACATGTTTGGTTTTTATGAAGTTGTTAGTGTTAAACTTCCTTTTTCTTTTCAGCATAAATTATTTGTTGTGAGTCAATGAATAAAGCAATCAAATGCATATTTGAATCTTTAGATAACACGTTTGAGATTGTGTGCAAATTTACATACAAATAAGAGCATAACTGAAATGTAATAAAAAATTTCATACAAAATGAAAAACTGAGAAGAAACGAAAAAAGCACCGGTGTGTTAAAATGAAGCGCATGGGTGATTTAAACATATCACTGTACTTTTAAAAATGGCGGGTCGTGAAAAATGATTGACCAAAATAATTTACAATAATTTAGAATATTTATATGATATAATACAAAACCGAAAGTGTCATTTTCACCTAAAAATTTAGTCCTAGGATTCTTAACTTACACCACCGCTTGGCCAAAGAACAAAGAAAGAATGCTTCACACACCTCCCTCCCTGCTATGTACGCGTCGGCTGAGAAGGTTGGTAAAATGCCCCGTGAAGCAGTAGGGACGGCCTATATGGAACCAACGGTACTGCCAAACTTAATTTTGTGATTTACATTTTTCAGGATTGTGTCCGCATCAAATCTTATGAAAAGAAAGGCTGTGAAATCATGACGCATAAGAAGAACAAATTTAATGTTAAGACGTAAATGTTCCTTAAAATATCATACAAACGTAAAGAGAATACAAGTATGACAAAGGACATATATTCAGTAGTTCAGAGGCGAATTCAACCTTACAAACTAAAATGGAGGTTGGGGTAGAAGGCACAATAGAAATGGGGTGGGGGTTGTAAATATATGTGCACTAAAATACAAGAGGAGGAAACAAAGGAGGCAATTCGCATCCACACTATAAGTTTTCTAAAACAACTCATTCATTATAGCAGAAGTACATCTGAGTACTTAGACCTGATGTAACTCTTTACAAAATGTTTGAACTGCACAGGGAACGCCAACCAGGGACAAATGTTACTAAGTGCAATTACTTATAATCTCGCATAGGAAGCCTTAAGCAACTGGCTTCAATCTATACTCGAACCATTATCACTATAAGGAATGGAAAACAACAGTGGCCATGGGTCACTAACCGGTAGATAAAATCCGGTCTATGTGGGATCTGCAAACGCTATAAGACTGTAACAGGGATGGGGGTTCTTATCTACTATGCACCGCCTGTAGAGACGGTAATAAACTGTACACTGCCAACAGGTATGATATTTAGTAAGGTTTACTTTTCCTCCTGGACATATAAACAAAACACAGTCTATTCTTCCTTTCATTTCTAGGGTATATAAACAGTACACACCACAAGATGGCATTAAGTAAAATATACACAACATATTCAAATGTGAAACACGCAAAATTGTATTTCCCTACATATCATGAAGGTGGTTCTCTCTACTGGAATGTAATACAGTTCCAAAGTCTGCTGGTATGCATATAGGCTTAATAACAGTTTGACTCAGGACAGTCGTGAGTGCGTCGGTCTCGTCGATTGGTGAACTGCAGTTCAGAAGGTTATTTGTGACAGTGAAGTTATTAAGCAACTCAACATTTTAAAAATTTAGAGACCTTAAATGCGATGCAATAGTTTGGCGGTATTGTAAACAAGTGTTATGAGTCTTGTATTCTAAATGCTGAGGTTGTGTGGTCAAAGTTAAACCACAATCATTAAAATGGTGTTACAAGGATTAATAAAAAATGGTAAATGCTCCTTGCAAGAGGAAATGTATATTAGATATACATATGTGAAATACCGTCGAAAATAATTAGGCAGGTATGGGTTCAATATATTTTAACCAACATTATTATTAGAATATAATATCAAACATAATCTAGAGATGAGCCTTTTAGTTTATGTTCTATCTAGCTACTCACATTATTATTAGTATTATTAAACTTATTTCAGGAGACACTCCAGAAACTTTCGCTTTCAAAGACTCAAATTACATACACAACAGCCAACGTAGGCTGCATCCGTCAAATTTGCCCAGTAACATAGACGAAGCGCAAAATATACTAAACAACTTAAATCCATCAACAAATAGAAATGAAAGTTATTTTTTGAGCGTAAAATTGCTGTATTTTCTTGTGTAACTAATATGGATATCTTATGTAAGTTGAAACCGTGTTCATAGAAGGCAGTTACACGTTTTGTACTAGTATTTCAAACTACCATTAACCATTCATGGAGTGCAAAATGGACATAACATACAACTTGCATATTGTCTGTTATCTGGGAAAAACTTACAAACTTATCTTCAAGTATAACAATCGCTTACTGTATAAACTGCAAGGGTCGATTGTGAATGTGTCATCCTTGCTGCAACAAATGTATGTATGGGATAGTATCAATGTATTGGATACACATGCCACCCAAGTCAAACCTGCCTACAACAGATACGTTGATAAAGAAATATTGTGAAATTGATTCAGAAATTGGCACATGGTTAAAGCTGATATTTGGTCTAACATTTGTAGATCCACATGAAGTTGCTGTTTTGTTTTGGATTTAATGGGGACTGAGCCACAAGATGAGTCAAGTATCCGCTGTAACGTTTGAGGCACGAATTCGGGAAGTAGTGGGTTAGATTTCCGTGGCGAAACTTCCTGACCCATGTGTTTTTTCAGTGTTTTCCCCGGGTCGCTAGGTGAACGCTGGGAAGAATAATTACATCCCCAGAATTCCCTGTCCTCCATTTTAGCTCTCTTCTCATATCACTTCACCTTTCACCTGCTTGGTTCTGTGAGGATTCTAAGTGTCGGCGGGAGTTTCGGAGTGCATGGTAGGGGATTGCTCTCCGTAGGTAAATCCTCGACCTCCGGAGCGGGGAGGTCTCCGATTCTCGGCCGCTCTGGTACCTGTGAGCCCGCAGGAAGGAGCGAAGCCAGTGTTCGAGCCGTCACAGGGGAGTGCAAATCTATAATTGTTAGGGACCTTACACTCTGTTATCGTTTCTCCTCAGGTCCGATCCCCGCTCGTACTCTCTTAGCTCACCCCGGGAGGCGCCTTATCGGGGACATAAGCACAAAGATTTAATTGGTCGAGGTACTAAGTTCTACCTCTGAACCTTGTCTGTCCCATCCATCACGTCCATTTAGCTATCCATCCGTCTGGCCTAGTCTGGCCTGGCCTGTCCTAGTCTGGTCTATCTTATCTATCCTGACCAAGAATATTTTCAAAGCTTTCTATGCTGCTGCTTGCTAGAGGGATAGTGAGACTGATTTTTATGCACATTTTCTGTTTATCTCTTTCTTACATTCACTTCTTTATTCTTCCTCCAAGGTGGTAGGACTAAGAGCAATGGTGAACAGCGTATGGCAGACAATCATAATCTGTGAGGAAATTAAAGTTTTGAGTGTCTTCAGAAAATTCTACCTGGACGTTTTACATATCATAAACTTTATGAATGTGTGCGATTGACGTTATACCTCACAACTCCGTTTAGTGCAACCTTGCGCGAGAGGTTATAAATATTGCTCCACCTGAAGGTAGATGGCTTCTAGATGAGAGCAGATTAGCTGTTTTTTGGAATAGGAATTCTAAATTCTAAGTATGACCTTATGCAGGGCCAGAATAAACTTTATTTTCACATTTGAATTTTTGTCCATAGCTGTTTATTTTTTCTGCAATGTAATACTCGGGTTTTATTAACTAAAGTAAATAACTTCAGGTTTTGAAGACAGTGAATATCTATAGGTATATGAATAGGCTGGTTGAAATTTTTATTTCGGTTAATACTATAAATTGCCAATACAGCCTTATGGATGTGTTAGAAAGTTTAAATGTTTTCCCATTTCACGAATATTTCTGAGTGGTTATATAAAATGAAAATGTTTCATAAGAAAGGACAGTTACTCGTACAATCTTCAGGATATAATAATGTAATGATAGACATGAGAATTTGCTATAAATTTAGTTTATTAACATTTTCAACAATGGTTTATATTGTTACTTAAGGTTTTTCTTTGTTTAGGTTATTATAAATATATTTACTACTTAAAAGTTTACACTCGTAATAATAACTCACAGCTACAGCTTAACTCTCCAGGATGCTTTGGGCCTTATACGAGTAATGTCATGATTCCATAATGCCAAGCAATTATCATCTTTCTTTATAGTAGTAGACTGGGACGAGCTGCAAAAGGTGCGAGAACGCTCTGCCTATGTTTTAAGTTGCAATGTAAACAAAGTGCAAAATTGTATTCCTCCGCGGGCCACTGTGATTGGCAGAAATGTAGCACCAATGCCATCTAACGGCTTTTGCTTACATTCGAAGAAGGAAGTAAAGGTAAAGATAATACATATTATGTAAAAATAAAGTTTAACACAATTATCTACGGTGTTGAGTACTTTTTCGCAATACTTTCAAAATTACTTTAAAAAACTCACCTTTTCACCACTTCGTAATTGTTTTCCTTAGCAGTTCTTTACGCACTCCTCGACGACAGTTTGAACAAACTGTATGTTCCGTCCCTTCACTTCGTTCTACGGTTGCGTACACATGTATTCAGTTAAATGTGCTAATAATAATAATAATAATAATAATAATAATAATAATAATAATAATAATAATAATAATAATAATAATAATAATAATAATAATAATAATAATAATAATAATAATAATAATAATAATAGTAATAATAATAATAGTAATAATAATAATAATAATAATAATAGTAATAATAATAATAATAATAATAATAATAATAATAATAATAATAATAATAATAATAATAATAATAATAATAATAATAATAATAATAATAGTAATAATAATAATAATAATAATAATAATAATAATAATAATAATAATAATAATAATAATAATAATAATAATAATAATAATAATAATAATAATAATAATAATAATAATAATAATAATAATAATAATAATAATAATAATAATAATAATAATAATAATAATAATAATAATAATAATAATAATAATACAAATGGATTTGACTATTAATGCATTCCATTTATTCTTAGTGGCAGCTTTTCAGATTTTTATAAATAATTTTTATAGTTGTTTTAAATTTAACACTATTTTGCATGTTAACCGATTATATTTTCATTGCCCCTGCTAGCATGAAAGTTATGCAGTTCGATCAACCAATGAAGTATTACTCAAACACATGCTGTTGATTATATTGCTACTTAAAGGAAGGTCAGAGAAAGTATAGTAGACCAGTTCAGCCAACTGAATGTTCTGTGACGTAAGAACATGAATTACTAGTTCTCCGACACCTCGAGAGAAAGTAACGAAGGACAATTGTGGCTAGGGGAAGGATGAAGTTAGCGATATGACCTGAACTAAGGGAACAAAGGGAATACACTTTGTGCTTTGTGTCATAGGTACCTGTGTGACTTTAAAAGTAGCCTGTTTTTTTTTTTTTTTTTTTTTTTTTTTTTTTTTTTTTTTTTTTTTTTTTTTTTTTTTTTTTTCCCCAACCTTTATCGTAAAGACAAATATGCCTCAGTAGCTGAGTTGGCAGAACCTTTTATAATCCATTTTCAGACTAAATGTGTTTTACGATCTTTTACAAAAGAGATTAAAAAGCGTATCCCCAAGTAACAGTAATGTCATTTAGGAATAAATGTGGAAATAATTTTCCCTAAGATCTGTGGAAGAGACTTGGCGAACCATCCTTTTCTCTGTCCCAGTTCCAGTCTTCACCACGTAGCAGCACATAGAATACAGTTAGTGGTAATCAGGCAGGTTGTGGAATCCAAATGTAATCAGCAGGCTAAGGAATTCTCAAACAATTGGCTTCAAGTTAGGTACACTTAAACCACCATCAACATAAAGAACGTGCACAACAGCGACCATGAGTCAGTGACAGGGTCTCGAGATTGGCCTGTACACGTCAACAGACTGTATAAGAAATAGAGGTCGTTTGTTACCTACGACGTCACAGCGGTAACAATCCAACTTACTTCCTTTAGTCCTGGTTTTAATGCTGGGAAATGCCTGGTAATCAGTGATCACTGTTTTGCCACACATGAGTTAAATGATAATAATGTTTTATTTGTGCATTTTATCTTTTATTTGACAGCACCACCACATTATATACTACAAATTTATACATAGAGAGATTGGCCAATAGTTGTAATAATAGAGACACAGTTCGAGATATGCATGCTGATCTTGAGGCTTCGTATTCGAATACAGGCTAGGATCCGAAGTGGCTCCAGGCTTCGTCCTTGAATGAAAAGAAAACAACAAAAATATCAGAATATTTTAGAGTGATGTGGTTTAATACTGTATTTTATAAAAATTTCGCAGTATTCTCGACTAAACAGCCGAGTTTCGTGGAAGATTTCAGCTGTCGATATTTTGGACTCCCTAAACATTTTCAAGGCAAGAAAACTAGTACTGTGGAATAAAACTTTGCGGCCCCTCTAGGGTTTATTTATTTATTTCCGGGTTCGATTCCGGGCTGCGAAACTGGGAATTTTTCTTCCACTAGGGTTATTCCCCATCCCCCCTAAAATCTGGAAGTATGAATGAGGGTGTGAATGTGTGTGTACATTTAATTAAAAATTAATTCAAATCAATAAAACCCCAACGTTCGAAACCACCATTTAGCGAGTTAACACCAATGCTGTTGATCAATTGCTCCAAGAGATTAAAAGCCGCATATTTAAGCTTCGATGTTAAAGGCGGCATATAAATGGAAAAAAATGTTAATGTTAACGTCCTATATGCACTAGACTGGAGTTTTTAAAATTAAATTTCATTTCGTCTTCAGACACTACGTTCTGTTGACTGTAGATATACGTATAGCCTGTTTCTCTTAAAAGTGCTTAAGTAGTTTATGTAAACAAATCCATGCGCTGCTGCTTACCAAGCGGGAGACCTGAGTTCGATTCCCGGTACATGCGTGGGGATTTTCTTCCGCTGAGAGACCTGGTTAGGTCCCTGAGAGGCTAATTGAGGAGCTACTTGACTGAAAAGTAGCGGCCTCTGGCCTCTGTGTGTGTATATATATATATATATATATATATATATATATATATATATATACACATTAGGTGTATATATGTATATATACACCTAATGGATAGTTCAAAAGAGAACATTTTACAGAAAAAGACACTTAGAGAAATCTGGCATATCATCATATTCATCAATCTCAGGTAAAATATACTCACTAAGCCCTGTCTGCATTGACCTCCCAGTGGTGAAGAACAAGGGAATAAAGCTGTGAACAAAGAAATAAGCGTGTTACATTCCAGTAAATAATAAAATAAAGGTGTATGTATGGGAAATTAACTCACATTTAAAACCTGTACTGATTGGTGATGATTATGAGATAGTCATGATAATGATTTGAAAATGATAAAACATTTGAATGCACTGAAATAAGAAACTGAATATGATTTTGATGCATTTAATGCGGATAAACGTTTGCTACCAAGCATTCGTAATTCTGCGTGTAATCGTTGTTTGAAGTGTACTGAAAATGACAGGAAACATCGAGAATGTCCGGTAGAATAAGTTCGTATTATTTGTTATGAAAAACACAGAGTTGTCTTCCTAAATTCTATCATTTTTCCTATGGAAAACTTACTTTGGGACATCCAATGAATTCTGCAAAGTTCCTGTATCCTTCATTATATCACTTTTATCAAACAAATTAGGAACAGAGAATTATTAAAAAGAAAGAAATTCGTATGTATGAACCAAACAACGCGGACAGTTAACAGAAGAAAGTGGAATAATATAAAGAAGGATAGAAACAAGAATAGTAAAAGAAATGTAAGGTTAGGATTGCTAGAAATAAATAATGAACTCACCTCCGGGTTCTCGTTATGATAGCACCTATGCATCTTGTAAGCTGTGTCACATGGATTATCTCCCTCTGAAATTACAACATATACTTACATGAGTGCATTTAAATCTATAAATTCCGTCGTGTGTTAAGCTCTAAAATTTGCAACAATTTCTTTTATTATAAACAGGTTGCGAGTGTGTGATAAAACGAATTTGAAGTCTATTTCTGATACTAAAACGTTCTCATCAAGCAGAACTGCTGTTCTTTTTTTCAATCATTCGTGATAACATCAAAAACAGTGCAGTAAATACGTTGTGATAAACGTCTATATCTCTAGAATGCTCTTTTATTTTTTGTAAACATGAGACAAATTATAATTACATACTATATAGTATATCTTAAACAATTAGCATGGTCTTTCAGTCATTTCATGAAGGTAGATTGTAGTGCTTCACGTGCATGAAGCACACAGCACTTGTTTATGCATGATGGTTTACTTACTGGTATCCTGACAAGTTTTAACAATTCGGTGGCCCTCTTCAAGGATTTCTGGTGGTACGTTCTGCAGTTCCTCTTCTAGATCGAACTTGCCATCTTCTGACATCTATTCAAAGAGCAGAAAGATAATATTAACGGTGAAAAATACGAGAATATTAAATTTTGTAATTCCTTCCCTGATTCAGCTGTAAAACCACTAGCACAAAGCAAAAGAAGGGAAGGATATTCATGTTCCAAACCTTTTTCAACAAGCTGTTTGTTGCAAAAGGTCAGTATTAGGACATAGTATGGTGCGTTTCCGCCCATTTTCTCTAATCCATCTTCTTTGTTCTCATTTTCACTAATATTAATCCCCAGAATACAAGTTTCCGAATCTACAATTCTTAATGCAAGTTCCTGAGAATGTTACCTCGAATTTGACGGAAGAAGCTCTATGCAAATATACAGTTATATTTTGAATTATGTCATTTATATATGCAACTTCTTAATATTTGTATAAGTTATATGGTTTAGACTCTTAGGCTCAAATTAAGAAGTGATATATATTTAATAAACATCTCCCGATAAAATCACAGAAGGAATGTTCTTGAAGCACATTTCAGACCTGCTCCATTTCTTCTTTTCTCCTGCATTTAAATTTTATGGAAAAATAAAGTGAAAACAGAAAATAAAATGAAATGCTCATGACATCAAAAACAGCTTGTCAACTTGTGCAAAATTAAATTATAAATAATTAAATAAATCGTGCAACCCCAATTTATCCGAAACCAAAAAATAATTGCACAATGTAATAATGTGTTCTTCCAGTGCTCATCAAATCATTTAAAATACTTATACCAGAAAATAAATCCTAGAAATTACCACATGTAGTATATAGGAGTGCTTCTATTAACATTAGTTATGCTTAGACTATGATTTGGTCTTAAAACGAATAGAACCTGAGCCTAGATCGTTAGGCCCTAAAACACCATCGTGGAGAGCTCTAATATCAAGAGAGACACATTAAAATTGATTATAAAATGTTTTCCTTAAGCTGATATCTAAGCACGAGACACAGGATAATTAATGTCATAATCTGTGCGGAGCGGCAGTTGACAAAATATCAGTATATTAAGATAATTAAGATATCTCAAGAACAAACATTATTTTTTACACTGATCATGAACAGTTGCGCAGCTAATCTTACAGTGGTCTTTCATTTTAAGCTGGAGTGCGGAATATATGTACAATGCGGAATATAAGCAGCAATTCAGTTACAGAACTGAAAATGTGTTTTTCATTAAGTTGCCATATTCACTCTTTGGACAGTGAATAAGTGAGTACCTAATGCCTCTACTGGTGAAAGGCAGAACGACGAACGACTAGCATTCTAAACACATAATTTATTTCGAGTTTCGAGCTGAAGTACATCCTTTGTTAGCAATAGTATCAAATGAAAGAAGATGATGTGTAATTTATTGAAATAGGATAATATGTTTAGCATATAAATAACCGAACGAGATAGTTCCATGCTAACGTGTGAGGCTCACACTCAGGAGGTCGTGAGTTCGATTACCGTGGCCGACCGCCCTGACGCCTGTCTTTTTTTTCGGGCTCTTTCCGCATCCCCAGGAAAGTGGATAATTACACCCCCAAATTTCCGTCACTGTGTTTCATTTCAACTCGGTCTTTCAGTGTCGGAAGTGGACGAGTTTAGCGCTACTGTGTGAAGACTATAGGAAATCTAACTACTGTTCTCAGCTAATGAATGACATTCTAGTCACTTCACCGATGGCTGCTGGTGTGGAAATTAATCTCTAACACACGTTAGAGACCCTCACACTGGCTAGTGCTACTCGCCTGGATTCCAACACCCCGTAGGGGGCTCTCATTTCATCCCTTCCTCCCGGGGTCTGACATACAATAGCCTCAACGGTTGGCTCAGAGTGCACTTACCTTCTTAAATACTCGACCTCTACCTCTCTAGCATATAAATAAACCTAACAAACACTCAATTATTATTGTAAATTAAGCAAGACGTAAAAATAAAACGTGAATAAAAATTAACTTACCGCAGCCAGCTCCATCATCACGCATTTCACAAAGCACTGAAACATGAGAAGCAACAAATGTGTTAGTTTTCAACAGAATTGAAGAATGAAGCAAAAAGAAATATAATGGAAGGTTGCATTTAAATGTTAAAACAGCTTGGCCTCTTTAAAAGAATACTACTCAAATGTACACGTATACATTAATTAAGGTGTAAATATGTAGTTATATATGCCTTTTGTATCGTCAAATAAGAAAGAGGGCACCCTTAAAATAACAAAACATAAAAATGTACAGGAAAACAAACAGATTTTCATAAGCTGAATTTGGGATCATGTGCTTTTCAACAGCCATATTTGGAATTCATTGCATGCACTGGCTTACTTCCTTACTGATTGCAAAAGTGTAATTTAATATTTTAAACTATACTATTTTATGCATTTTCATAAGAATATCTTCTTTGATAAATTCTATGACTGCTATTTACCAGCTGCAATGTTAAGAGCTAACAATTTTAAATATAGTCTATGGTCACTCTTGAATCACTGTAGTAATTCAAACGTTATTTAAATATCACAATGTAACATGTTTTCAAGTTCCTACGTACTTCTTTGTAAAATTTCCGAAACCGTACACTTTTATGTAACTCCTGAATATCTAGAAGCATTACTCATAATTTTAAAAGTACTTTAGCCTATTAACTGCAGTATCACCAACAGGATATATTGAACCTCATTTCTACATTATTTGAGGTAAGAGCTTCCTTAATCATGTGTACCAATGCTTACCTTATAGGTGTCCAGGTCATCATCTTCTATTTCTCCTTTGATGAATTTAGAGAAATATCCTGAAACATTAACACAATTGCATGAAGGTTTGCATTTTGTAAATAAAGATCAGTTTTAATGTTCCCAATAGTCACATATATGAGATTTGTAAGTTCTTAAAGTTACTTATATTAATTTTAATTGAATTGTTATGCACTTTTTAGCATTTATTCATAAACCGAATGCTCATGACAAACCGATCGCCCGTTTTTTACATTCCTCTGAACCATCTATCTACATAGCGGTAATATTTGGTTATTTTGAGTAATTCGTGGATAATTAGTTTCTTTCCTGTATCCTTTACAGAGTAAAGTTCATAGTCTCAAACTCTAATGCTATATATTTAGCAAATGTTGGTTCAAATAAAATAAGAAATTTAGCTAGTTATGCATTTCTATTTTGGAAATGTTATTTCAAAATATTTCACTATTTCGGAATATTCTAATCAGGAAGTCAGCAGCTAATTTCTAAATCCAATACTTTTTGGAAACTTTACAAAATTCTTGAACGGGGATACGGTGGTTTAGCGGACGAAGTGACTGACTTCCCAACTCTGTAAATCTAAGTATGAATGTTTAAGATTCTCGAACTCCTTCATGTCTGAAAATGTCACGTGAAAATGCTGAGTACCTTCTATTGTTTAGATTTCCGTTAAGTTGTAAGTTTTCTACACCGGCCATCATTTTACAATAGAAGATGAGTTATTTGGTGTATCGCACCAGAGAAACCTGTAAATCCTCTCGCCAGGCGGGCAGAGACTGGGCAATGTCTAAGAGAACAGAATAAACATCCTTCAAGAAAATGTATGCAACTAAGAAACTTGATTCGGAGGTGAGAAAAGCATTTTTTGGGCTTAAAGGCTTATTGATCACCTTATTCTTTGCATATAGGACTCCACAAACTAGTTCGTTATCCATAACTTTCAACTTAGGACGCTACCTTGGAAGCAATTTAGTTCATTCTTTGATTTCATCCTGGGAAAGTGGTCCCTATTTGACGGCTGTCGTAGTCACAGAGCAAAAACCTTGTTGAGCTCAGAGTCATCAACACTATACGGTTTATGTGTAGCCAAATTGAAGGAATTACTTCATGTTTAATCTCTAATTTTGGCTTCAATCAGTGTTAAACTTACACCGACAAATTCTATTTGGTTGATCATTTCTGCAAAGTAGTTCTAAATGAAGTGTTTAAAATTGTTTCCTTTAAGGAATCGGTTCAAAGCCAGAAGGATTTAAAGCAGTTAAATGCATCGGATGCTTGTGCATTCTGCATACCTTAAAATCTAAATGAATCTTCAATGTCTGCAGTATGTAATTAAAGCTATTGTAGAAATTACAGATGAGGTCAGCAGAAAGATTTGACGCTTCTTCTCCAAAGCTGGCCAGAAATGTCCTTCAAATCATTTTAATACTGTTCATCCATGCCACAGCATATCACGGTAATTCATCATAGTGTACTCAAAGATCAAACCGTCTAATTTGGTTTTTGAAACATTTGCAGCCATACTTCCCTCGCTTGATCCCTGAGAGAAAGTAACCACTTAGGCTGAACATCGCCCACGTCAGCCAACTGTGCAAAATAGATTTCATTAACAGCTAATTTCCTATTTTACAAAAGAGAAGAATTGGCATAGCAGAATTGCATTATGGGTTTTATCGATTTCGTTGGTCAGTGACTTAAGTTTGATTCAGATCTCATACAGTAAGCAAGCACCTCATTAATCAACAATTAGACTTTCGCTGCAAATAGCATTCTCCGATTTTCAAGTCGCTGACAACAAAGATGTTGACGATAGCAGATGTTATAAAAACTTTGTGTTGTGTATTTAATAATAACCTGCATCAATGTTGCAATTTCATACTTGTGAGTCAGATAAAATAGAAGTGGTTATATTGAATATATTTCAAAATCTGAGTATAAGTGCTGTAAAATAATTAATGGCAGTACATGAACTAACATGAAGTTATAGAGTAAACTAGCAATACTAAATTTATAAAGAGTTTATACAACTGTGTGCTATAACAGTAACAATTTCGTGGCACTGTAAAGGAATTTTAGTAATCCTTACCTTTGTCGACGCCGCCAACTGTTTGCCTGCATTTGCCGTCCACATCTTTGGCCTTAGCCATGGCTCTTCCTGTCATAGCCTGTTAAGAAAATTAAACACGTTAGCAGCTGCACAGAACTACAGTAGTGTTCTTTCTGCTACATTTTAATTGATATCCAAACATTTGTTGAAGGTTGAACACAGTTTAAAGGCCAGCATTTCTGGGAAGCAATCTGTCAGACAGTCTTAACTCTGAGTTCGAAAACGGTGCAGTGTTTCAAAATGACAGTCTCATTGTAGACTCAGTCTATGTCATCAAGTGAGTATTACACGAGGAAGGTGTTCAATGTCTGAGCTGCTTTTGTCACCTGAGTAAATTAGTCCATATCACGATTACCTAGCTGTATTCTATAAGCAATGTAATCCAATTTATAGTCTGATCAAGTGCATGTGAAGCTTCACATGCGTTAAATTGAGACATTCCCACAAGAGTGATATTATTAGGCATCTTTGTGTTGGGGAGATTTCATCTTGAACCAAGAAAGAGTTAAACGATTTTCCTCTCTACAGACTCCGAAGTTTCTGTTTTCAAATGACGATGCAGCAACTCTCGAGGGTAATAATAAGAAGCAAATTATTCCGGAATATATCTATATCTATATCTATATATATATATATATCTAATCAATGCCTTCGAATTTTCTCAAAATATAAAACAATCCGTTACAGACATTTAAGTTTCATGCTGAAAAAATATAAATCTTTGTGTTAGAGTGCTCAATAAAATTGTTTCTCTCCAGAGAACTTGCCACTTAACAGCATCTAGCATCTTTTACACTTTGGAAAGTGTAAAAGTGAGTTTTTATTTATGGATACTCTTTAACTGCTGCTGTTCTCAGCGTCCCAAAATATCATCGCCCTCCACCGGATTTGAACTTATGACCTCGAGAGGCTAGCTTGTTATTCCTAGACCACGGAGGGGGAGACAATTGGAAAGTGTGCTAGATACGACAACGAAGATTTTGAAAACATTATCCTAACTATTTTCATATAGGTACAGATGTATATAACCTCTTGCCTTACATAGTTCGCAAATTAACTAAAACAAAGACAGAGAAACATAAGTTTGAAAAAAGTGGAATATTATCCATTTATGTAACTATAAATGCATAAAGGCACTTGTAGGTATTTTTGGCATACGGTATCAATAATTTATGCATATTATTACTACACTAGAAAAATACGTTTGTTTCTAAAGCTTCTTCTCCCAATAAAATGCAATAGAATGATACTTGTGTGATAATGGTTTCGAACATTAAAAATAAGAATGTGGCAGAATTTAATTGATTCCTTAGATATTTATTGAGAAGACCCAAATGGTACAAGGAAGCAGAAGCGTTCAATATATCCTTATAAGAGGAAATTCACTTTAGAATGCTAATTAATACTAGTTGGTGACTGGAATGTAATACAATGTCAGTCTAACTGAGAAAGGTAATAGAGTTTAAATCACTCCTACCACAATTTCACTTGGAAATACAAATAAACCAACGCCGGAGGAGAGGTTCTCATATTTGAGTAGCGGCTGATGACAACGATGAACAAATTATGGTCTCATAATCACGAGAGATTAGTTTAAGGGTATTGTTAGCCCATTTTGGGTTTGATGAAGCCTGATCTTTCAGTTATCACAAGTTCCATTAGAAAGAAGTCAGTAACTACACCAAGTCCACTAAAAGTTACACTGATTGTCTACTCATATTGCATTTATATGGAGTGATTTGACAATGACACTATAGCAGCAGTTGCACCAAATGTTAGCTGCAACTAATAACATTAAAAATGTTTCCCATATAGTGATAATTTCTCATATTTGGGGGCGAAAACCCAAGAGAAATAAGGGAATTATCACTAGATTTTACGATAGAAGCTTTGGAGGCCGTCCCTCGTATTTACATGAAAAATGATGACGTGTGCACCAAATTTATTTTTGCACCTGTTGTGGAGGGTTACATCAGTCAGAGTTCTGCCTGTGCCAACTCTTCAAATAAACATTCACTTAAAATAGTTGAGAAAAGTAAACTTATATGTGATAAACGTGAATAGTTCTTAGAAAACCTATGAGAGCATATTTACATAACTTTATTTGTTATAATAAATATTATTAATCCCTTAGTTAATTATGAAACTGCGAGTGCTTTTTATTCACATTTTAAAGCCTGGATTATTAAATAAAAAGCACTAATAAAATACATAAATCACCTAATCTGAGGGCTACTCAAGAGGTGAACCTATATCCTAGGCTAAATTGCAACAATAAATGCAAACGTTCCAATTCTGGAACATTTTATTATAATGGTTTAGTTTATGGTGGAAATTCTAGGTAGGTAAGTCAACTTATCTTGGGCTTCCTAGAGGGAAACTTCTCTGAGCATCCCACCAGTGTGACCGAAGTCATCAAGCTTTGGATAGTTACACACCTCTGTGCGCCTCAGTTGACCGAGGGCCTATAGCCTCCTGAGATTTATCATCTCAACCGTTCCTCCTGGAGGTGATATGTACGAAAGATCAGCGTTGAGTCGAGGTTTGAGGTGTCCTCTAGTGCCTGTATTCCATATGTTTATATGTTTTAATTGGAGCGAAAAACTTATTACCTTATACCCCTAAAAACACCGGGTTCCCACAAATGAAATTGAATAAAAAACTTAGAAGATCCCAAACCTTATTTCTGTATTACAAACCTAAACCTTACATTCTAATTAACATTTACGTACGTTTTATTTTACTTCTTTAACATCGTTTAATCGGACAGGTCATATAGGACAGAATGAATAAAATGGATGAAATCATGCCCTAAGGTTTATCTTCTGGAGTAAGGAATGCCCTAGTTTAGCAGGGAAGTCATCCTAACTAGATTCGAGCTTTTGAGAGCAACTGTGACATCTTCCCCGGTTCCGCGGAAATGGCATCGTTTTTAATATCATCGTATTCCTTTAAGAACATTTTAAAAATATTTTGCGTTTAGTTAGAATATTGCTTGTCATGTTTTCTTACATAACTTCAACATTTTCTTAATTATACAGCTTTCTTCTAAAACATAAACTTTTCCAATATTCTTAGCACGTTAGTGCGATTCTTAAAATGCAAGCGCATTATATTAAGTTATTAAAACACGAAAAACGAAAGCTTTAGATTATACCAATAACACAAGAATGTGTATCGAGTTCTTTAGCCTATCCTCTAATTATTATTATGTAACATGTTACCTTCTCAAACACAAACTTGCATGTCGAACCGAAATTACATCAAATTATACTGCATTATAATTGACATAAGCATTTTCAGAAATTGTCTTTCTGCTAATTTTCTTGTAGGTGTAAGGGCTTTAGGCATAGTGAAATGTTTTAAGAGCTGGTTTCTATGCGATGCCTTTGAAATTCTGTTCTCTTTGCAAGGCCAAGAGATAGAAACAAGCGAATAACATTCCGATTTGAAAAAAGTAAAGTATTGGCAAATTCAAACAAGTAATAAAAATATCTCGAAAATTAGTTCACTCAAAAGAAAAATGAAGTATTTGACTTAAATTGTGTGTTTTAACGATATCTACATTTTTATTTAGTAAGTTTTTGTCTGTCTCTTACTGTCCAAAGTCATCCTGGATGAAGAGGTCTCCTAAGGACATTTCTAGAAAATTCAAGGTATGGCTTAAAAACTGTCATGGAGTCGCCTGTTGGTATCCGTCACTGGATATAGTGGAGTATAGTGTTCATTAAGTAAGCGTCTCCAAAGAGAGAAGGTTGGACATCCCTGCGTTAGGTGCAGAAGGCGGATGAAATAGCGAGTCATCTATCGTGTGACTGCGACACTTGCAAGAAGACTTTAACCAATGCATTGTGCAATTACATGAAGTTCGTAAGATTTCACTAACAATAACCTCCTTTACAAAATATTCGGGCGTTCTGAGAGACTAGAAAACAAAGGGGTGCGTGCACATTGGATCCAGGTGCTACTAGTGTAAACCATTTGTGAAACTTACGAGAGCCACGTTGATGGCCGCAGCCAGGACAACGATGATGGCGACGGTCTTCTGCATGTTGTCAGATACGAGATGGTGAGGTAAGGTTGGAATACTGGCATTTATAAAGCTAACATGCAAATAACGACACGAGTAGGAGGATCCGCAATAACAGCAATCATTTGCGAAACGCCTCTACGCGTGCTCTAGGTCACATCGTAAATAATGGCTTCATTCCTTTAAGCTCTTTTTTCTGCAATCAGCTGAACGATACACGCCATCCTTTTTGACCTCATCGCAGGAGAGGCGTGAAATAATGGTCCTCTGGAACAAAGAGGAGTAAGTCGTGCGTTAGATTGAAGACATAAAGGACCCATTATCCAGTAAATGATTGCAATAAGGGTCTTACCCGCATCACTTATTATTGCTATTTACGTCTCCATTTTGTGGAACTCGGCAATGGTTACGAAACTTCGTAAAACGACACAACTATGAACAACTTGCAAGTGGACAGAAATACAGGAAAACTCACTTCTTTCTTTTCATCTATTAAAGGCACATTGTAGTTTCTGAGGAAAGGAAAAAATTTTTTTTCTTTTTCTTTTCACTATTTAAAACTTCATTCTTTTCCGCATTCATTGAGGTATAATATACTGATTGTTGCACATTTTATAGTTGTCAAAATAGCATATAAATAACATGCTGCATCTGCCACACCCTTTTTTACTTTCTCTACTGGTAAGTAGAGCAAGTATTGCATTCCACCCAAAAATTCGATGTCAAGATTTCACCGGAAATATATGTTTTGAGACCCCTGAGTCCAAAAAGAGCATTTTTAGAAAAAGGTCCGTGCGGGTCAGTCTGTGGACAGCATAAATCAAAAACGAAAAACCAGTTAAAAACCAAAGTAGATATTTTAAGTTCAATGTATTTCAAGGATGCGACATGAAGATTTTGAAGAAAATAGCCCCACCCTAAACTACCCTTTACATGGCAAATTTTTCGAATATTTTTATTTTCTTGAAAATGGCTCAAACGACTTTGATTAAAATGCAATATGTTTAAGACGTTTTTATGACAAATGAAATGTATATTTTGAATTTTCTGGCTATAGCCTATGTAGTCCTGTTTACTGTGGATGACTTTTGAATAACTCGTAAACCGTAAGAGAGAGAGAGAAAAAATCTTACTGTTCAAAAAATGTAGACCTTGCTAAAACACACAATATATGTCTGAGTAAACTTTTTTGTAGAGTGAACCATTTCGGAGATATTCGTTATTTCTGTCAGTTTCAGAAAACAAAAACGTTCGTGAAATGCAACACCGCTTTTCATTTTTTAATGTTAAGCGTGCAAAGAGAACGGGATATCAAATACTATCGCTCAAAGCCTACTGTATATCCATATTTCCCTTTCACCTACAAGGAAATAAGCAATAAGATAATTTCTGTAAATGTTTATCTCAAGAAACACGAAGACGATATAGGAATAAGAGTTTGTAAGAATGGTTAGTACAAGAGCAGAGAAAGTCATGTGAGTGCAACACATAATATTTTTTAGTTTTTTGTATTTTCCCGTAACTTATAATTTTCCACATGTACGTACCATTTTCTGCAACATATTGCATCAACTCAAATTTTCTGACCTGCTAAAATATTAAATGAACTTTAAAATGAGGAGCCATATTTGACATACAATTTAGAAACTGTTATGTTATGTATTACACAAATTGAGATACTTTTCTAAAATTATATACTAACAGCAATTTTTTGTATAACATTAAAATTTTATAAAACTGTAAGAAATACTGTTTTCTGGCTTTACCATAACTTTAACGCTAACAATGCCAAGCCTTATTCCAGAACTTATACTATCAACGGAGGTGACCATCACTGGTAACAAAATGTCTCAGCAATTTTTATGACACGGTGCTTCTTACTTGAGTACTTAAATAATTAAATTCTGAAACCTATTCGTTAATTTTCTTTCCACTTCTAGTTTGGATCTCAATGGCTCTTTAGATGCTGTTAGGCATTTAGCTTTCGTTTACAATCCATCTTCTGTTTCTGATATAAGGACAGCATCATCTGCGTAACATATTGTGTGAAATCTTGCTGTTCCCATCTTGTATCCCAACTCTTTTGGCAGATCTTCAATTTTTTCATCCTTAGAAATCTTCATTAATAAGAACCATTATAAAACGCTTGTGAGAAATGCTACACCACTAAGTCATTCTTTACAAATGCTCAGACGCATCAAATTTTATATTTCAAGATAGGTCATGTTTTACAAAAAGAATAAGTAAATGTATGTTTGCGTTATTCTACAGCCTGTGACGCTATCTATAACTTTTTAATTAACCTGTTCTTTTTCTATACTTTTACCGAGTGAGATGTATCGATAGACAGTGGAGTTCAATATTGCGCACTGGGAATTCATTTGTTTCTAACTGGCCATTGTTATTTTTTCTAGCTTCTTGCGAGTCTAATACGCACAATATGGATCTAATATGTCGTGTCCAAGGGGAACAGAAAGTTAAAACTTGGCCAAGTCTTCTTTCCCGTTTTCCGGGGCCCGGGAAAGCCTTTTGAATACATGTAATTCAGCTTTCTCGTTCTGATTATCTTGACAGGGCTGGCTGGAGGCAAGAGTTAGTGTCATATTGGACCTTTAGGGACACCGGCTTTGTTAGCGCACATCATCGTCCGAATCTAGTCACCCTTTGAGTGTCATGTTCATCCCTTTCTTCCAGAGCTTATATTGAAAGCCTACGTGACGTGCTCCAGTTGGAAGCTTTCTCTACCATCTACCATCTATCCGCTTCATTCTGAACGATTCTTGTATATTTTAACTGGTAAATCGCTAAGAGATACTAAAAGATTTTCATATGAAAAATATAAAATACAGAATTAAGGCCTAATAAATATTTTTATGACATTAGCCATTTCCAAGATATTGGTTCATATTGGTTTGCATTTTCCAGTAGGTCCTACTCCTACCATGCCATACTTTAAAGACAAATATAACATCAGCACCTTCATTATAGTGGACCTAATGATTGACAGTCGTGCAACAATCCCAAAACTTTCTGCCAGCAATTTTCCATCCACTAGCAGCTGTGTATAGAAATTGGCCTCATGGCATTAAAATGCTCACAAAAAATGTTGAAGAATCATTTGAATACCATATGTTAAAGTGAATTATGAATATTTTCGATTTTGTTTTAACTTGTTGTTTAACCATTTTTGTATGTGTATTCAATAATCTAATTTGTTAGGTTAGTAATCTCTGCCATTAATTTAGGCTATCTTCACTTCTTGAGAGATTTACTAAACGTACATTTTAAGTACTAAGTCACGATTCTTTTAGTTGCTATGCAAAGAGTACTAACTTTCAAAGCCAATATATAGCGTCCCGCTTTTTAGAGATTTGACTATGAGTTAACCTCCTGTATCTCCCTTGTACCTATAACAACAATTTCTAGAAACATTTACCTCCATTAACATGAAGTAGACAGAAAATAACCTTTTCTAACGATAGTTTGTAAATATATAAAGATAAATGAAAGTAGTCAATCAGTGCATGTAGCACCAATATATTTAATTTTGTTTCTGACAGTTACTTTCTTTAAATGGTACATACAAAGTATTATTTGTTTCTATGGCTGCTATGGTAACAGTTAAGTTGTTGATTAGTGCGTCAGATTTTGAATGAAGAAAACTGCTTTATTCCTGATATAAGTTTAAAATAAATAGCAGACGCCGAAAGGATTGAAATATAGTAATGACTAGTAGTGCCCAACTTTTCTCTTATGAGCTAGTGGGGTCACCTGCTCCCTCTACCCCACCTCCTACCTTCACCCACTTAGGTAACCAATCATAACATAACGTTGTTTTTGCGTCTCATGAATGCGTCATAGCTTGGTGAATAGTGGGTGGAGGCAAAGCCGCCTTCTCTCCTTTTGCATACAGTTTATCACTGATGATGACGATAATCGGGATTGAAGTGGATGACAGAAGACGTACGCATTATGAAGTAAGCATACTTTTCAATGAAACCTGTCCAAGTCGACAATCTGTTTCGCAGACAACCATGGATAGAATAAAATAAAAAAAATGCAACGAACCGTACATAGAAACGCAGAGACAAAAAGAATGTTAAATATCTCAAAATATTAAATTATACGCGTCCGAGTGAGTGAGTGAGTGAGTGAGTGAGTGAGTGAGTGAGTGAGTGAGTGAGTGAGTGAGTGAGTGAGTGAGTGAGTGAGTGAGTGAGTGAGTGAGTGAGTGAGTGAGTGAGTGAGTGTGGTTTAAGGGCCCATCGACAACTAGGTCATTTGGGCCCGTTGACACGTTCGAGAATATTTTAAAATACATTAATTTTAGTTTCATTGGCACTGTGCGTTACTTATGAAAACCTCTGTATAGTGTACACATTGGATCAAAATTCAAATATCACTAATTTAAAAAGTATTGCATAGAATACATTCGCTAAATGAATTACTCTAAGGCGGATATTTTTATATTAAGCTCTGGCAGTATGCACCACGTCACTTCCACACAAACATTATGATCTGGTTGTTGTTGTCTTTCCATAGTGTAACCTTTTTATTGTGTGTGCATTATTACGAGGGCAATACTTCAAATTTTAGAATGTCATGTTTCTAAAACAAATTAAATGTGCTTATATTTTAGAGCCATTTCCTAATGTTGTGCTAGTTGATTACCGTGTAATTTGTTCAATTTGTCTCGAATAATTTGTTAATTAAGATAATTTTAAGATTATGTATCCATAAAAAATAAGTTTCGCTAGGGAACATTTCTGGGATACGATTTTTTGCCATTTTAAATCGTCATTAACCTCCAAATAATGTGAAGATTGGCTTAGAAATGTACTTGGTAAAGAAGGTCCATATAACGCTACAATTTATAATTTGTAAAGCGAATTTAAAACATTATTTTTTGGTGATGAATTTCATTTAGTCACCCAATAACTGCTTCTACTGATGGAAATGCTGCCGTTGTATGAGAAGTGCTTGAAGAAGATCGACAATCATCTTAGGCATCACTTTGATTCTCCAAACAAAACTCCTTCGTGCATATTGTGAATGTCTGAATAAACTTAATAATTTTGATGCAGCAGGTTTATGCTTACATGGACATCTTTATAAGCCATTTGAATAAGCACTGAAATCGATAACTACACCTGAGAGAGGAGCCTCGGCAAAATTATTCTCAGAACCAATACAATACCGTCGATGTATCGATGCAATTGATCCTCAGTGGTATCGAATTATTTTAATATATTGTGACACAATCTCTGTCACAGTTTAACTACATTCTCTCACAAACAACTGGCTCCGACGATACACTCACTAAAACTGCTTCATACATTCACTGGCCCAACTTGCCTTCTCTCAACTCTGACTGCTCTGGCCGTCCCGACTCGTTTATATAGGCCAGAAAAAATTATCAACGAATTGTCTGGAAATGGAACTTTAACGAAATTTCCTACAGACAAGCACATGAATAGCTTCTAGAACTGCGTACACTTAGGCCTTGTTCTGACCGATTCGTTGTCGTCGGCCACATGTTTACAAGCAGTAGTGTAAGGTAGTAACACCAATTTTCCCTTTGAGCGGCGGCTAGCGTCACAGTAAGATGTTCAATACTTTTTCAATACTCATTAATGCGCGCTTTTGTGTTCCAGACCGTTGCTGGCACTTGTCTAGCATAAAGTAAAATAAAAGGACGACAGAAGTCGAGAGCGAAGTATTGCTGGATTTATCGTTTCGAACCTCGTCTTGACTAGTTATCTTGAGCTGAAACAATGCTCTTATATATAAGTGAAAAATGCAGGAGTGAAAGATACTTATGCAGCGCTGACTTGTGAATGAGCCTCATTTAGCTAACGCGTCATATCGTATTTGTTCTCCACTTGCTTGGTTCAAATTGTACTTGACTAAAGCATCCAGCAGAAAATAATAGAACCTGAGACGCGAGATGCCCAGCGCTTAAAAGCACTTGTTTTTGTTTCAATCTCTTTGAGACTACCGGGCACATTAAGGTCATACTCTCTGCATAAGCTTTCCGAAGAGATAACTACGTTTTGTGAATCAGTTTTCGAAGAATAAAGTGATTAAAGTAACTAGACTTCTCATTTGTCACAATACTTAAATTTGGTTTCTTAGCTAAGTCCCAAAAACTTTAAAGCTCCTTTATGGTTAGACTCTCGTGACTCTTATCTTTAGAAATAAAATTATACTGTTTCGTGCTAAATAATCGATGTTTCGCTTCAGAGATTGTCCTTACGCCGAAACAGAATAATGTGCAGTATCTTGCTGTCAGGCGTTTAGCATCCGAATTCTCTAGGTTAAAGTTAACAGGGTCGAGATGCTGATTTTCCGTGTTTCCCGTACTTAAAATCTTAAGAGCGGTCTAATTTTTACACATTATAAGTAAAAATCACACAACATATAGTGATACAATCAAATGCCTTTCATGAGGTTTGAATTATACAAATAACATACCACTAATATTAATATTCAATAGTGTTTGCTTATGAACTACATTCAAAACGTATTTGCTATAATCTTCGTAAGACTTAAAGGCATATGGAGGCGGGGCGTACTGCGGACTCCAGCGAATCCTACGCTTGCCCCTCCTACCAGCGCTGCCGAATGTGGTGCATGCATCTCACATCTCACACACCCTTATGTACAGACCCTCTGCCGGTACACGCACTACGCTTGGCAACAGCGCTCTGCTTGAGCATTGGCTAGCGTTCACATGCCTTTAACTTTTGCGAGCGGTATAGTAAGTCTTTAGGATTCTAAATGCATATAATCTCGAAATTGTTCGATATGACATATCTGTCTTCCATTGCTCCAACACGAGAAAATGTTACGACTGCCAAACTCTAAATGGACAGAAGAGAACCTCCCCCCTTCAGTCCTTAAAACTCATAGTAGTTTCCTAGAAAAGGTAACACAGATTAAATCCAAATTGAACATTCCTAACACCAGAGAAAATCTACTTATAAGAGAAAATCCATTGGAATTATTGCAACCTACCTTCAGTTTGGAATTAATAGAGGAAATAAGTAAATCAGACACACCAAAAGAAATACAAAAACTTCTAGCTCTGGAAACAATCAATACTAGGTATCCCACAGAAGAATGGCTGCACATATATACTGATGGATCCTCCAAGGAAAACCTTACTGGAGCTGGAGTTACGTGTTCACATTTTTCCTTTTATCATTGTGTTGGCGGAGACACAAGAAATTATGATGGAGAAATTGAGGCTATACACATTGCTCTCCGACAATTATTAAATCTTCCCTTAAATAAATTTAACAAGGCAGTAATTCTTTCAGATTCTAAAGCTGCAATTCAGGGAATATGTTCAAATACTACAAAGAAGTCAACAAAAATTAAAGAATGCTACAAAATGTTAACACAACTCCAAAAAGTTAATAAGACTGTTCATCTCCAATGGATTCCAGCACACTGTGGAGTCATGGGGAACGAAGCTGCAGACTCACTTGCAAAGAAAGGCACAACAATAAAACAAAAGTCTAAATTCAATTTCTCATATTCCTCAATAAAACGCTTGATCATTAAAAATTTTTCTCATTCATACCTACAAGAAATAGAAACAAATGCCAAAGATAAAAAATGGATTACACTACTTTCCAACCCAGATATAATCCCCCAGAGACCAAGGAAAACAGCGGTTACAGCCTTCCGACTATTGACAAATCACGACTGCTTAGCAAGTCATCTCTACAGAATAGGTATCTCAGCTTCACCAATATGTGTCCTGTGTAACGATCCAGCAGAAATGAACGAAGACCACTTGAAGACCTGTGAAGCATTAAGATCAGAAGAAACTACAGTTCAAAAGTATTGGAAAGCACGAATGCTAATGGCTTCATTGCCAGATGCAAGGCACTAGAAAACAACAACATATCTGTCTTGTAACAAAGATAAGCTCTGTAGCTCAAAGTGAAAACTGTAATGTCGGGTTTTTTATTTTGGTGTTTTGGAAAATTTATTGTGTTTCTTTTGTTTGGCAATGCTATTTACAGGATGCCATGGCTAGTGTTGTGTACATTGCGAGCATGTATCAAACTTCAGTTGTAAAAAACAATCACAAAATGGAGATAACGAAGTTTGAACTTAGAGTCCTTCTAAAGCACTACTGAAAACAAGATTATAAAGTCGCTGTCGTAGCTCGAAGAATATGTGAAGTGGACCGAGAAGGTGTCGTTAGTGAGCGTGTGACACAACGATGGTTCCAATGTTTCAATAATGGATGCGAAAACACTAAAGATTTACCACGTTCTGCAAGACATAAACAAGGGAGTATTGAGGATACACGCCAAGTTTTGCGAGAAAATCCGCAAAAATGTACCCGTAAGCTTTTAGAAGAAATTGGTACATCAAAACTTACCATACATCGCCACATTAAGACATTTGGAAAATCATACAGAAGCTGTAGATCCGTACCTCGTGAACTGACACTTCAACAGGCTCATGGTAGACTGGATATCCGTCGTCAGCTTATCCATAATCCCATGGATGATAGATTTTTCAGAAGAATTATCACTTGTGAAGAAAAATGGGTATATTACCGAAACCCTGATCCTTCGAAGTAGTGGCTTGATCCCCGCCAACCTGCCAAAATCATCGTTAAAAAAATCAGTTCGGTTCCAAAGTAATCTTGTGTATCTGGTGGAATTCTGAAGGTGTGATTCACTGGGAGTTTGTTCCAAATGGGCGGGCGATAGATGCGGATGTTTATTCTCAACAACTGGAACGAGTTTATGAAATTTTGAGACAGAGATACCCAGCATTAGTTAACCGAAATAGGGGACAACGCAAGACCCCTTACTGCACGAACAACCATGGAAAAAAATTCAGGAATTGGGAGGAATCGAACTGTTACTACACCCAGCATACAGCCGTGATCTCGCACCATCAGATTATGGCCCATTTTCTGCGTGGAAGAAATTTTGACAGCATTGAAGCAGTGCAAGTGGGTCTCACCCAATTCTTCGCATCAAAAACCAGAGACTGGTACCATCGTGGGATGATAAATCTTGCTGAAAGATGGCTCAAGACCATAGAATATAATGGTCTGTACTTTGAAGAAACTGGATTAGTTTTTGATTTTGAGATGTTATAAACATATTTGCCCATATTGTGTATCCTCTTTCAGAATGAATTGGGAGAACATACTCTAGAGTATAACATATGGCTTAGAGGGCACAAAAGTAAAGAATGGTGTAAACATTACTTTGGATCATCTGTTGCTATGAAAGTTTCTGCAGCAGATATCTTATGAAAGATATACCACTTTACTATCTGGTGGTTATTTCAAAACCTTCATTCCTGACAAACGAAGCTGTATATGGGCCAGATATCACAATTGTAAATGAAGAGTGTGTTAACTATGTTGCCAAGAGGGGAGTGCAAGAATGGAAAGTCAAAGGGATTCAACTTAGTGGTCGAGGACCAGAAACTAAAACAAGCTAATATTTTCAAGCTATTACAGACATACTACAATCTCTAATTTACCTGATGTTGATAGAACGAAATCTGCCATCTATACAACCCTGTATAATTGCTCATCTACTGATGAAAGCCCATAACATAGCAAATGTCCTTCTGAATAAAATTCGTGATGTTTCGCAACAGAAGTTTACAGAAGGAAAAAACGCAGAGAGCCATAAGGGTATGTATACCGTTATCTTCTACTATGCTTGTAAAACACTGCCATTGTAACAAAGACTAGCCTGCGCCGAACTGTTGTCATGATGCATCCAAGTTGGAACTCAGAATGCAAATGAAAGTTTACATTCCTCAACTTGAATAAAGTGTCCCAAGAAAACGGTTGTTTCCCGGAAAAGATTAGATACAACATTTATTGATGAAATTTCTGAATACAACTGAGGATCTGAGAATGGATAGCTTCAGAAGAAAGAAAAGCCAGAGTTCACCTGGGAAATAAATTACTGGAATAGAAAAAAAATGGGCTTGAAAAGAGATTCACATAGAAAGTATACAAATTGCCGCTCCTCATCAGCAAGCTAAAGTCTACCAGAAAGAAGAAGATGGTGCTGAAAATATATGCAGGGGACACTAAGAAAAAGAATGGAAAGAGATTCATAATTTAAAATATCACAGTATGAAAAATAGAAAATGCTCATAACTGAAAAAACCACTACATTAATTTTATTGAAATTTACACAGAATACTGTTTAGAATGAGGGAACTAATATATGAAAATTTAAATAAATAGAAAAAATGGCAGAAAGTCCTATAACCTGTCCTAAGTCTTCTTAAAGGGCAACTCTGCACCCAGAGCAAGTTACAAGCTGATAGCTGGTAGATATAGGTAGGAATTCTTGCTAATTAATTCCTCAAAAACTCCACTAGGTAAGCATGGACCAACTAGAAATGGTACAGGAATATATTTTTAATAAAATGTTAAGAGCAAAAGGAAGATGATACTAATACAAAATTCTTCTACTCCAGCATCAAAACCATTGCGATGGGAAAAATACTGCTGAGTGGCTGCTTTGTATAGCTGGTGAACTGGTGGCATGGGGATTACCCAAATTAAAGACGGTAGAAGAGAATTTAATCCTTCGAACTAGGATCCTTGTTGGTTACTTCCACAACAATGTCAAGGATACCAAGGAGAGCATCGTGGGTTTTATTAATCCAGAACAGCGTCCTCAAAATAAACGACTGGAAAGTTCTCGAACGCAGCCGACACCGCTCGAGCCCGCAAACAAGTCCCTAACCACCAGCGGTCTCTCAGATGTGCTGGTTTACCCTGAAAGGATAATTGCAACCAACGCCGTGGAAGAAACCTTTACAGACTGCACATCAACAGCCCAGCTGCAATACGGTGAAAACTGTAGCCTGATCCTACAACCATGAAACAAATAAAGATGAAGACAATTATTGCTAAAGTTAATGAGGGACAGGAAAGTCGTGGTAGGAAATGAATCATCCCAGCATTCACCTACCGGCCCCAAGCAAAACCAAGTCGTGGGTTAGCGTGGAGGTCTCTGGGATCGAATCCTGGACCTATCAAATGCGAGTTTCACACTTCATTGCAGCGCCAGCTTGCTCAGTAATCATTGCCGAAGCTATATATCTATTACTGCAATCTCTATCACCAGTTCTACTACTGCTGCTGCCGGTGCCGCTGCCGCGCCACCGCCATCACCACCACCACCACCACCGCCGCCGCCGCCGCCGCCGCCGCCACCACCACCGCCACCACAGTAAAGTATACCTACATCCCTTGGTAGAAAACAATAATGGGCCTTAATAGCTTCCAGCTTTGCTACTTGGGCTGGTATACTGCCAGGGTTTAATAAGGAAAGAGTATCGTTAAATTTGTATAACACAGTGACCAGTTATTTAGAGGATGGAACATATATATATATATATATATATATATATATATATATATATATATATATATATATATATATATGGAGAAAGTACCAAGGTGGCGATGACTTGCAGAGTACCGCCGGTGCTATACTGGGACCCATTGTTTGGAATCTTTAATGTAATGAAGTATTTCTTTATCACTTACACTTTCCAGTTATATAAACGAAAGTCATTTAAATGAACAGAACTCCACAAGTTATAACCAAAAATTTCATTATGCATATTTTACGCAGTTGTCATGCAAATATCTTAATTATGAAATATAGTATTTTAATCAAATGATTTGGAGCCACATTTGAAATATTTAAAAATAATGAATTCTTTTCTATGTAATTTATAGTTTTGGGTAGGGAGATTGCCTTGAAAATTTTGGGGTCACATCCTTGAAAGAAGGATAGAAAGTTTGGTATTCAACCAACTTTTTGTATTTGAGTTATGCTGTTCGCAAGAAATTGCCAATGTTGTATATTATCTGGAAAATGCTGGGGATGATGTCGCAGGCAATGATACAATTTGAACAATAAAATGCCAAATTTATTCCCTATGTTTTTTAAACTCCGTTGTTTACCCAACACTGTGATGTTTTATTTGATCATATATCAAATAATATTTGAACTGACTTCTGAAAGACCCTACTACGTGGTTTGTAGAAATATGAGAGTTCAATTATTTAAGTGCAGAATAAACATACATTACATAACAGACATATCGTACATTGTTATATAATTACTCTATTAACATTCTATGACATTCTATGACTATACATTCTATGACAACTACAAAACAAACACCGTATGGTGGGAGGAATTCTTGAAAATCTTATGGCATCTTTAGAAGATAATAAACTTAATCATCAAGTTTGGCGGGTATCGAACGGTTCATTTTAGAGTTATGCTATTCATACCATCACAGGAACCGGAGCTGCCCTATATGACAATAGCATCAATTCCTCATACAGCTCTGGAAAATAATACTACTCTACCTCAAGCGGAAATATTTGTTATTTTAACAAGTATCAGGGAGAGTCTTAAGAAGGGCTACGCTAATACTCTCAGATAGTCACGCGGCACTTGCAGCCCTTATGCTCCTGCAGTTATGTTGATCTGGTTTAGGAATACCGTGGAGACTTCATGATGGATCAATGACTCAACATTTGCGGAAGAGGACTTAGAGCCTCGACCAAAAGGCGATTTTTGTGCCTATGCCCCTGGCGGCGCACCCTCCGGGAGGATGGATGACGCGAATGGATTCTAAGGGCGGCCGGAACGCTACTACGACAGAGCAGGTGGTAGGGTCCTACATTTTCCAAGTTAAAAGCACCCTGGCGAGGGCTGACTTAGCTTCCCTCTCCCCTTCGGACTTGTACCATCCCATGTGGGGGAGGGGGGGGGGTCTGGAAACTAGTGGCTCGTCTTCCAATCCGGGGGACGAGATTTCCAAAGCACATTTGTTCCCCCTGCCATGCTGCTGCCGCGACGCTCGCTGACGCTTCCAACCTTGAAAGAAACCTAACGGGAAGAAGGGTGAAATGAAATGATTTGTATAACGAAATGCAGGGACAGGAAATTCGGAGGATATGGATTTCTTTCCCAACATTCGGCTGGCGACCCGGGGAAACTTCCGAAAAAACCCATGGGTCAGGTGAGAACTCATGGGACTAGTTGAGCCCAGCTCAGTTATACTGAAGTGGGTGCCGGGATATGTAGGGATCCTGGACAAAGAAGAGGCAGACAGGGCTGCCAAGAAAAGAGCTCAGATACCATTTATTGGACCTGAACCAAAACTGGAAATTTCTATAGCACTAATCAAGCAAGTTGTCAAAAAGATTCTATTAAGAAATTTGATACAAAGAGGTTTAAGCACGTTTAAAACCCCTCGGTTTCGGCGGGATTTGAACCGCGACATTGTGATCAGTAGGCCAGCACTTATCCAAGTGAGCTAGCCACACATACACGCCCCCCCCCCCCCCCGGTATATGTGTGTGAGAGAGAGAGAAGCATAACTCAAAAACGAAAAGTCAGAAAGGTGAGTATGAAATCTTGTAGTGGCGTACAAGATTTCAAGCAAATCCCTTCATCCTATACTATAATTAGAAAAGCGTTGATTATCTTTAACCTTCTCATAATTCTAATGATTTCGATTAAAATGTCACACGTTTGATATATTAAAATTAGACGTAAAATGCATATCTTGAATGTTCTGCACTATTGTGAACTTTCCTTTATTTTATTGACTTTTGTATAGTTTCATTTAACAAGCGTACCCTGAAAGATTCATAAAAATTAGCGAAGGAAATATGTAGAGTTCGTTAAAAAGCGCAGTTTTTGTGTCACACAAATGCTTTCTGCAGCATTATTCTTTTTGAAAGTTTGCATCTTCCCTCAGCGTCGCCCAACGTATTTGCTTGAAAGCTTACGATTCCCTCTTTCATTTCTTTGCACTGCAAGAACTTATCACGAACATCTGAATTCTGTTTCTGCACATTCTTGCTTAATTTAAAGGAGTTCTAGCGAGGATAGAAGAATAATGTTTATATGAGTAGTATAAAGTACTGTAGACAAATTATGTGCATCTGTCATTATGGTTGTCAACAATAATGGTGGGTGACTCGATACAATATCCAATCATAGGCTCGCCACGCCTTGGGGTGTTGTATAGTTAAACATGCTGTGAAATAACGCTGTAAAGCCGGTGATATAAATATCTTTGCACCCACAAAATTTAGTTGTACAACAGGAAAGGGAACAGCAATATCAGCCATCAGCCGCTATTAAATTCTACGTGTACTTTATAAGCCATGCGTCACGTTAGATTATTTTCTGTAACCTGTAAAAATTGTATTTAATCAACTAAAGTAAACAAAAACTAAACCCCTAGCGCAACAGACCATGAAGGGCCAAGTCTCGCCGCCCAGCCGCTGCGTCCCCCCCACCTCTGCCCCTACGGGCGTCATTGGTGGGGTGCAGTACTGGAGGGTGGGACGTGGTCAGCGTCCCGAGTCCTTCCGGCCAGTTATACGGCCCTCGCGACCTGGGGCCGCTACTTCTCCATCAAGTAGCTCCTGAATTGGTCCCCTCGGGACCTAACGAGCTATATGCACCCCGTGCCAGACCTCCCAGCGGGGGAAAAATACCCATGCTGGTACAGGGGATGGAACCTAGGTCCTCCGCACCAGAGACAAGCGCGCTACCAACTGCCCTACGGAGGTGGTCATTTAATCAACAACTGTGATTAAATATAACTTGGTAATATCACCGAACTTTTAGTACCTATTGAAATTACTTTAAGTTTTAGTAGTGTTGCTTTGTTATAATTAATAGTGCCACATACTAAATATGCGTGACTTCTTGTTTCTGTATTTAATATTAATACATACATATGTTATTAAGTTTGTCCAAGATAATTAAAGTCACTTGGCTGTTGCAGGAGTTTATTAGCCAATCGTGGGTGCTACACAAACCAATATCTTAGATTTTGCCAGTGATATTTGGATATTATATTTATTTGAAATATGATTTAATTTACATTATCTTTTGTAGATTATCTTCTGAGTCTGCATATAAGACCTGATCTGCCAGTAGTAATATGCCAAGGCTTTGTCTGTCGATTTTAAAAGGATTTTGTGAACAACATCTGTCAGTTTAGATTATCTATTTTACTTCAACCTGTAAAATCATTGACTTTACGGAAAACATTCGAAGCCAGTTCCGATATAACATTCTTTACCGGGAAACCTACCCACCCTACGTTACACCTTTCGAGGAAAGAAATAAAATAAAATAAAAACGTACAACTTTATGTGCTACGTCTCGTTGAAGGTACTAACCAACCTGAAAACATACTACCCTTTACAAGTAAAATTATAAGTCTGTAAATGAAGCAAATATTGAAGTAATATAGGAATGGAGTTCACTTTGGGCCAAGATAGTCGCAACAGCTGATAGTTTAGAAATCTACAAAAGTTACACTGGACAAAAGAATTAAATCGCTTGGAAATATTGAAAGACATATACACTGGGAGAGGACTCTAGAGGAATACGGGACCCGGGGGAAGGGTCTCGGACCGGAGTTCACCCAGGTCCAATACAACCACAACTGCTGATAGTTTAGACATCTACACAAGTTGCACTAGTGGCGTTTTGGTTACATGTACCTTGCGGTTGATTTACGAAAGTACTTTCAAACCTTGCGTGACAAACATCTGTTCATTAGAATTTAAGTTTAAGAAGTCTATCGATATTTAGTGAAGTACATAGCCTTAGAAGGTACACCAAGTGTAACATATTTACTTTTAATATAGTTCAATTTGTTAACAAATATGTATATATATGTAGAGCTATACTCACTCTTATGCAAACTATTATTGTAAGTGTTTGTTTCTCTTTCTGCTTCATTTTAAACCACATAAGCATTTTCAGAAAGTATCTTATTACTGATTTTCTTGTGAATGGAAGGCGAATATGGGAATACAATAGGCTTTAAGTAATAATGAAATGTTTTAAAAGCTGGCTGCTGTGCGGTGCCTTTGAAATTGCGTTCTCTTTGCAAGGCCAAGAGATGAAAAACAATAACATATTCCTATTTAAAAAAGGCACAAGTATTGGCAAATTCAAGCAAATAAGAAATATATATTAGAAATGGTTCATTCTAAAGAGAAACAAAGTATTTCACATAAATTGTGTGTTTTAACAATATACACATTTTTTTATTTGGTAAGCTTTTGTCTGTCTCTCACTGTTTACCATTTGTGCAAAGAATAGGAGATAAGTAGAGGTGGGCATGAAACAGTATTATAGCAGTGTATTTGAGTCTGCGTAATATTGCCATATTCCTAGTTATTAAGTATTTACATCGTGTTTAAGTTGCATTTATAGTAAACTACTGAAGCTAGTTGTCCAGTTATTGACACGGTTATGTTTAGCTTCAACCTAATTTTAAGTTAAAATCATTTAGAAAATTACCGTCAGCAGAATCGCTGGGAGGCATTTGCTTAAGCAAATAAATTTGCTCCCCTTGAAAATCTAGAAGATATAAACACTGAGGTGAGTGAAAATAGTGCTTCTAACCCTGAAGGAGAAAAACTGCCACCAATTTCCATTAGTAATATTGTAACTATGAATCTCCTTTTAACTAAAATTAAGAACTTTCGATTTGTGATAAGAGGACTGCATCAATTCCGTGATACAAATTACATGATGTATGAATTAGGAGAACTAGGTTATCTCTCAGTATAAATGTTGCCTGTATGTCACCCTATTTCTACAGCACCTCTTCCCGTTTTTTCTAGACTTAAAACCAAACGTAAACTATGAAAATATCTACGATCTTGACCGCCCCTATAGTGCCGTTATAAAAGTGGAACCTCCTAAGCCCAAAAGATTTGTAATTCAGTGTATGAAATGCAAGCAATACAGTCATAGGAACAATTATTGCCACAGAACACACTGCTGTGTTAAATGTGATGGCATCCATGCAACAGCAAATTGTACAAAGTCCTTAAACTTGCCATCTGGGTTCGTTAACTGCTAATTGTAGAGTCTGCCCTGTGCACAAAACCATACAAAATTCCATCAGATCAAAGAAAGAAAATGTAAACCATGCGTAAGTTCCACAGAATCACTTAAACGAATATATTCTTACTACACACCAAACAAATCTTTTTCTCAAGTAGTTGCGGATAAGCAAGATAAACTATAACAACGCAGCAGTTGGCCCTAAAAGTTCTGTTAAATAAACTCGTTGATAAATACTCTCTTTTGTCTATTCTGCAACCATTAATACAACCCTTACAGCAAGTGCTTCCACTAATTCTCAACAAAAAATGAATCACACAGTTAAAGGAAGATCCTTCAAAGTATGCACTTGGAATTATCCAGAAATAAGTAAAAAATACTCGGAATTAAGTATATTTCTCAACAGTTATATAATATCGGGCGGGCGGACGGATGATGGACGTGTAAAGCTTAAGGGCCCGTCGACAGCTAAGCCCTTGGAGCCCTCACGACCTTGGGAACCAAATGCAGCATGTTACGGAGGACGCGGAGACGTTGAAGCAGTCCCTAATGAAGGACATGGGACATTTTAAGATAGAGATAATACGTAATGCCCAAATCTGAACCTTAATCGCGTGAAGTTGTGATAAAACGTGTGCAAGTTCCGTGGATCCAACCCGAGAGGTAGAGGATTGAAAAGAAAGTGAAATGAAATAGAGGGACAGGAACTTCACGAGATGTAATAATTATCCTTTCGAGCATTCGCCTAGTGATCCGAGAAAACCTCCGAAAAAAGTCATGGATCAGGAAGGTGGGATGCAGTAACCGAACCCACGACCTCCCAAGTGCGAACCTCACACGTTACCGCGGAGCCATCTCGCTCCGTGATCCAACCCCAGCTCTGATCCTAATTTTTCAGATTTTTCAGATTGGAGTGTATTAGACGAACATTAATAATATTACTCCTATGGTTCTACTACTTAATTGTGCTTTATTTCATCGCATAATAGTGCAACGAAATAAAGAGTAAAGGTTGCAGCATTAGAAAAATAATTAACTCTAGCTCAGTAAAATACTCCAGTTCCACAAGAGATACTTATTTAACACATTGTATAATTGTAGTAAGATTATAAAACAGAATAAAAGGTAATTTTGAGGTTAAATTTCAAATGAAATGCTTAGATCTTTACTATGAAATCAAGAAGGTTATTCTTATAAGCAAAAACATGCCTATTCATTAGCCGTCTAAGGAAAGCAGCATATGCTATTACAAGATCTTTGGACCAAAACCTCAGAAGCTGCTGCTTTTTTAATTCCCAGAGTAATCTTGGTGGTTTCCATTCAGAAAAAAATATAATTATCATGAAACGAAGTCATTATTTTAGAAACATCACATAAAACTATAATTTATTCGCTTGATGTATTTCGCCCATTCACAAACTTCAATTTAGTTCGTGTTTTCATTCATTTGGATTATTATAAGTAAAAGTATTGAGCAAAAGTACGCAAATCCTTTAATGAGTATTGTTAATGGCAAGGGTAACATTACAAAGCATATTCTGGCAATATCCTTGAAACATGAGCGGAAATCTGTAGCGAAATGATTACCATGATCTAGCATGGAGATGATGATAGTGTATGCCGGAAACCGAGTAAGGCCACGGTGACTGCCGAACAACTCCTCTTCCGGTGCGGTGGCAGTGTTCTTCTGTTCCTCCTGATTGCTCTCTTTTTATGTTGCGCTGTTTTAGTGTAAGAATGTGCCCCATTGCCCATAAACCGATCCAGTGCGTTTACATCTGATACGAATAATCAAATTTGATCAAATAACTCTGAAAGCAACACGTTATGAACAACAAATGAATAACTAAAAGCACCCAAAATGGTGTGAAGCAGGGCTGCCAAAGGTATTATCAAAAATTGGGTTAAACAGTACTTGGCAAGGGATACAAACAGATACAGTGCGGTGAAAAAATAAAATACAACTATGTGATATAAATAGGCAGGAAATTGAATATGAATGCAGACTAAAATCGTTGGTGCTAGAGAATGATATTAAAATTGGGTGACGTGAGGAATCCTATTATGGAGCTGGGTATGAAATAGAGGACAGGAATAGTATGACTTAGTTTGGGCAAGTGGAAAGCTCGCAATGCTGGCAATGCTGGCAGGAAGATCTACCGATTATCTGTGAAACAGGAAAACAGGACACATTATGGCAGTATGCGTACAGACGGAAAGAAAGGAAAAATTCTGATGTGTTGCACTCACATGAATTTCTGTACTCTTGTACAAACCATTCTTACAAACCATTATTCCTATATCTTCTTAGTGTTAGTTGAAATAAACATTTTCAGAAATTATCTTATTGCTATAGGTGCAAGGGCAATATGAGAATGCAGTAGGCTTTGTGTGATAGTCAAATCTTTCAAAGCTTTGAGATTCCATTCTCTTTGCACAGTTAACATATGAAAATGAACGATGTTGCATTTGACGAAAGTTTAAGTTTTCAGAAATTGACACAAATAATAATGAATATCTCCAAAATTGTTCAATATGAAAAAGAAAGAAAAAAAGAAAAGGACATAAATTGTGTTTTAGCTAGATCTATATTTTTTGTAAAATTTTGTCTATCTCTTACGGTTTACTAGTTATTCAAAGTCATCCAGAGTAAACAGGACTACATAAGCTATAGCCAGAAAATTCGAAATATACATTTCATTTGTCATAAAAATACCTCAAACATATGGCATTTTAATCAAAATCGTTAAGAGCCATTTTCAAGAAAATCAAAATTTTCGAAAAATGTTCCATGTAAAGGGTAATTTAGGGTAGAGGAATTTTCTTCAAAAGCTTCGTGTCGCATCCTTGAAAGGCATTAAACTTAAATAGCAAGTTTGGTTTTTAGCACACTTTTTGTTTTTGAGTTATGCTGTCCACAGATTGACACACACACACACACACACACACACACACACACACACACACACACACACACACACACACACACGGACATTTTTCTAAAAATGCTTTTTTATTTTGGATTCAGGGGCTTCAAAACATATATTTCCGGTGCAATCTCGGCATCGAAGTTTTGAGAGTAATACAATATTTTCTCTACCTTACTAAATGTAGTACAAAAAGTAAAAAATAGAACAAATCAGAGTCACCCCTTTATCCTGTGCTGCTGGACAGAATGAACTATCATTTTTTTCAGCGAAATAAGTTTGCCAAAAATGGAGTTTAATGATCCTCTCAACTATTCTTAACCTCACCATTATCTGTGAAAATTAAAGCTATGTCTGCAAATTCAATATTAAGTATTTGTTATAGTTATGAAATAATCTTTTTTTTTTCTTTCTATGCCGATTTTTCAATCATAGAAAACGGATTTTTCACCAAGTAAAATTACTAAGTCAATGATGTTATTTAATGAACATAGATATATACAGTGACAAGTAGTTGATAGGTTTCACAAGAGTCTTTAATTTGATTTCAGGCACTTGTAAATTATTTTCAAAATCGGAACTTAATCATGTTCGCGTAAAAAAGTAGTTACGTCTAATAATTTTCACACCTTTGTAGGTGCTCGCGTTCTGAGTTTATTGATCTACTTTTATCCAATAAGTTTTTTGTTCATGAAGATAGGATTTTTTTTTCACAATTGTAACATATTTTTCTTAAAATGTATAGTAAGTATTTTTCTAAGAGCCAACTAACTTATTCTTACCAATGTAGTACCACAATGGCACTTAAGGATTGCTTTTATCGTCTTAAAATTTAATTTAGTTCAAGTGCAAATGTTTCTGAGAAAATTACTTATTTATACCAAAAATATTATTAAAAAAAGTTGTTTAAAGCGATGCGTTTGTTTTTCAATATGGTATAATACACGATTGAATGCAGTCAATACTAAGCAAATGCATATTAGCAGCAAAATAAATATAAATACTAAATAATACGATATATGCAATATATACAAACAACTGTTAACCCAGTGGTAAATAATATACACCAAGAACTATTAACAATATTGCTGTGTAATGGTCCTAATTGGACAAAAGTAATTTAAGGATTTAAGAACACAATTAGAACATATTTTACCTGATTGAGAATTGAAAATTTGTATAAAGATATTAAAAAATTGTAGCAATTAACTTTGTAAAGATGGCTCCCAAATGCATGATAGGATTCCTAAATCCGTGATAGTGGTATCCTAATTCATCCTAATTCTCTGATGTCAAAAACAACGACGACGTGCGTTCATTAATTCTCTTGACCTTCATCTATATTACAAAATACAAACCGTTTTCAACATTATTGCCTTTATATTTACCTCCAATTGATTGAAATTAATTTATTTTTTTTTCCGGTAGAGGGTTCATTCGTCACAAAATCTCGATCGTTTCATCAAATTCATTGAACAACGTATTCCAGCAGTTGCTGAGAAGGGAAAGTAGAACGGTTCAACTATCTGTTTGATGCTTCAGAACTACTGATTATTGCAGAATAAAACCATGGAAGGAAATTGATCTTTGTATCACGGAATTAGGCATCTTTACCCTACATGCACGCGTGGGTATACCTGGTTAACGGGTAAGTTTTGTGTTTAAATAAAGTCTACACCTGCTTGTTAAAGCTAAGGAGTTTGTTAAAAAATTATTGTTTTTGCTTACCACAACTCATAAACTTGCCTCCATCATCATCAGAGTTTAAATACACCACACAATTAATAAAATGCTTGATGACAACCCTGTTGTTTAATGTACAGCTAATATTTAATATTTAAAGAGAAAAATTAGAACGGTCATATTAACAGAAATACACTTTAAATAAATAAATAAATGCAGTCCCTCATAGAGTCGAAAATGTCAAACAGAATGAAGGTGACAAAAGAAGAATAGCGCATGCAGCTGCATGGCTGTGTTAGAAATATAAATTAAACATCGTGTTTATAACATTTTCTATCAAGCTTACTTCTATGACTGTGTGAGTGAGGAATCATTCTTGTTTATGCATTAATCTATCGATAAAGTAGCTTACTGTGTTGCATATGTTAAGAATTACTAACCACAGTTTCATGTTCATGGAATATTAATAGCTAGTTGAAATGCCCGGCATGGCTCGTGGTTTGGCAGCTTATCCCTACAACGTTTAGCCTTAAGTTGCACTCGCCCAATAGCCCTTCGTTTCTTTGGAGGCATCTAAAAAGGATAACACAAGACAGTTAAAGAGATGATTATATATAATGTGAACTCCCAGAAAATACTATGCAAAAGCACTGTTGAACTATTAAGAATACCACAAATATCACAGTTTGTGATATGAGTTCTCATTAATTCAACTGAGCAACTTCCACATTGTCACATTCGGGCTAGCCTGCCACTACTTACACAGAAAATGTCATTGGGAAGAAATAATAGCAGTTTAAGCCATGTCAATATAACCTAGTTAATTCTCAGTAACCAAAATACTCAAAACTACTAAGAAAACACAAGACCAAATTTGACTGTGTTATTACTCCATGATTCATGTCAGATAGGAGATCAATGTATGTTATATGAAATCATTGTTGCTTTGTCATTTTGTAGGGCTGTGAAAGTAGTTATTCTAATGTTGCCAACGTTCTAGCTACTTCATTATCGTTGACAAAGATACAGATGGTCTTGTGAGATTTTGTAGGTATTACATAACATTAAATAATTGTGTTAAATGGAGTAGAATTTCGAATTCTAAAGTGGCAGTAATTTTTGCATTGTCAAAATGTTATCTGGATCAAATTTGGACGAAATCAGTACAATGTAGAAACACACGTACGCATGCTCACATACACACACCTATACATAACTAATCACAAGTAATTTTCCTTAGACGGCTTTTCATAACTGTTCACATGCTGAAATAACGATTTTGAAAATAGATCATACTTTAAATAATTGATTCACATTTTTAATTATATAGCGTTTCACTCTTAGAAGACAGTATGGAGTTAAATGGGACATCTCTGTCTCTATCTAGCGCATACAAGTTGCCATTAGCCGCGTCCTTTTCTACCCTCGCTCTGTTGCCACATTCCTAATAGCATGGCATAAATATTCATTTGTTATAAATTTCAGGTTTGAACACATTATCCTATGCAGAATTTTTTTCTCTATCAGGTTATATCCTTTTCAGAGTCATTATACATTTCTATAGGTCCAAATTTCTTCAGAAAACGTTTTTTTCAATAGAAGTCCGATATTTGCTGTTTCTACACTCATCACGCACTAACTAACAAACTAACTGCTAGAATGCATCTATATTTTTTTCTTAGGTAGAGTAAACTATAGTGCTACTACCTGCCTACTTTGAATTCTCTATGTTTACCCAGTTAAGTGTTATAATTTTTTAAATTAAATGTTTTCGGAAAATTTTATATCTGTGCACTGCAAAAGTTACGCAGTGTGAAACTTTTTTGTTATTGAGTTTACATCAGGGAACCAGCGAGAACAAATGTTGAGGAAGGTTGGAGAAAGTTTTTAAAATAAACCAAAAGGCAGTAACCTCTTTCTTTTATCCAATAAGGCAAACAAAAGGTATTCATCTATTCAGCGTCAGGCCTAACACAGAAGATAGTATAAGGAGCAGCACTAACATTAGTTCGAAAGAAGCCGTGTGTGTAACTGTGAGCTGTTATTGCGTTATTTGTTTAATATTTTTGTAAATATTTGTAGTTATGGAGGGGGAAGCTAGGAAGAGACGATATGTTGGTAAATTAAGAAGTAAGGAACGCCAAATAATTATGAATGTGTTAGATTATTTTTGAAGCAAAATGCTTGACAGTAAAGGCAGTAAAAGAAACAGCTAAGGCTATCGGGTGTTCAGAAGTAGTAGTGTGTATAATTAAAAAGGAACTAATGGAAGGACCTCTAAGAACGCCATCGAAAAAGAAAGCAAAAGGGGCGGGACTACACAAAACGCTAGGTTAACGCAATATGATTGAATAGTGCAAGGTGGAGTGCGGCGAATTGTTCATTCTTTACAGTTTGCAAATATTCCACCCATGCTGAATATAATTTTGTCACAGTTCAACAGTGATGAGACCCTACCAAATTTCTCAAGGGCCACTCTGATTTGGGGTTCGAATATGAAAGAAAGGGTAACAAGTGCATATTAATAGAAAGAGACGATATCGATATCATCAGATGGCGACATAAATATCTAAAAGACGTAAAAGGTTTAGGGACCAGGGGAAATCAATTGTTTATACAGACGAGTCATTTGTAAATTTAGGTCATACAGTAACAAAGGCGTGGAGGGATACCAAAGTTAAAAGTGCCCGTCTCGTCAAGCAGCGATTGAAGGACTAAGTACAGGACTCAGGCCACCTCGAGTCGCTCGCGGAGAAAGATTCGCAACTAGTACATGTTGCAACACTGCGCTCCATTTAACGTGTACTGTCTTTTAAGGGTGAGACGCGCTTTAGTATAAAATACTGTAAACAGCATTAAAGCTGTCCTAGTAATTTGAAAGTTTATAACAATCATAATAGAAAAAAATATACTAAGCCAATGAAGGGAGAGAGGAAAAGTCATAGTTCTTTCAAGTAATAATTTTATTATAAACAAACTTTTGAAATATAAAAAGAAAAAGTAAAAAGGTGTCGGTGTGGTTATGTTGGTCAGGCTGTTGCCCAGCTCCCACTCCCGGACGCGATCCCACTACTGCTGGACATGGAGACTTTTGGCTGCTGGGTTTCCCCCCTGGCCCGGTTCATCTCTCCTTAGTCAACCTGGACACTCTGAGCTCCCCCAGGACATCCATGTTGATGCCCAGCTTAGTGCGGACGTCCAGTCGACGTGGGATTACTGAACACCAGGACTCCTGTCCTCAAACCATCCTCGACACCCGGCCTCCATACACTGGATTACAGGAGCCCGCCACTGCTCCCGGCCGGAGAAGTGGGACCTTCACTAGCTTCTTGTGTGCGGCAGTTCGATACCTAGTGTTTTGTAACATTTTTAAGTTCTCTGCCGATTATCTATGTAAGTAGAGGACTTGCTGTTTTTCTATCAGAAACGCATTATCCACACTTCACCGGAACTGTTAGTTTTCACGTCCCCTGAACAAATATAGCTTCACCCTTGGCCTTACCCGTAAATGGTCCCTGCCTTCAATACACTTCTCGTTTTTACTTTCTCTACCACCTGGCTACAACAAGAGGAAATGTTCTATTCCACCCAGAAATTCGATATCGAGATTTCACCGGAAATCTCATGCTTATCGAGCTCAAGAGAATCACATTTCGAAAAATGAGTTTAAACGGTATAACTTCCGATAAAAAAAAATAAGAATCGCGTAAGAAGCTTTAAGTTTCCACATCACGGTTCAATTTATGAAAACAAAGATGTAACAATGAACACTTCGAAAATGATTAATACTACACAAAAATGCGTTACAAAAACTATATTTGGATGCAAACATTTAGAACCCAATAGGCAAAAATACAAGGTTCCTTCACAACAGGAAGCACTGAACACTCTACAGCTGTTTTTAACACTATCAAATTTATATATGCCACTAAATTACCAGTCATTGTGAGTCTTGTAATAAGAAACTGTAATATATTTTTTATTAACATGGTCGCTCATGACCTAAGATCTTCATGCGACCTAAAATAAATAAATTAAAAAAATGCGTTGGACATACGTTGTACATTTCCAAGGACTCTGCAGAATGGCTTATCAATTATACAAAATAACACAAAAATCAATCACAATAAATAGGCCCTTACGGCTTATTTACAGAAACGTAAACATATGCATTGTGTTAGTCATGCATATATATATGGAATTTGAATCTGGTATATTTCATACAAAAATATAGAAATGTTCGCATACAAAGGGTTGTTTGTACTTGGGAGATTATTTTGAAAATCTTGGTGTAGTGAACTCTGAAAATGTTAAACTGAAATACCGATTTTATTATGTGTCATTTTTTCGTTGCATACACGCGCGGGCACAAACCATTTTCTGGGGAGGAATAAAAAGGAAGAAAAATAAAATCTTGTACCTCGTGTTCAGGGGACCTAAAATGTAGTTTCGTTAACGAATTCCTGGTTCAAATACAGCAATTCCTCTACTTACATAGATAAGCGGCAGAGAACTAAAAAGATGGTAAAGTATTGAACCAGCGCCAGCGTAGTTTCACAGAGGACGATAAATGAATTTAAAAAACTTTACACGGCACTACGTATCGAACTGCACAAGATGCTAGTAAAGGTCCCACTCCGCCGGCCGGGAGCGGTGGCGGGCTCCTGTAATCCAGTGTATGGAGGCCGGGTGTCGAGGATGGTTTGAGGACAGGAGTCCTGGTGTTCAGTAACCCCACGTCGACTGGACGTCCGCACTAAGCTGGGCATCAACATGGATGTCCTGGGGGAGCTCAGAGTGTCCAGGTTGACTAAGGAGAGATGAACCGGGCCAGGGGGGAAACCCAGCAGCCAAAAGTCTCCATGTCCAGCAGTAGTGGGATCGCGTCCCGGAGTGGGAGCTGGGCACCAGCCTGACCAACATAACCACACCGACACCTTTTTTTATTAACTTTTGTTTCAAAATATATTTTGTTTTTGTTATACACTGTGTTGATCAAACGAACATGAATTTGTGCTTTTCTTTCTTCGTTCATTAATAATTTTATTTTAGTATCAAAAATCCAAATTTCTATTGCGATTAGTCATAATAGCACATTCTGGTAACTAAATTTCTGTTTGTGCATCTTTAAATAATGCTTGGTTCCTATAATTACATGCGTTCTTATTCCCAATAAGAAATAATTTCAAAAGATTTAGCCCTACAAACAAATGTGTATTGTATATTTCATATTGTTTATAACCGATTATATAACAATAATTTAATGAAGGGGACTACAAAAGTTATTCATAAGTAATTCAATATATATGTTTACATGTTGAAACCAGTTTTCAGAAAACCAAAAATAAGCAAAACTTTTCGAATTAATAGGCAACTTATTTTCAAGAGATTTTACATAACATTTCCTTACATTCTTTTCCAAAATGTTGCACATATCTTGGCCTTGGAACTAAGGAAAATACGCCTTTTCAAATTTGCTGTCTTGTGACATAGTATTTCGTGTATGACGGTTAATACCGTTTTATTGTCACTTCTTACTATATAATCCCCTTATTGAAATACCTATATTATCTTATACACAATATTTGTATTTCACAATAAGAAGTCAGTTATTACATTGTAATATAATGTAATGTGATATTATCACTAAATTTTTACAAAATAGCATGCTACATTTTTGTTACCACATAATTCAACTGGGCAAACTATTCTTGCATCGAAGGAATATATATTATGACTTGGTGCATAAAATAATCTTCATAGAGAACGGCAGATGAACATAAAAAGTTTTACACGACACTCGGTATCGAACTGCCGTACACAAGATGCTAGTGAAGGTCCCACTCTACCGGCCGGGAGCGGTAGCGTGCTCCTGTAATCCAGTGTCTGGAGGCCGGGTGTCGAGGATGGTTTGAGGACAGGAGTCCTGGTGTTCAGTAACCCCACGTCGACTGGACGTCCGCACTAAGCTGGGCATTAACATGGATGTCCTGGGGGAGCTCAGAGTGTCCTGGTTGACTAAGGAGAGATGAACCGGGCCAGGGGGGAAACCCAGCAGCCAAAAGTCTCCATGTTCAGCAGTAGTGGGATCGCGTCCGGGAGTGGGAGCTGGGCAACAGCCTGGCCAACATAACCACACCGACACCTTTTTTTTTTCTTTTTTCTTTTCATATCTGATTCCAGTAACTATAAAATTGTATTTCATCTTAATCACAGATCCTTGGTTCCTGCAATTATATGTGTTATTTTCCATTATTGTCGTTATTCTTATCATAATTTCTATTTACTTTCTTTATCTTTTCTTTTTGAGACATTTCAGTTTAGTATCTCAGCATAATCCCCATCTAAAACCACTCATTTCCATTTTTTTTTTCATTTAACTGGAAAGATAATTTCCAATATTTATTTACACCACCAATAACGTACCTACTCGTAGAACTGGTTTCTCAAGAACCTAGGGGCCCAAATGACCTAGCTCTCGACGGGCTCTTAAACACCACTCACTCACCCACTCACTCACGCACTCACTCACTCACTCACTCACTCACTCACTCACTCACTCAGTCAGTCAGTCAGTCAGTCACTCACTCACTCAGTCAGTCACTCAGTCACTCAGTCACTCACTCACTCAATCACCCACTCACTCAACCATCCACCCACTCACTCACTCACTCACTCAATTACTCATTCACTGGCTCGCTCAAGAAGCTAATTGTGTTGCACTCGCATAACTTTCTCTACTCACTATTGTACAAATTATTCTTACAATTACCTACTTATTATAACTACTTTAGTAAGTCGAGATACTTCCTTGTAGGTATCACGACATTAAACTTTAAGCGATAGTGGAGTATTGTAAGAGCTGGTTACTATGTGATGGTTTTGAAATTGCATTCTGTTCCATGCCATGGTTGAAGGGAGAGAGAAGCGTATAACGGATTCCCATTTGAGAAAAATATAAGTATTTTAGAATGCAAACCAATATCAAGGAATACCTCACAAGTGGCTAACTCCATTCACATACGAAAAGTAGAAGGTTACCAGTTGATATAATTATATATCGGTCTTGGTCATGGAAAGAGAATGGAATTTCAAAGCCATGATATAGCGACCAGCTCTTAAAAGGATTGACTACTGCTTAAAGCCTAATGTACTCACATATTATCCTTGCACCTACAAGAAAATTAGATAATTTCTGCCAATGTTTACTTCGATTAACATGAAGTAGACAGAGAAGGCATAGCAAGAATAGAGAAAGCCACGTGAGTGCAACACACCAGATATTTTTCTTAGACATATTATCTATATTAATGAAACAGGAATACAAAGCTAGTAACACGTTAATCCCAAACATGCATATTCAAACACCCTTTCAGGCTGCAAGTCTAAAATCTACAGAACTGTAAATGTTGCATGGCTATTTTAAGATGAACCTTATGCTTGTATTCTTTACAGTTCTAACTTTATTACAGTAGAGAGCTCTTGATGAATGACGAGAGAAAACGCTACAGTTTTAATGAATAAATAGAATTTATGATAACCTTGATGTGTCAAGCGCTAAAGCACTTGTTGAGAATATACAGCCACTCTGACGCAAGCGGAAACCACGCTGCCAGAGCCCGGCAAACAGGGTTGATGTTCGCAGAAAACACTTCATTTGCTGCTGGTAAATAGCGAAATTTAAACATTGTTAACCTCCCTGAGTCTGCTGCTGATGAAGTCATTTGTTTCCCAACAATAAGAAGTTAAGTTTTAGAAACCTAAATCAGGTAATACAATTTATGCGCTGTATGATGTAATACTTTATCTACTACTATAATAATTAGCGATGCTTTAGTTTGTAGTTACCAGGCAACAAAAGTTATACTTTATATCAGGGATGTCCAACCTTCTCTATTTGGAGAACTTTATGTAAAAGTGGCTATACACCACTCCACACCTCCAGTCGGAGAGACAGACGTCAGTATCCAGTGATGGACACAAACACGCGATTCCATGGACGTTTCCAAGCCCTATCTTGAATGTTTTGGGAATGTTCTCAGAAGACCCCTTCCTTCTAGATGATTTTTGCACAAATGGTAAATACTAAGAGACAGACAAATGCTTACTTAATAAGCAATGTGGACCTTCTTAAAACACACAGTTTATTTGAAATACTTCCTTCTTCTTTTGAATGAACCAATTCCGAAATATCTTTATTATTTGTTTGAATTTGCCATTACTTATGATTTTTTCAAATAGGAATATGTTATTCGTTTTTTTATCTCTTGGCCTTGCAAAGAGAACGTGATTTCAAAGCCATCGCATAACAACCAGCTCTTTAAACATCTCCTATCGCTTAAAGTCTGCTGTATTCCCATATTCCCCTTGCACATACAAGATAAGTTCTGAAAATGTTTATGTCGATTAAAAAGAAGTACATAATGAAATAAGCATTTGCAAGAATAGTGTCTATAAGAGTGAGTATAGCTCTGCATATATTTGCAAACAGAGTTTCCCAAATTGAACTATATTAAAAGTCTGTATCGCAATATGTTACGCCACGATCGCTTGGTCTGTCTTATAAGGTTATGCACTTTGACTTTGTGGCCAAATATTGATGGATTTTTTAAATGTAAGCCGTGTCAAAGAAGTCCCTAATGAACAAATATGTAGCGCATAAGATTTGAAAGTGCTTTCCTAAATCAAGCGCAACGTACAGGTAAACTAACCCGCTACTGCAACACAATGCACGGCAAAAGAGAGGCAAACTCCGTGGGTGATGGGAGGAGCTAAACCCTAGCTCCCCTCTTTCGCAAACTTTGCTCATTGCTGCTTTATATTCTAACAAAACACAAAACACACTATGAAAACAAAGTACAGGCAACAAAACTTAAAATACACTTTAATGATGATCATCTATATCTTAGTTTTCTTGGAACATTCACTCCAAAGACTCGAAGCTTTAATACTTTTCGACTTCTCACAAAAATACGCCAAGAAAGAACCTTCATTTACATCTGCTTCATTACCCAAACACCAGTGCTTGAATTTAGTATAACTACATAAATAAGCATTCCTTCACTTTTCCTGGACTACGTTTAAAATTTTTTCTAGATGGACTATGAAAATCTCCTTCTTCACTCATTTTTACTTTAAATTCACATATAAAACTAGTATCCAAAATTACGGAATATAACTGTTGGTTAACATATCGTGTCTTTATTTTCTAAGCCCACAGTACTCTTTGTCTAAACATATCGCTTCCGTATTAAATGCATTTCATTAAATATACAACATATAATAAAATACTCTTAACATAAATAAAATATCGTAGACAACAGATTACAAAATTAGGATAAGTAACTCACGGCTCTTAAAACACTGCCTTCGATCATGTTCTAACTTAAGCCTCTCGTTACTAAACCTATACTTCTGTAACTAGTAATCTAAATATCTATTATTTCATCATCCTAGCCTTAAAGTTTGATTACATCACACAATTTTAATCCCTCACAGAAAACCGGCGTTTATCAGATCCGAAAAAGCATAACCAGCAAAAACTAGCTAAAAGATACAGCAGTGAAATTTCACTGGAAATAACATGCGCTTTGAATATCTAAAAATGACATTTTAGTAAGAGGTCTATGACGCTGTGAACAGTACCTTCCTAAGAAACGGAGAAGATTAAGTACCATGTGTAGGTCAGCACTTTCTACGGATGCAAGACGAATTTTCCAGGAGTTTCTTTCATTCCAAATAAACCTTTTTGGGAAGAATTTACTCATATTTACTTTCTCTATTATACTTATTAGTAAGCAGAGGGAGAATTGTATACCACCAGAAAAATACGATACAGAAATTTTTACCAGAAATAATGTTAGAGTCTTTCCGAATCCAAAAAGACTTTATTATAAAAAGGTCGTTGTGTGCGTCTGTCTGTGAGCAGCATTAATTCACAAACGAAAAGTCAGTTAAATATTAGACTTGGTATTGAAATTATCCATCTTCCAAGGACGCGACAAAAACATTTTTCAGAAATTATGCCACTTCGAACTACCATCTACATTGAAAAATTTTCGAAAATTTTTAATTTTCTCAAAGATAGCTGTAACAATTATTTTGCTCAATATATCATATGTTTAAGATATTTTCATGACGCACAAAATGTACTTATATCTTGAATTTTTTGTGAATAGCCACTGAAGTCCTCTTCATTCTGGATGAGTTTTACACAACTGGTAAACCGTGAGAGATACACAAACTCTTACTGCGCAAAAATTTGGATCCGCTAAAGCATACAATTTTTGCTAAGTACGTTTTTGTCGTGGAGATAACTATTTCTAAGATATTTGCTGTTATTGATTTAATTTTTCCAACACTTATACTTTTCGCAAATGGCAATACTTTTTTTTTTCCTTACCTACTTTCTTCTGGTTACGTAGTAGGTATGATAATTTAGTAAGCTTTTTGGCTCCTGGGCATACAAACTAGACACCATATACCTTCTTTGTTTCTGGGGTATGTAAGCTGCACACACTGCAAGATAATATTTAAATAAATACGGACAACATATTCAAATGTGAAATATGCATCATTATTTGAGAGGTCTGTGGTTCAGATCCCGGCTGTGGCACTGCATTTTTCAGTTCCGTTTCTACTTCTCAAACACACGGCTTGTATGCTTAGAAACACCAGCATAAGTTTATTGGTATAAATAAATAATGCAAAATTGTATTTCCCTCCACATGTTGAACGCGGCGCTGTGGTTCTGTTTATTCGGAAGTAAAAGCAGTTCCAAAGTCTGCTGGTATACATCTGGGCTTAATAACAGTTTAACTCGAAACAGTCGTGAGTGCGTCGAGTGGTGAAATGGAGTTGAGAAGATTATTTGTGACCGTGAAGCTATTAAGCAGCTCAACAATTTACACATTTAGAGAACTTAAATGTGAAGTAGTTTGGCGGTGCCGTAAAAATCGTATGCATCATTAAATATTCTAAATGGTGAGGTTGTGTGGTCAAAGTGAAATCACGATCATGGAAACCATGTAGCAAAAATTGGTTTAAAAATGGTAAACATTGCTTGCAAGAGATGTATGTGAAAGACCTTCGAAAATAGACAGGTACATATGGTTGCAATATATTTTCAATATAGATTATTATTATTATTATTATTATTATTATTATTATTATTATTATTATTATTATTATTATTATTATTATTATTATTATTATTATTATTATTATTATTGTTGTTGTTGTTGTTGTTGTTGTCGTGGTCGTCGTCGCCATCCTCCTCCTCCTCCTCCTCCTCCTCCTCATCATCATCATCATCATCATCGTATTCGTATTCGTCATCATCATCGTCATCATCATCATTATACTTATTTCAGAACCTTCATTATCATACTCCAGAAATGTTCATTTTTAAGACACAAATTACATACACGAATCACTGACGCAAGTTGCAACCGTCAAATTTTCCCACGAACATAGAGACGCGTAAGTTGTGCCTGTCTGTCTGTCTGTCTGTCTGTCTGTCTGTCTGTTTGTCTGTCCGTCTGTCTGTTTATCTATCTGTCTGTCTGTCTGTCTCAGTGTGTCTGTCAGTCTGTAGGCAGCATTACTCAAAAACAAAAAGTCGGTTACAAACCAAGCTTGGTATTTAAGTTCAACATCTTTTGAAAATGGCTCTAACGATTTTGATTAAAATGCCGTGTATGTTTTGAATTTTCTGGCTATAGCACATGTGTTCCTGTTTACTCTTGAGGACTTTTAAATAACTCGTAAACCGTAAGAGATAGACCCAATCTTACTATACAAAAATATAGATCTTGCTAAAACACAGTTTATGTCCAAGTAACTTCATTTATTTATTTATTTTGTAGAGTGAACAATTTCGGAGATATTCCTTGTTATTTATGTGAGTTTCGGAAAACAAACTTTCGTTAATTGGAACATCGTTAATCATTTTTATATGTTAGGTGTGCAAAGAGAATGGAATTTAAAAGCTTTAAAAGATTTGACTATCACTCAAAGTCTACTGTATTCCCCTATTCCCGTGGCACCTACAAGAAAATGAGCAATAAGGTAAGTTCTGCAAATGTTTACCTCCACTAACACGAAGAAGTTATAGGGGTAAGAGTTTATAAGAAGGGTTAGTACAAGAGTAAAGAAAGCCATTTGAGTGCAACATAGATTTTTTTATTTGTAAAACCCTTTTTAATTTCTTTGGTCATATCTGGGCATGACTTGAAAAGCAACTTATGGTTTTGTTACTCGCTGAACTGTGGGGTTTCTTAGTGTTTATTTCTGACATTTCATTAAATAAGCTCACATTCATTCCCACATTCGTACTTCCAGCCTCTGTGAGAGATAGGGAAATGATTCTGGATTCTGGTTAAAGAAAAATTTCCAACTGCAGCTGGGAATCGATCTGGCTTGAGAAACCAGAACGCTAATGACTCGAAGCCAATCGTTAGTGGAATTTGTATCAGTCATATTATTACCTCTTTGTTTCTTGCGTTACAGATACGATTAAGAAATAACCAACTACATAAAAATGCATTCTGAAGTTTCAAGAGGAAATTTTAAGATCCATGTTTATCCATCTTCAATGTTATTTTGATGAGCTATGCAGTTACTCATCAAAATCTTAGACACTTTTATAACATTGCTGTATGGCCAACTTGCTTTTTTTATGCTCGACCATGGCATAAAGTAGTCCTTATACGCCACTGTAATGGGCCTCATTATAGGTACCTCTTCATACTGATATTCACCAATCAAAGGTGCACCAGTTGGTAACGACACACTAATTTACCAATCAAAGGTGCATCTGCTAACCACCAATCAAAGGATCCCCATGTAGCAATCATTACCTCACCATTGCGCACATTCCCACACAGTTGTAAGTGTAATCGATTCCCACATATGAAATAAAGCCACTCTATTTAATAATTAGTGTTAATATTGTTAATAATATTTTAATAAATTAAATTTGTGTTCTCATTTTTGAAAGTCTGCTTTTTAAAAGGTTATATCACATATAGTCTCTGTTTCATTGTGTCCAGGCCAACATAACCATAAAATCAATAATTTTACAGTTGAAGGCGCAACTATGGATACTCGTATATACAATCAAATAAATACATGATTAAAATGTCGGGCACCAGTGACAATAAAATATAATGAAGAATATTAAAACATTTCATAAATGTTTCAAACTTATGTCATGAACAAATATAAATAGTGGTATGAATCTTGAGTATAATGACAATCAAATTGCTCGCAATATTATGAAATTCGCTAACGCTCGTTTCATAAAATGCACTCGCATCATAATTGCTGCCATTATGCTACTACTAAACATTTATTTAGATTTCCAACGAAAGAATGTTTAATATCAACATGATGTAAGGGTCATTACACTGACGTCCGAGAACTTCAACCTGCTTTAATGCTCCCAAATAACATTGGTAGACTGTCATATAAGATTAATGAGAGGCGAGCGGAAATACAGGCTAATTATCTTAGGAGCTCGAGAGCTACCTATATTTCTTGTAACATTCAAAATGTTAGTAGCAGCTATTTTTATGGGTTGGTCTCCACCCAAGATAAGTGGATAAGAGAAAACTACTTACCTCTTTTAGAACATTACATGATGTGATAGGAAGTTGCGTCTAACTGGATATTTTGGTTCAAGATCAGTACAGTGGCACACACAGAACTGTATTTAATAAAGTGGCAAAACAAAGGATACTGTCTAGTAATCCATACATGTGCACTTTTATTCTGAAATTGTAAGATACTGAAGATTAATTTAATGGCGGCTGATAGCTGACCACGTTGTAATAGCAAAGGAATGTTATTTTAGATTATTAGCAGCATTATTTTATTAAAATAAAATAATATCATAACAGCATAATTATATTCTGTTTATTAAGTATACATTTTACGAATAAATAACAATGATGCATTACAAATAAATAAAATATTTCAGTTCTGCACTATTTATAAAATGCATATGGATACTCTTAATCAAATATAATCCAGCGTTTGTACTTTTTGTAACGCAGTAATGAATACTGTAAACAAACAGTAAAATAATTTTTTCATACATTTTACTTGAAACAAAATATGGAAGTCAAATATAATTTGGTTTTAAATAATAAACAAACAAAGAAATAACAACACCTTTCTTATTGTATATCAAAATTATTTAGCACTTTCATATCTTTGAAATGTGCCAAAAATGTATCACACAGATAAACAAACACCTTGTATTATACACAGTAATATTATGAGCCAAAAACAATTATACTATAATCATGAAAAACAATTAAATAGTATATTTTCCAATTAAGTTACATTGCCTGTGTCGTAATTTTCACATATATTAATTTCAAACCCTATTTTTGCGTTACTTTGTTTAATATATTTGTCAAATTGAAGAAATTCACTGCACACTTTACACAGCCTCAATTTATAATATAATAGTAAGGACAAAGTCCCGCCTTAAATTCAGTCAGCTTCTACTTAACGTCATAGTCATGATAAATATTCACTCCAGACTGGAAAACTCAATATGCAAATGTATGTGTTTCTTCAAGCGGAGAGGATAGAGTACGCTGCTTAATAGTGGGTGTGCATGCTTACTTGTCGAATAACCCATGACCCTGCCATGATAGTGATGATAATGCATAGTAGCGGCGGATCTGTCAGAGTTAAAAGTACATACAGTAGCAGCAACGGTGGTGGTGATGGTGATGGCGGCGACGACGACGGCTTTGGCAGAGTGCGACTTAGACTATTATATCCTACCTATTAATTATTGTTATTAGAAGAGGTAGCATACAAACGCGCCGGAAATTTAAAAAAATCCTGTTTCTTGAGAAGAATTGACCAGCATAGATCAGCGATGTCCAAATCTGACTGTTTGGAGACGCTTACGTAATTACCGGCTACAACCCCACCTCCATCTTTCAGTCGGAGGGTGAGTCAGCTAGCGTCTGTGACGTGTAGAACCATAGCCAGACTGTCAGTATCCAGTGACGGATACACACATGCCATTCCATCCATTGCAGTTTTCAAGATATCGAAACGTGTCATATTTCATAACGAATAGGAGTTGCAAATGGAAATAATTCTTCTGCAAAATACTACGGCCTTCAAATGTTCCACAAAGCTAGGTTGAGATTTATTTCAGTAATTACACTCAGACTGTGAGTGTTTGCCTCCAACCTGATGTCAGTTTTTGACAGAGTTCCTTCAAACTAAACTATATTAGAACTCTGTATCGAAATCGATTACACGACGATCACTTTGTATATGTTCCAAGGCTATGCACTTCGACTTTGTCGCCAAACATTGATAGACTTCTTAAACGTAAGCAGTACCAAAGAAGTCACTAATGAACAGATGTTAATGAATAAGATTTGAAAAAGCTTTCTTAAATCAAACACAACATACATGTAACCAACCCGCCACTGCAATACAATGTAGGTCTGAGTGTTAAAAGAGTGGCACAGTCCGCATAAAGGAGGTAAATCCAACGTCTGCTCTTTCGCAAACGTTGGACATAGCTGGTACAGATGATGTCAGTCACTACTTTGGAATTACCATCGTCTTAATAATTAACACATTAGCAATATACATTTCCTCTGTCTGCAGAATTAAACGCTGTAAAGCACCGTTGAACATTTACTAATTACTCAGATAGATTACAAATTGTAAAGTTAAGTACCTACTACTTTATGAGTACATAGAGACAAATATCCTCTCATACAACAACATAAACTATACTACAAAGTACGGCATAAAGAATGCTGCACTATTTCTCACAGTAACCACAGATATGCATTTGATTATAATAACATCTTTGATGGCTCTGTAACCTATCATCCTTTACGTTCTTGAGATTCTTATATATCACACAAGGATAAATATGTACATATATTTAGATAACATATCTGGTAAATCACTCGCCTATCCTTTTAATACAACTTATTTTCGTAGTCAGAATAGACTTACTGTTAAACAGTTATGGATCTTTTAACTGATCTGAATACGAAATGCAGCCTTTGATTCACAGTAATTATTCATAATATGTTTAAATCCTAAGAGAAGTTCGTCTCATTGACGCTTTACACGACAGCATTACTTAATGCAGATACCTAGTGATGGAAAATGACAGAGTAGAGCCGTCATATTAGGAAATCCTTCTTAATTCTGTACCTAATTTTATTATTCGTTGACATATCAAAGAAAACTCTTTAGGATTTTGATCTGCTTTGCTGCTCCTCTGTTGATATAATTTAATTTACTCAAGTTTCTCTTCATGTGGGAGTCATCCGAAGGGCCCCCTGTCTTGACATGTTTCAGCTAGAGGAAGGTTTCCAGGTGCTTGCTCAGATGGCAGTTTACTGGAGCGACGAGGTACAACTGGTAAGTCTTGAAATCCATGCTCCTCTATCCTGATGCAGGATACTGAGGGCACTTGATCACCCTGGTGGATCTTGGAAAGCATCACGAGGCTGTTGGAGGACATACGTTGCCTACACCCACTGACGCTTGTCCTCCGCGGCGCCCGATAGTAGCGCCATCGACGAGCTAGTTCCATTCTTACTTCAGAATTCAGCAAGCAGTAGAGCATCGCAACAAAGAATCCCTGCATTAGCCAAGAAAGAAACAATTTAGTCACTTTATAGTAGAAATAAGAAGGCACACAAGTTCCTCCAATCCAAAATCAGCTATGATTGTTGTTGTCACTATGCGAAGGAAAGAGAGGGGACATATGTGTAGGTAAAACGCAACGAAAGCTTGCCAACGGGAGCTGCGCAAAATTTTGCTACTACTCGGATAACATCAGGTTACCACTCTCGATTGAAGATCACATGCTATTTCCACTCCCCACATTGTAATTGCCACTCTCACGGCCTACCCCCCTCTACTGTCATATGCATACCTCGAGACGCCTACAGCAGGCGTAATGATAGGTTTACAGAAATAGTTTTCTACGCATCCTGCAGATTGGCAAGTTTTCGTTGCGCTAGCTTTAGATAGAAGCGAAGGCGGTGAAAGATGGACGGTTAAATCCGGATAACAATTTTCCTCTATGTAAAAGGACGTGATAGACTCTCTAATCTTGTAATTTGCTTCAGATATGAAGTCCTCTTCTAAGGAAGCAGTTTTCATTTGTAATCTGGTGTTTCAAGGAAATATTTATCTTTAAGGGGACCGATCGGTGAGAATTGGGCCAAAGGGATCAAAAATTACAATTTAGATATTTTAATTTATTATTATATTCGATTCCCTAGGAATATTTTGGTTTAAATGTTTTTGCTTCTGGAGTTAAAATAAAGGTGACAATTTAAATAAGCCTAAGAGAAGCATAGTTGCACCTTACAGGCTTTCTCCATATTTCTCACGTTTTCCCCAAAATGTCTAAACGTGTATTCAATGAAAAATGAAGTTATTAATGAAGCAATATAGCAAATATAATAAACATTTACAGACTAAGCTTCATTCATTTTTACTTTCTCTACTGGTAAAATTCGTTATCGATATTTCACTGACATATGTTTTGAGACACCCTAAATCCACCAAAAAAAAAAAAAAAAAAAAAATTACAAAAAGGTCCGAGAGTGTGTCTGTTTGTCTGTCTGTCTGTCTGTCTGTCTGTCAGTCTGTGGACAGCATAACTCAAAAACGAAAAGTCGGTTAAAAACCAAAGTTGGTATTTAAATTTAATGTCTTTCAAGGATGCGACACGAAGATTTTGAAGAAAATAGCCCCATCCTAAGCTACCCTTTATGTGAAAAATTTTACGAAAATTTTGATTTACTTAAGAATGACTCTAACGATTTTGATTAAAATGCCATGTTCAAGATATTTGTATGGCAAATGAAATGTATATTTTGAATTTTCTGGCTATAGCCTATGTAGTCCTGTTTACTCTGGATGACTTTTGAATAACCCGCAAACCGTAAGAGATAAACAAAATCATACTGTACTGCACTCTACAATGTAGATCCTGCTAAAACACACAACTTATGTCCAATTAAAATTGTTTGTAGAGTGAACCATTTCGGAGATATTCCTCGTTATTTGTGTCAGTTTCGGAAAACTAAAACTTTCGTGAAATGGAACATCATTGTTCATTTTTTTTTATATGTTAAGCGTGCAAAGAGACGGAGATCTCAAAGCTTTAAAAGATTTGATTATCGCTCACAGCCTACTGTATTCTAATATTCCCCTTGCACCTACAAGCAAATAAGCAATAAAATAATTTGTACAAATGCTTATCTCAACTAACACAAAGATGATGTAAGAATAAGAGTTTGTAAAAATGGTTAGTAAAAATGGTTAGTACAAGGGTCAAGAAAGTCATGTGAGTGCAACACATCAGATTTTTGTATTTGGTGTAAGTTGTTGAAAATTAATCACAGACCAAGTTTCGTGAAACTATCAATGCTTTTACATTTTACTTTCAGTAAATTACTCTTAAGATGGATAACTCAGCTATTAAAACGAGAAGAGGGTAGAGGATATCTATCAAATCAAGTTGACGAGACAACGAATACATCTTGTACAACAGAAATGACAATGATATTAAGGTATGAGATAAAAGAAACATTATGTACGTTTGGAGGTTTCTTTGTTTTCAATGAACGAAGCACCGATGGCACATCATGCATATCACCTTGCATAATGAAAGTGCTAGAAATCTTAGGCATCGATGGAGCACCACATAAGTTAATTACACAGAGATATATGATGCCGCATTCAGCACCTACTAGATGGAACTTTCAGGGTAGAGTTGTGAATGTACTTCATGAAAATGAAGGAAGTGTAGTTAGATGTCCTGAAGAAACAAAAACTGTGAAACCTTTGTTGATAAAACAACAATCTCTCAAGCATCTGAATTTGTTGAGCTTCTTAAAGATGACAACTTTTTGTTCTGGTTAGAATTCTTTCATACGCTGATGTACATATTGTTTTTCGGTCGAATTTAGGAAACAAACATTGACCTTTCGGGAGCAATGTGGTAATCACCGGTGTCTAGCGGGATCTGCAGGCACGCTATGCGCTTGCAGCAGCGCAGGCAGCAACGGTGACCTTCAGCGATGACGGTCACTCGCATCCACTCCGTCCGGGGACCAACTTCATTGGTCAGAGTTGAGCTAGGTAGCTGCCTTGCTGCCGTTGATCCTGCCCTTGTTAGGGCGGATGCTACGCGTCAAGGCTGGTAAATAGGACCACCTAGCTCCATACCGCCGTTGCTGTGCCTACGGGCACTAAGAGGACAACTGTACAGCCCCATCAAAGTGCCACCATTGTGATGCTTCTAGCTTCACATCGGCCTGCCAGCAACACGATCTTCGAAGACGCCGCCTCCACTTCACCGGCCAGGCGCTTTGCCCCTGCATCCTTACAGGAAGACATCGCCTGTTCCGCCACCGCAGTCACAATGTCTGTTGCCACAGTCACGTACACCAGCATGAGCCACTGCTTCATCATCAATACCCTCAACTGGTGCAGCGACACGGGACGCCATTCAGGATCTCCATGCTGAGCTTCTGAACATCGGTGCCCGCTTAGCTGCCCTGGAAGAGACCACTTCAATCGTAGACAAATTCCAGGACCTGCAAACAACTTTCAACGCCGAACACCTCCGGCAAGAGAGCACCACCGTCGAGCTGTTAGAAAACGTTGACAGCATCATCACCCGCTTGCAGGCACCGGAAGCTCAGACCACACCATCACCACCATAACAATCACGTCAGCCGCAGCCCTTCGTGATGCCTCCAGAGCGCCAGTGCTTCCTCGACCAGTGCCTTGCGCTCAAGGAAGGACGACGAATGAAGAAACCCTAATTTCTCCTTTCGCTATCGTTACCATCATTGCCCTCGAATACTCTAGTGCTGCAGTCAGGGCATTCTGTCATGACTGCAGCCTAGGATCTTACCTTGCCCTGCTCCCGCCCATCGGGCGGCAGCCGTCCAACTATACGCAGACTAACGCGGATGCTACGAGGGATACATAGACCTTATCTTAATTCTCTCTAAAAAGCCACGACATTCCCATCTGGTGGTGGCGTTTTAGTCAAGTAGTGCCATAGTGGCTAAGTTGACACTCCCCACTGTGCCCTTCAGCACAGTGGAAATCCATAAATGGACTTTTCTTCCATTCGAAAAAAAATCCGTCACCAAGATAAGAGAAATGTGTGGCAATCTCCATCTGAAATAACTGAAGGGCCTGTAGAAAAACTAGCTTCAAGAATAAAACGTTCGCATAGGAATATGCAACGGTGTACTCACAACAAAATAAGTGCCAAAAAGCAGTGCGAAATAATAAGTGCTGTAAAGAAAAGGTATGAGAAGTTCAGCAAATCATTTTCAGATAACACAATCATAGGCTTCGGGAACAGAAAAAAAAACAGCCTTAAAACAGAATTAACTAAAAAACCAAACTCCGGCACAACAGCCCTTAACTGGCCAAGACCTACCACCCAGCCGCTGCGTCCCCCACCTCTTCCCACAATAGGCGTCATGAGTGGGGTGCAGTACTGGAGGGTGGGACGTGGTCGATGACCCGGACCCTTCCGGCCGGTTATGCGGTCTTTGCGACCAGGGGCCCCTACTTCTAAATCAACTAGCTCCTCAATTGGCCCCTCAGGGTCCTAACTAGGCTGAGTGCACCCCGGAGCAGATCTCCCAGTGGAAGAAAAATTCCCACGTCGGTACCGGAACCGAACCTAGATAAGCAGCAGCGCCACAACCGCGGCCGCTTAAAACAGTTACAAGAATTTTATCCGGGGGAGATCTTCGAAAAGCTGGAGTGACACTTCTCTTTTGCAGTTCCTAGTTGAAAAGCATCTCTATCTAGTATTTCCAGAAACAGTGAAGATTTTTAAGATAATACTGACAATTCTAATGATATTAGATTACTGAGATTAAAATACTTTTCTCAATCCCTAAGAGCCCGTCTCGGTAGCGTGATGGTTAGCGTGTCTGCCTCACGTTCAAGAGGTCGCGAGTTCGAATCTCGCTTTGGGTAAGTTATCCGGGTAAGATTTTTTTCCGAGGTTTTCCCTACCCTGAGAAGACGAATGTCGGGTAACTCCATGGACCTCGGGCTCATTTGAGCATCATTTCACCCATTTAATTTCATTCATTCGTCCGTTAATTAAAAAAAAAATAAATCATTCCCTAAGACAGTGAAGCCCTGTTTACGCAACACCATATGTCAGAAAGACTTAATGCATTAGCAATGTTGTGAATTTGTAGGTAGCTAATCAATTAATCAAACCCGGGCCAAACAGATGGTTTTAACTGTGCTTAAAAGCGACAGTCCCAGCTCATTTACTGGCCAGTGAAAAGATAAAATTCCGGTACATCGGTGGAGCTGATGTAATCCAGGCAGTTGATAACATCGTTTTAAAAAACGTGATTACAGGATTCAGCGCCAAGGATAAGCACCATGTGTTTCTAGGAATGAAAACTAGGAGAATGGAATTCGTCTACGAGTACTATGGCAAGGGAGGACATTTTAGTTGCAATAGTTATGGATACATTTTGTGCCCCTCCTTCAATTTTCCCCATGAACCGCCACTGCAGTGACAAACATATATAATACACTTGCCTGAAATGAAGCAAATAGTTGATCACAGAACAACCATATGATCTCTAGAGTCTCATTCTTCCCAGCACTTGGGAACATCCAGATGAACACTGCATAATGAACTCCAAAGAGAGGCACGAGAATCAGCGTTGATTTTGCCCATCTTCTGAAACATTCCAAACATGTTTATTATATTACAAAGTTCAAAGGAACACACTGAAGATGTGATTATTGATTTTTACTTGGCTGCGAAAGTTGAATCTCACCTGTAACGTAACTTTTGGCGTACTGCTTGAACGTTGGACTGCATTTTCATCAGGAGCACACGAACAATGTTGATAAATAGTGCAAAACTAAGCTGAAACAAATAAACATACCCATGTATGCTATTGATTTTAAGCCAAAACAACTGACAAACTTTATTTTCTCTAGGTAGAGAAAGTATTGAATTTTACCCAAAAATTGGATTCAGTGATTTCACTGGAAATATCTTTCCAGGTCGGATACTAAATTTGATATTTAATTTGAACATATTTTAAGATTGCGACATGGAAGTTTAAAAGAAAATCCCCAAAACTATCCTTTATATAGAAACATTTTTAAACATTTTGATTTTCTCCAAAATAGCCTAATTAAAATGCCATGTGTTTCAGATATTTTTATGACAAATGAAGTGTATATGCTGAATTTTCTGGTATAGCCTCTGAAATCCTTTTCGTATAACTCGTAAACCATAAGAGATAGATAGATAATATAGTATTAAAAATAAACACATATCTCGTTAAAACATACAATTTATGTCAAATAAAATTATTTGTGCGCTAACCATTTCGAGATGTTGCTTGTTATTCATTTGAATTTTCAAATATATTTTCTCAAATAGGAAATCGTCCATTTTTTAATACGTTAGTCTTGCTCTTAAAATATGTTGTTATCGTTTAAGCCTGTTGTATTCCCCTATTCCTGATTCTATTTGGAGCAGCGCTGGAGAAGACGAAGATGTGTCTAGAGTAGTCCTTCCCCTGCTTATCTGCACTAGGTAACTATTAGGACGCATACATGCGCATGCATTGGGTGGAACGAATTTGGTCATCATGAATTGACACCTTGGGAGTATTGTTCCCCAGGCCTGATTTAGATGTACATGTGAAGCATGCAAAGGGCTGACTGCACTGGTATTTTGTTGAGAGTCCCACATCACATAACGTTAGGCAATGTAAAAGTTCTGCAGCACGTTCACTTCCATGTCGGTCACTAACTCCCACCAAAGCATCTTGCACACCTTCCCCGTTTAAACAAATGTGGCAAGATCACTTCGATCGCAACAAAAACTGGCAATGATCAACGATTTTTTCTTTTTACCTGTTATATTCATCTAGTCATTTTATAACGTAAAAAAAAGACAAATTTAGTCACTTATCAACAAGCAGTCATCCATCATTAGAACCATTTTGGAGTAAATCGGTGTTTCCGAAAAAAATGTTCTATGTGAAGGATAGTTTGGGGTGTGGTAATTTTCTTGAAAATCTTTGTGTCTCATTTTTGAAATATGCTAAACTTAAATACCATGGTGTTTGTCCGAGCTTTCATTTTAGAATTAATACTATTCAGACATACACACACATACACACAGGCATACTAATATTTTCATGTGGTTTTTAGAGGCTCAAACCATTATTTAAGGTGAGGTCCTGGTATCAAATATTTAGGTTGAATGCAATATCTTCTCTACTTCCATGTATGTGGAAAACATAAAAAAACGTACAAATGGCGCGCAATTTGTGTAAAGTGAAACATATTTTCCATAAATAGGACACGTTACTGTATAAGTTAAGAATTGACCTATACCTGCTGTACGATGCACATGTTTAAACTGATTTTATTTCAATATTATTTACTTTTAGTCTGCTTTTGTTGAACACTATTTACAAAAAGTATATGCAAAATAAAACATTATACAAAATGCATTAAGCAAAATATGTCGGGGAGTTTACAATCTTGGAACTTCAGTTTTACACCGGACGTCTTCTTACCAGCACGGAGACGATGACTGGGACTTGAAGTAGAAGAAAAATTCCGGGGTTCTCATGAGTAGTCCAGCACCAGGTATCCTCCAGATAAAGACGAGCTGCAGCCCATGGCACTACAAATAACAGCGGCAGTCCTGCAGACACATTTTATTTGGTTAGTGTCTTGAAATATAATAAGCTTATATAAGTACAAAATCGTTCGTCACAGTCAGTGGTACTTTCTTCAAAGAAAGGGAACACAGAGGGTAGTTTGGAAGATTCTCACAAAGAAAATACTTAATAATGCGAAAATTGGTTCTTGGACTGATATTCAGATCGTAGATTCGCGATTACATCGGGTAGATTGCCAGCCGAAGGTGCGAATCATGTGATTTCTGTCAGGTGATATTTTGGAGTCAACAGGAGGCGTTAGTTGCATGTTTCTGTTAAACGGGTTTAACATAAATCTGTTCAACATGTCTAGTGAAAATGTATGATAGTATACTATGCAACGAGAGGATAAAGACAGCAATTCAGATGCCATCATAATATTCATACAAGCATCTTAATTGCCATTATATTCAAATTTCACAGACATTTATGCGATCAGTGGAGTTCAATTTATAAAATGTGTTTAATATTCTACGCTACATGTTATTGTCATTAGTGTCCAACATTTTAGTCATGTATTTGTCATTCGACTGTACATCGATAGTTGCGCGTTCAACTGCGAAATTATTGACCTTATTGTTATGTTGGCCTTTCCACAATGACAGAGAATACACATTTAAACATGTAGACTTCTAAAACAGAAGGAAAATTGAATTTATTAGAATGTTCTTTACAATATTAACACTAATTATTAAACAGATTAGCTTTATTTCATATACGGGAATCGATAGTTTCGCTTTCAGCTGCGTGGCAAAGTATTCATCGCCACGTGCCGATGTGTTCATTTATGGATAACAGTGCCGTTATGAACAGGTGTGCATTTGAATGGTGTATAGCAGTGTCGTTACGAACTGGTACACCTTTGATTGGTGGATACCAGTGTCGTTATGAAGAAGTGTGTATGAGGTCCATTAGTGTGGGTATAAGCCTGCATTACGACAGTAGGGCATAAATATTTCTATTTACCTTCTGGATATCCGTCACTTTTGTAGATTTTAGTTACATTGGAGGTGATTTTATATCAATTTACGGCTTACTGTCATTTAAGAACAGAACAATCCACAATCCTTAATTGTTCATTTCATTTAAGGGATGCTTGATTATATTTGCCCTATGTGCTACAAGTGCATCTAAAACGTACTAAATATTAGCGTAAGTGTATATATTTTACATGGTGTAAGAAGCACATCACATCTGAAAATAGTTTATCTTTTGTTACATTTCATGCCAGCGTTTTTTTTTTTTTTTTTTTTTTTTTTTTTTTTTTTTTTTTCCTGTCACTGATATTCGCATTTACAGTATTAATACATCGTTCTTATTTTATTTCTGCTTATGCTGCTGTGAATGGATACTTTGGGTCATAATAATGAATATCCAATCTAGTATAAAGAACTCAAACTATTGGCGTTCATAAAAACTAACTATGAAATAGGTGTTTTCCACATTATAGCGCTTTCTGGTTACTTTTGGTGACATACTGTTTGTTTGGTTGACATGATTACCTACCAGCAACTGCTCCTAAAAGCTACTGGTTGGGTAGAGACCTTGAGTTCCATGTGGAATTGTTGTAGGGTTTTCGTAAGTGAACCATACGTTTTAATTGTTATTTTTACTACACAGTTGCCATTAAATATAATAAAATGATATAGTTAGCACTGGGAAGGGACTTAATCGACTTACTATGTTGATTAAATAATTATTGAAACTAATCTAACTGTCGAACCCGGGACCTCCCTGATGCGAGTCCCAAGCGTTATCGCCTGAGCCAATACGCTCGGTCCTAAAAGAGAAAGTAAAGGAACTAGGTTGCACCTTAATAGACTTTAGCTTCGATGGATGAGGGGAGGTTGATACTTGTACCACTGAGAGACATTCTCTAAAAATAACCTTATTTAGTTTCACACTGTAGCGCAGCTCCATTTTATATAACTGATAAGATTGTGAAAATGAAGGCTATATCTGTTGTTCCTGCTTGCACTCCTGCACCCTTTCTGATATTTCTCCACGCTTACAGCATGCCAAAACACTGGATGTATGTATGTAGCCAATGCTACATTTTATATTATTATAATATGTTTAATTCATTAAGAATATTTATAACATCTGCAGAAACGCCAGGACATTAATGTAATTAATGAGCTTCAGCGATGTGTTAGGTGCAGTTGATGGTTTTTCTTTCGGATAAGTACAGGGTGGTCCAAAAGTCCCGCACCATAGGGATTATACCATTATACTACTTTATGTGTTCAATATGAGAACCGTTCAAATCACAACATATCTGTAACCGGTGAACCATGTTCCATAAAACATTGGTTACCAAGTTTGCCTGATAGCACGACACTGTGGTACTATTCGAAGATGGTTTTTGTCCCTGATCTTCAACTCGTACACTTTTGACTTCAGATAACCCCATATCGCAAAATCCATTGCATTTAAATGAGGGGATCGAAGAGCCCACTCCATTCGTCCCCTACGACCAATCCACTGCGGAAAGTTGTCCAGCCAAGTCCGTACTTGAATGCCAAAATGTGGTGGTGCACCATCCTGCATGAACCACTCAGTGTGGGGAACTGTGCGCGGGGAACAAGGCAACAACTGCAGCGGAAATGAAAGTTTTGTATAGGTATTTAAGGAAATTTGTTGGTATGTATCAAATGTGAAAGAAATTGGTATAAAAGGTAGTTTAACGGAGAACCTCCTAAAAGTTAGAATTAGATTTTAAAAGTTATATGCACTAACATCAGAATGCCAGAAAAATGTTTAAGGTGCATTTAAAATTCAAAATTAGATCTCGTTGAATTACCCTCCTTATTAATTCCAAAGTGACAGTTCTCCCCAAACATTGATCGCTTCCTGTTCTTAGAAGCAAACACATTACTTACCCCAGCCTAGAGCGACGTAGACAGTAATTGCACTGGAATCGGAGAACAGCGCCAGGAAAATCAGGTTATGTAAATATAGGCCCTCCATAAGGATCCAGGTGTAATTAGCAATGATGCAATAGTTCCACACAGCGATCAATGTTTTGCACTCCCATCTCTGCAAAGAGTACAAACTTTCAGTAAGAAATGTATGCACATGGGTGACTTAGGAGAAACATCAACACAGAATTTTGTAACAAATACCAACTACATTTATTAGGTAAAACGGGTAATTATAAACTTTAAATCACAAGAGAACCAAAGTCCTGTAGGTATTAAACATATGTGTATAGAAATATAATAATCAGAAGTGGTGTAGGAAAATCAACCCATTTCTAAGTGGAAACATTAGTGTAACCCTTAAGAAATTCTTGCAGGTTTTTTTTAGGCAGAAGTATATCTTTTTTCGTGCTGTGCTTTAAGAGATTTTCAGAAATTTATCATGATAAACTAATCCTCATCCCACCAGATAGTCCGAATGCTTCAAAATAATTCTCCTCAGGTCAAAATCAAACTGCTTTAGGAATGCCAAAATATCGCGACTGCCCTGTCATTTTGCAGCAGGCAAAGTTGATAGCTAGAAATAGCGGTTGCTGAGATACCCTAGGTTCGCTCTGATCCCGCGATTGGAGTCAGTATACGTACTGCCAAAGTCTCGTAGAAACGTGATTACCGAAAAACGCCAACTCAAGTGGCAAACCTAACCTGACAAACCAAGCCAGGAAACTGGTCTTAGGTCCATACAACACTATTTGCTCATTTCTCTTGAGATTGGATAGAACAGGAAGAACAAAAGCTGAATATAGTCACCTCAGGAAAGATCTACGTAAATTAGAGCTCTACAAGGATTAATCCATCCTTAGAATATGTAAATATGATGAGAAAACTACATCAAATTTTCTAGTTGAAAGCCCGTTCCTGACAAGAAAGAGACTTGCTCTTTCTACAACCAGAGAATATCTAGGAGAGGATGCTGACATTGGAGTCAATGTACTACAGCTTTATTAATGAAAAACTGAAAGTATTAACAGTGAAGCTATATACATCAATACATAAATACACTAGAACAATCTAGATATCTAGGCATAACTTATCTTAGATTTAAATAATGACCACGACAAATAGTTAAAATAGTTATGAAGATGTGATTAAGAAGTCATGTGGTATATTCACAATTTAAATCTAAGGTGAGTTTAACCTAGTCTATAGATATTATATTTATTGTATTACAACCTGTTCGGGAACAGATTTTGGGAAACAACGATAAGCCTTTTAGGCTGACGTGCAGGAGTTCAACAAAAACTTCCCGTTTTCTCTCTCCATCCCTCCTCCCTCTCTTCCTCATCTGTTTTTTTTTTTTTTTTTTTTTTTTTTTTTTTTTTTTTAAGTCAAATATTTTAAAGCTTAGAGATTCCGTTCTCTTTGCATGGCTAAGATAAAAAAATTAATAACGACCTTCCATTTGACGAAAGTTCAAGTGTTCTACAACTCACAAAAATAACAAGGAATATCTCCGAAATGGTTCGCTCCGCAAAAAAATTCATTTGCACACAAATTGTGTACTTTAACGAGATGTACGTTTTTGTATAGTAAGATTTGGTCTACCTCTTACGGTTTACCAGCTATGCAAAAGTTGTCAAGAGCAAACAGGACTATGTGGGCTACATTCAACAAATTCAAGATATACATTTCATTTGCCGTAAAATATCTTAAACATGCGAAACATGCGATATTTTAATTAAAATCACTAGAGTCATTTTGACGAAAAGAAAAATTTGTAAAGGGTAGTTTAGGGTGGAGGAATTTTCTTCAAAATCTTTGTGTCGTATCCTTGAAAGATATTAAACTTAAATACCTAATTTGGTTTTTAACCGACTTTTTTTTTTTGAGTTACATATTTTGAGTTCATAGACACACACAGACCTTTTTCAAAAAATACTTTTTTTATTCAGCGGGCCTCAAAACATATATTTCCGGTGAAATCTCAACATCGAATTTTTCAATGAAATACAATACATCCTCTACTTACTATACCTACATAGTAGAGAATGTAAAAAGACATTGAATTCAAATCCACCAGAATAATTTTTCTTAGTATTGGCAGCCTAACGAATAAGATATAAGGCAAACGAACTAATAGCAAAATTCGTGCTTACAAACTAAGGAATAAACGTAATTCAATAAGAAGCAAATCTTATTGCAGTGAATGCATTCAATAAATTATGGCACACAAAATTTAATGGCGGCTGATAGCTGACCACTATTATTCTCTTTCCTGTTGTACAAATACATTTTTTGGGCACAAGTGATATTTATATCACCGGCTTTACGGCGTGATTTCATAACTCGTTTAATTATACAACACCGCAACACCTGGCAAGCCTCTGATTGGATGTTGTGTTGACCAGCTCTTACTGCCACCTGCCATTAGATTTCTTGTCAGCAATATTACAAATGGCTAACAAATATGTCACGTACTTCATGTGGTATAGGTAATTAGAATAAACATGTATGCCTAATGTAACTGAAAGTAAATACATTTTTTTGGGGGGTAGGGGGACCTAGAACAAGCCCATTGGTTAAAGTTATTTGATGATATTAAAAGTAGATTGATTTACCAGGGTATTGTGAGGTAGGAACTCCAGTAAACCCGTATCTTGATCCCTGCTGACATCTTTTTCAAGCCCGACACCTCCCACCAGAAGTGTATCCATCAACAGCGATAAGAGAGCACGCAATATGAACGACAGGAACAGATTTAGATGCAGCATGTTGCGTGGACAGCGTAGTTTCCTGAAACAGGTCTCAGTTTAGAAATATGCTTTTATGAACAAGTACATACGTATTTCATGTGCTGGAACTTAGAAGCTGCTGAGATTACAGGTGCAAAATGAGGTGGTGTGGATAAGGGAAGAACACCACCCAATATATATATATATATATATATATATATATATATATATATATATATATATATATATATATATATATATATATATATATTTCGTTTTTGTTACATTTTATATACATATAACGGGTTATCAAGAAGTTCCTCCGCACCGTACCAGTGCCTACCGCTCAAGATAACACTGCTATGTCGTTTATGTACGTTACCTTTCATGAATTACATAGTGAATATATCAGATTTTTTTTTATTTCGCGGTACGTTATAACCATACGCTCGCAGCAGCCAGTGCTGCCAGCGGAATTCCCGTCTCTAGGTGAATCTTGGTTACACGAGAGCAGCGGAGCGACTTCTCGATAACCCTATACATATATATATATGGTTCTTCATTTAAAACGTAACGGGCGCACATTTCACCTGTGCGCGATTGGTTGTCCCACAGCCGGCCTTGCTCTTGCATAAGCTCCACGCGTAAAGCATGTATAACACTCCTACCTTATAGAAGATGCTGGAAATGTCGTTCGCCCTCGGCTAAACAAGCGTTATGTCGGGAAAACACATTCTGATTCACACGATTAAGTTGGGCCACTGTAATGTTTCCGATTTCATTTATAATATTTTGTTTCAGTTCCTCCAACGTATGAGGATTTGTCTCGTAAACTTTGTCCTTCAGGTTACCCACAAGTAAAAATCACACAGATCGGGGGAGCAAGGGGGCCATACATCAGCATTAATTACTCTGTCTTCAAACACTTCCCTAATTTTATTCATGGGCTCCTCTGCTGTATGGGCAGTAGCAGAATCTTATTGAAACCACCCATAGGATTTCATTTCTTCTGTTAATTCATGATATGGGGTCAAAATGTAATTTCGGTACCTCTCTGCATTTACAGTCTGCTCGTAGAACATTCGACCGATTATGTGTCTAGCGCTAACAGCACACCAAACTCCAACACTCCGATCATAATGAGGGATTTCCTGAACGCGATGTTGGTTTTCAAAGCCCCAGTGCCGCGCACAGCGGCAGCCGGTAGTGGCGGAATCCAGCAAGGTCACGGGAGAGGCGAAACGTCGTGTGCTCCGTAAGGTTTTAAATGAACCTTGTTATATTCATCTGTAGTGAAAGGTAAAGGAGATAATTGAACATTATTGAATACACTCTCTACACAGTCTGAGGACAGAAGCAACGAATGTGTTGTTTACTAATACAGCTACTGCTTCCACCTACAATGAGTGAAAGTCCAAACTGGGCCAGCCCTAGAAAATTATAGTGTGTGTGCTTTTTTTAATTTTTATTATTGTTCCATTTATATTCCGCCGTTAATTACAAAGGTCATATTGGCGACCTCTTCTGTGGAACATATTGCCTATCGGCAATGGTGTTACACGTTCATTAGAGTCTTTAAACTTTGAATTCACACATATATCCACACTCTCATTCATCCTTCCAGACTTTGGGGAGGATAACAAATAATCTTGACGGGAGAAAAATGTATACCCCCATGCCGGGAATCGAACCCGGGATCCCTTTTACAGCAGGCAGGTGCTCTATAGACTGAGATATGTGGCCAGCAGCGGCGGTGTGCTTTCAAGCTTTCCAATCAATATTCATGAGACCCAAACAGTGTCAACATTCGTGACTTACCGCTTTGCACGCTTGCCAAATGTATGTCCATAAATTGACTCCAATAGACACACTAGAACCCAGTTACTTAATATAATTTTGTGCCTAAACGACTCATTTTCGCAACAAATGGAAAAGTTACGAATAGCCGATGTTTTTATCTCTATCTCCGTATGCTAATTGCACAAGTAAACGATAAATGAGTGGTTACATATTGACAACCAAACATTTGACCAATTTTATTTTTGTGTAACCATGCACTATAGAGGAAAATGGCAGAGGAAGTTATTTTTCAGCTTAATGTCTGAAATAGCCGTTAGTCTGCACATTCAAAACCCCAACACCGCGCGCGCGCGCTCGTATGTGTGTGTGTGTGTGTGTGTGTGTGTGTGTGTGTGTGTGTGTGTGAAATAATGTAAACTAATAAACAATTCAATTTTTTAACTCCCTGTAACCATAAGCATGCATGTATACTAAAACATAATGACGCGATAAATTTCTCATACAAATCGATGTTAAAGCTGAATTAAATAGAACAAATAAATTACGTACTATAACATGTAGAATAGGCTGTTGAGTTATGGATGTCGGTATACCTTTAACCTAATGTTGCTTACCAATATTTAAGATACCCATATTAAGAATTTCAAATGTCTTACTTACCTTAACGTTGATAGCAACAGGAAAGCTATAATTAGAGTTGCTAATGAAACACCATAGCCTATCTGAGACAACCTCTTCAGCACTGGAATCCAAAGCTGCAATAGAAAACATCATACAGTACCAATGCGGAAAAGTATTTAATCTAATTTCCCGATTCGAGACTTATTACTACAAGATAATTTGTTAAGCACTACACAAGGACATAAATTATTTCGGTTTTATAATTTTCAAATTATTACAGCTCAGTTTGAAAGGTGCTGGAAACGAAATCAAATTGGTACACCTATTACATGAGGTTTGCAAATTAACGAGGATTTATAGAACAACGTGTTTTTCATTGATACCTTAACATTCATTTGTTTTCTACTGACCTTATATTACCTTTCCTAAATTATACCAAAACGCTCAGCACTCCTATGATATGATATGAAACTGCCACTATTTCATTTATACAGACACAAACCCGATTTGATGCTCTTTAAATGTATAGGTCAAAAGGTCGTGTAATAAATATGATTTAAACTTCATTTTGTTCGAGGATGGACAAAATACCGTTTGAAACTATGTAGCTGAAGTCAACTAAGGTATATTGTAATGCATGGTGCAATCAGGTTACTGCAATATTGCATTATGTTACATTTCCCTTCTTATTTGTATTTTGCCCTGTTACCCTCGCAACAGGTCTATTTGGCAACACAAGGAACCTTATATTATACTTCATTGCCATGGCAACCGAGTATAAACATGCAGCTATATATCGGCTGACAGAAATAGCTGCACCTTTTGTCCCGTAGGCGTAAAGTACGCGCCCTCTTCAACGCTCAAGTGCGATGCATCTGTAAGATAGCTAAGCAACACACAATGTCCTTTTGAGTGAACTGGTTTTATCACAGTGTAGTTAATGTAATATAACGATTACACATATTTCATTCACATATCCGCATCTGTTGCAGCGATATTAATATTTCTTCTGCGTGTAATTAATTTGTGTTAATTAAAAATTCCCCACGCATTAAACGGCTTTTTGCATTCTACCAAAGATTTTATTTTGTCTTTAACAGATCGTTATTGATTTTTTTATTAAAATGAAACTATAATACGAGTAGAAAAGAAGGGTAGCCTTTGCATTTTGACAGTTTTAGATGTTATGTCAGATCACAAGCAAGAGAGTATCGAAAAGATGGGATGCAGCATTTATAACTATTAGTTTTATTGGGTTAATACATAATATAGACAAGTTTGAAGTAATAAAAACCATTCATGGTACCTGAAAACATTCTGCATTGTTTCATTGAGTTCATTTTGAAGGTCAGTTTGTGAACTTACAAAATATGTGATCTCTGTTACACAACACACATTAAGACTGTGATCAAGTTGATTCCAAATCCGATCTAACATAGCTACATCGATACTTATTACTAGGGCCCGGATTCTTAGTTTTTTAACTATTTTATTCCTTGATAGTTAACTGCAGTGGTTTAATTTTATTATCTGTTTCATGTTCATCGGAGCCAAATACTTGAATCTTATAAAACCTAAAAATGGCTAAATGAGACTTTAAAACCTAAAAGAGGCTAAATCTCCTATTTATTTTAAAATGGAAAAAAACTATTTTAAAATGGGAAAATGAAATTTTTATGAAGTTATGAATAGACTTTGACTGTTACATCTTTGCTACGTCTTTTTGCTTATGTATGCTTAGAGGAGTATTGAAAACAACGCAAGAGGCAAGTGACTTGCATTTTGCTGTGTGAGACCAAGCTCTGTATTGTTGCAAGGAAGCAATGTGGGGATTGTTGTCGAGGGAAAAGGGGCACTAGCAGAACCCGCCATAAACTCAAACCAATCAGTTTAAAAACAGTATCCGTTGTGTTCAGTCGACTATCGTGTTATGTTAATGCATACAATTACTACATCGTTAGAAGTCAGTTTTCCTTAGATTAAGCAGGTAATTTAAGGAGCCAGTGTCATGCATAAAACCAGCTCATCTCGAAGGTGGTTGATTCGTCAGTGGATAGCTAACGATCCGAACTTCACCACAAATGGCAAAGTAATATTTTGCCAAATCTGCCAAAAGTGAAAGAAACAATGCCCACAAACACAAAAGCTTGAAAAAATATGAACACCTTCTATATTGCACAGATAAAGTTGCATTAAGCGGCTAGGTGCTGTGCAGATAAACATACCGTATGGGATAACCTGTGCAACCTGTTTTCGAATGCTGGAATGCAGGTAAGGATTAAGCACCTGTTATAATGCACATAGCGTATAAACTATAATTTTATTTACGTATTTTCCAGGTGCCCTCTGGCCAAAAATGGCATTTTGAGCAGCACTGTTGTATTTCAGTAATGTTTCTCGCTATTTTGCACTTCCCATTTTCAAGCATGTATGAAAAATTAATTATACAACAACGCTATATTGTAGTATGCCATTGTATTTCTATGCAAAAAGAACAATAAGGTATCCTTCTTTGTAGTTAGTGTTAAAAAGATAAAAATATAAAAAAAAAAACAACTTTTCATTACTTGCACATCGGAATTTTTGTATATATGAAAAGAACTTTTATCTTCTCTCCTTGGATTTATTGACTTTTGAAAAGCTTTTATCAGCAACATTGCTATAAAAAAGAGGACAATTAATAATAAAATTAATAAAAAATAATATAAAAACTATTTCAGGAGGTTAAAGAACTAAAAAATTTTTTAAGATACAAAAATAACTAAAACGGCAATTTTAAGAACCTAAAAATCCGGGCCCTACTTATTACAGCTTTTCTGGTACTTATTTCATCTATATGATGTGGAAGTGGAGAAAGGAAAACTTTGCCTTTGACATTTCCTAAAGGAAACAATCATACTATATCAGTCTGTAAGAATGTTAATGTTTATATAGCATGGCCAATCCAAAGCTGTTGTAGAATTTCATCCATTTCTTTCCTTTAAACCGAACTTCTGTCTCAAATTTTATGTATCAATAACAGAGCAACTGTGTCTTCGGTGGTGCATTTTGGAAACGTGGTCTGTTACACAACAGTTACAGGGCTTGCATTAGCTTAAAATATGCTTTATTCGTTTATTAACATAACACTACAAAATATACATAGACAAATTTACGTAGATTTTGATTTATAGACCTCAAAATTGTCTTATTTATAATCTGCTAACGCTGTGTATTGGCTATAAGTTCAGCACACCGGAAGTGTTGTCAGTAGCCGAATAATTCTTTCTTCAACAGTGATGACATGCAGAAACCACAGTGCTTGGTTTTTACTATCCTGTTAACGCAGCCCAGCGTAGGAAATATTACAGCTCTGCTGTAAACACATCGCCATGTAACTAAGAATCTAAATAAAAGTTAATTTTAGGTATTTAAACCGCACTTAAGGATTGGATTTGACTAGGCTGCACACGTTTTGACTCTCAGTAGAATAAACTATTTCCTCAAGATGTCAAAACACCAATGTCATGATGACTTACCAACATAAGTTCAGAGTCTTCCATAGGCACAGATACTGTAATATCGTGCGTTTCAGAGTGGTAGCATTCAGAAAAATTGGTCCAGGTGCCATTACGGTTATGTGGTTGTGAAAACCACGTTCCATTTTCTTGACAGAGTTTTGTGGCATTTTCCTGAAAATGCAAGATATCGTTACAATAGCATACCAAATTAATACCAATTAATATTAAAATATTAAACAATTTCTCCAAAAGAACCAACAAATACCACCATAGCCTGGAAGTATACTTTATTAAATACAAACATACTCGTATACATACACGCATGTCCTCTTATAACATTTTAAAACAAGATTAACATTTAAGAGGTTGAATCAGAAACTGAACAATTCAATGTCATAGCCGGGATTTGAACCACGGATCTTCCGCTTATCGAGCGGCTGCTTTATCCATTAAGTTACCATGGGCAACTTGCCAGTACGACATTAAATTCCCCAGCTGATTCGTACTTCCCCGGTTAACTACAAGGGAATCTCACATCAGAGATAAATACCCCAAGGGCGACTTACAAACCTATGACTTGTGTATGCCACGCGTACTCGGAGGTACAAACCAACCTGAAAGCATACTACTCTTAATAACTAAAATTATTAATCTGCAAATGTTGATGTAATGTGGTTCATCACGTTGCCCTGAATTACAATGCAAATGTCTTCAATTATATCTCACACATCCCGTATTTCTTACTCTGATCCTGTTTTATGGGGAAAAACACTTCGAAATTCAGCAGTATCACTTTTCTTTTTCGCTTTTCTTACGTTTTATTACTTTCTCTACCACGTATAGTAAGTTGAGGAAGTACTGTATTTCACCAAAAAAGTCGATGTCGAAATTTCACCTGAAACATGTTTTCAGGGCCCCCTGAATCCAAAAAAGCAATTTTAGAAAACGACCCGCGTGTATCTGTATGTGTGTGTGTGGGGGGGGGGGGAATGTATGTGAACAGCATAGCTGAAAAACGAAAACCCGGTTAAAAACCAAAGTTGGTATTTAAATTTAGTGTTTCGCGTCTTTCAAGGATGCGACACGAAGATTTTGAAGCAAATTCCTCCACTCTAAACAACCTTTTACATGGAACATTTTTCGAAAATTCTGATTTTCTCGAAAACAACTCAAACGATTTTGATTAAAACGCCGTATGATTTAAGACTTTTTTTTTCGTGGAGTGAACCATTTCGAAGATACTCCTGTTATTTGTGTGAGCTTTCCACTATTTATACTTTCGTAAAATGGAAGGCCGTAATTCACTTTTTTATATCTTAGCTGTGCAAAGAGAAGGAATTTCAAAGCCTTTATATAGCGACCAGCTTTAAAAGAGTTGATTATCGCTCAGATCCTTCTGTATTTCCATATTCCCCTAGCACCTACAAGATAATTAGCAATAAAGTAATTTCTACAAATGTTTATCTCGACTAATATGAAGAAGATAGAGAAATAAGAATATGTAAGAATAGTTAGTACAAGAGTAGAGAAAGTCATGTGAGTGCAACACATCAGATTTTTTTATATTGCATGTGCTCTTTTCTTTTATATATTATATCAGAAGATACTTATATGTATTACGCTCACAGAGAATAACAGTGGCTGCTTACGCTGTAAGTAGACATATTCTATAACTCACCATAGGATCGAAACCTATGACGTATTCAGGACACGGAAGGTGAAGTAAGGTGCCGGGAAGTGTGCGTGGCCAACACATAAGGTCATCCCACACAGGCTCGCAGAATACCCCATCAACTGTTTCTGAAAATCATACAAAATAAGCAATATGAAGCGTTTTGGCCGCATAATAAAACGTAGTTATTTGTAAAACAAACAACCTATTACGTGAAGCAATACAAATATTTATCATAAGTCATTGTTATTTATGTACCGCGAGAGCAAAAAAAGTTTTCGAACTGGCTGCGTGGTGTCTTGCCTGTCCGCATCTTCGGCGCTCGTTGCCATCTGCTGCTATCATAAAAAGGCGTGGATAAAACCACACAACATTTTAAAAACTAATTTTAAAGGCTTTATTTACTTAGCAACTTTATGAAAGGAAATTCTGAAACTGGCCACCGTCGTTGTCCATACATTTTTGGCACCTCTTTAGGAAACTGTCCATCACTCGCCGTACTTCAAGTTGAGAAGTGCTGGAAATTTCCGGACGGATATTTTGTTTTAATTCTTCCAGGGTATGTGGGTTTGTCTTGTACATTTTATGTTTTGAGTTACCCCAGAGGTAGAAATCACTTATTGGACTTCTGAGAAACCTTTTTCTGCTAATGGCGCACCGTATACCAATTTTTTTGTCATAAAGGGGTAGTTCATGAACAATATGGTTCTGAGTTATAGGGCCAATTTTTTTTCGAGATAACAGTTGACACCCGTACATACGTGGATACAATTTTGCCTCTCCCCTCCCCTTTTTAGAGAATTAATAAACAGAGAGCGTGATTGTGCCTTTTTCAACACGACTCTGCAACAGTTCATACGGTCAATATTTTGATAAGAACAATTGAATATGTGTTTCAAGACAATTATTAGTAGATATTTGTGGTCCTCTGACCTAACCCTTGCGATTTCTATCTCTGGGGTAACTTAAAACAAAGCATACAAGACAAACCCACACACCCTGGAAGAATTAAAACAAAATATATCCATCTGGAAATTACCAGCATTTCTCAATGTGAACTACGTTGAGTAATGGATAAAGAGGTGCCAAAAATGTATCGACAATGACAGTGGACAGTTTTAGCGTCTCCTTTTATAAAGTTGGTAACTAAAGCCTTTAAAAGTAGTCTTAAAAATGTTGTACGATTTCATCCGCGCCTTTCTATGATAGCAGCAGACGGCAACGAGCGCCGAGAATCTGGACAGGCAAAGCACCACGCAGCTCGTTCGAACTTGTTTTGCTCTCCGCTAGTTAGTTCACAAATATACCTTTAGTTTGCTGCGAATAGCCTGTGAAGGCCTCTTTATTCTGAATGAATTTAATATGCCTTTGTATAACCAGTATACTAATAGACAGACAAAAATTACGAGACAAATGCCTAGATCTCGTTAGAATATGTTATTTACATAATACTAAGTCCATTTGTAGCATTAACCACTTCCGAGATATTAATTGTTATTGGTTTGAATTTACAAATACTTTTTTTAAAAAAATTCTAAGTCCCCATTCCTCTGTTTCTGGTGGCTATACAAAGAGTATGGAGCTTCAAGTGCAGCTTTATAAAGATTTGAGTCTAGCTTTAGCCATTTGTGTTCCTACCTCGTACCTACAACGTCTCATGAAAGCATTTCTGCACACACTTATCTTCATCAACATGAAGCAACATGAAGAATAACCGTTTCTGAGACTATTTGTACATGAGTGGACAGGGAAAGTAATCTGAATGTAATAAAATCAGATTTGTACCTATTTCTTGTCTCTTTTTATCAGGGAGAACAAAAGACTATACTACTTTACAGTTAGTGTCCATCTGCACTTCCTGCAGGTCTGTTGAGTATTCTGCATATTTTACAGAGCGATTGAATGCAAATGTTTATGGAAATGAATGTTTTATAAATGTGTTGTTATTTTTGTCCCAACTGTATTTTCACGCAGTTGTCTACAAGGTTTAGGTAGGTTACCTCTAACCTTGTCTTGAACATGTTATTATAACATTGGAAGATCAGATTTTATAGTACAAAGAAAAATAGAAATAAATATAAGAAGTTTGGCAAATTCACATATTAGGGAATACTGAATTTTTGAACTTATAATTTCTTTACCTGTAATGTTCGTTACTCCACATTTCTTTTTCTCTTCATTCAGGATTCTGATCTGTTCGTCCTTGTTTTCCTTCCGCACTCTTTCTTGAATCTCCTTTTGCCTCTCTTCTGAAAACGGTAAAAACATTAGTGAAGATAAAGTAATTATTAACTCTACTCAGAACTTGAGTAATACACAATATTATGAAAGCATGTTTTGCCAGGTGGTTATACGCAAAATATTTTTATTGATAAGTCTCAATTCTACTGAAGATATAAAATGGAACATAGGTCGGCAAACATACAGCAACGAGGTTCGCCTCTAAGGCACTACACCTTGGGTGGACAGATATTGCCAGTGTGACAGCTCACACCGCTGAACATGCTCGAGCGTGAAGTTACCGCCCCCTGTACTGCTGCCGCAGGGTGAAGAAAGGGTAGTTTGATGATGCAACCTATCTGGTATTAATAACTCGGCTAACGTTTTCGATGTTATAATACTAATGCTGATTGTTTTAATAGTCGGTCTGGGTGGTTCAGTTGGTTAGACGCTGGCCTACTGATCCTAAGGTCGCGTGTTCAAATCAGCCCAGATCGATGGTTTTTAAGTGAGCTTAAAACGACAGCTCCATGTCAGTAGATTTACTGGAATGTAAAAGAACACCTACGGGTCGAAATTCCGGATAACCGGTGACACTGATATGATCCTGGCAATTGACAGCGTCGTTAAACAATAAAATAAAAATATAATTAAAAAAAGATACACAGTTGGTTACAGATTATAAACAATTATATTTCGGCTCTATGCTATGAGATAATATAACAATTCCAATTTATGCGAGGGATAATCATGTTATAAAGTAAAAAGAACAGAACGTCATTTTTTCTGTAAATTAGAAGAGAGCCATACAAAACAACGGCACTTTCTGTTTCGTTATTCTTTAATTAGCTTATCAATGTTAGAAAGTAATATATGGAAAATTTGTAATCGAAGACCTCATGTCGGTTGTGATCTGACAAATACTTCGAAATTCGGACTTAGCTAATTTCATAACAAAACCAGACAAACACCTACGTTCTACATTAACTCCCTAGTGGAACAGCCCACGAAGGCCCAAGGCTTGCCGCCCAGCCGCTGTGTCCCCAACCTCTGCCCACTACAGGCGTCATTGGTGGGCCGCAGTACTGGAGGGTGGGAGGGTGGGACGTGGTCAGCGCTCCGAGCCCTCCCAGTCAGTTATGCAGCCTTCGCGACCTGGGGCCGCTACTTCTCAATCAAGTAGCTCCTCAATTGGTCCCCCCGGGACATAACGAGGCTGAGTGCTCCACGTGCCAGACCTCCCAGCGGGGTAAAAATCCCCATGCTGGTACCGGGGATCGAACCCGGGTCCTCCGCGCCAGAGGCAAGCGCGCTACCAACTGCCGTTTTACTTGTACTGGCCACGTTATTGTCATCGAGAGCGCTACACCTGACTACTCTTCAGTTTCTTGCTGACAGCGCCGTTTATCTAAGCAATATGGTATTACATGGCTTTCGCCTGACGTCACGCGAATTTATAGGCTCTCTTCTTGGTTCCAATATGTCAAACTGCTTAAAAATGTCTTCCTCTGCACTAGAGAAGGCACAAAAGGTTATGCTAACACTAATTTTCAGATTAGGTAAGGCAGCGGCTAGCTCTACAGCAAATTCAGTGCTACCTGCAAACATTTAACAGTTTTAATCATTCGGTAGCTATCGTGAACATTCACTTACTTTCCACTTAAATACAGAACTGATTAAGCTCCTATACCACTCAGTAATACTTAAATAACTCATTCTACCCTATCTTAATCACGGACTTACTATAAGAACGTTCACATCACTGCTAGCGCTAAATAGCTCCTCCAGAATATCTTCGTTCCCCAAGGAATACTTTGCAACATACCAGATATGTTTAAGGGTATGAAAATGCTGGCGATCTAGTCCTTAAAAGTACGTAGGTTAAGTTGGTAGATGTGAACACGGGATAATTCATTTATCTGCAATCTCAACATAATCGGAAACGTCATGAAATCATACTAATCTCCCAAAAAAGTATTTTACCTAAGTTTTTGTGCAAAGAGTTAAGTGAAATTGTGTCTGTGTAACTTGTTAGTTAAGGGCAGCTTTTACCGTTGTTAGAAACGTAAATAAAGGTGATAAAAGGTAATTGACTGTGAGATTTCGTTACAATATAGTTCATTTATACTTACTAAGAAAGGATATAGACGATTTATCTGACGTGTTTTAGACCTAATCTGAAAATTAGTGTCAGCCTAACCGTTTATGCTCTGTCTTGAGCCTTGTTAGAGCTGCGTACAAAGTCGTTTCCCTCTCCTCTCCATTTCTAATCTGATTTAACCATATATATATATATATATATATATATATATATATATATATAAAAGCAAGAATAACCATTGTCTACCAATATTCAAGGTGAGTATAAGAATTTAATGTGATCAAACGTGAAACAATGCCCATCCTGATTGAACCTGATCTACCGTTCTGTCACAAACAGCACTTGGATAGCTTCCAAAATAACAATCTACATCTTAAACCCACTGCACTTGCTCTGACAATGACCTAGGGTCCTAGGAGAATCAATCGCCGATTGATTCGCCCTTTCACTTTTGGCAAGCGAACTTTTGAGAAGCAAACTTCAGCGTGATAGACAGGGTCACAATTAGCAGAACACGCAACGCCCGAGAGACTCGATGGCATCAAATAATCAGATTGTGGACATAATAATATGAAACATGGCAGTAAATCACTTCCGCGAGAAATTAGTTTGAAATTATTGTTCTGAACAAATAAGTTCTAATTTCAACTTCTTATTCAAGTGCTATTGAGTATCATAAATGAGATATACCAATTTCTTCTCTTCTCTCCGACCCTCTCTTCTATTCTCTCCCACCCTCTCTTCTCTTCTCTCCCACCCTCTCTCTCTTCTCTCCCACCCTCCCTCTCCTCTCTCTCCTGTCTTTTCTTCTCTCTTCACCTCTCCTTTCTTTCACTTCTCTCCTCTCGTTCTCTTCTTACCTCCTCTTTCTCTTCTCTTCTTCTCCCCTCTCTTTCACTTCTGCTTTTCTCTCTTCTCCTCTCTTTCTCTTTCTCCCCTTTCTCATCCTCTCTTCTCTTTTCTCTTTCTCTTCTCCTTTCCTCTATTTCTCTTCCCTTCTCCTCTCCCCTATTTCTCTTCTCTCCTTTCTTTCTCTTCCCTTCTCCTCACCACTCTTCTCTCCTCTCCTTATCTTCTCTTCCTGGGAACCCCAGCAGTTCAACTAAAAGCCAAGGAGGAATCTTTTCAAAGAGCAAATTTCCCCATTCTCCCGTCGGTAGGTCTCACAACCCTGAAAAAATTAAAGGTAATGATGGCGACAGGAAATTCACCACCTCAACATTCGTCTACGGACCTGGGGAAACCATAGCCGACTTCACAGGAATCGAATCCCGAACCTCCTGAATGCTCAATGTGTTACTTATCCTATTAACATTGGTGTTTATTTTCTTGTAGTCCCCTTTCTTTCTGCTGTTTATTTATTACATTTCTTTCTCCTTTTATTTCTCTTGTTCTGCATCTGGCATCTGCTTATCAAAATATTAAATATTTGATTTCAAGGTGCCTGTTGCCCCTGCAGAAGAACATAAATAATGCAAAATATTTATTCAAGGAAGTGCTTCGATATAATATTTCAGAGTACTGAATGGAGTGGCATATTAAAACACACATCCTGCAAGTTTAAGCAATGATATCACTGAGGGAACGTTCTATTCTCGTACTTAGTTCATGACAATCTACTTAGCTTTCATGTGCTCTGGGAATACCCACTTCGTATTTCTAGGAAAATATTAAATTCTTTAGCTGTTAAATCCAATTACCACTTCAGCAACCAAAGCACCAGCTTTTAAGAGAGCGGCTTCTATCAATGCTGAAATATTTCTGCCGCGTTTTATGGTTTTAGTTTACCGTAGATTAGCCAAAGTTTATAAGTAAAGCTGAAAGCTCGGTAAAGCTTCATTCCAACAATCGCTTTTAAATAAAGTTAAATTTATTGGAGAAAAACACCCACTCCACCCTCTTAAATATGAAAAAATTGATGATACATGCTTTCCCTAGCTAACCCGGGTACGTATAAGTTTTATATCTAATAGCTTGTATGCAATTTGAAAAATCTGATGTATTGCACTCACATGATTTTTTCTACTCTTTTGCTAACCATAATTACAAACTCCTATTCTTCTGTCTTCTTCGTGTTAGTTGAGAAAAACATTTGCAGAAATTATCTTATGTTTTCTTGCACGTGCAACGGGAATATGGGAATACAGTAGAGTGAGCGACAGTAATATCTTTTAAAGCTTTCAAATTCCGTTCTCTTTGCACGCCTAACGTATAAAAAAGTAAAAATCTGATGTGTTGCACTCACATGACTTTCTCTATTCTTGTACTAACCATTCTTACAAACTCAATAGATTGCATAGGCTTCGGCGGCCGGAGTCCATCGTATCTGAGTGTTCCGGGGAAGGCCGCGTCTTCATTATAATGAATGTCGACGTTTCGCCCGCCCCCCCCCCCCCCCCCCCCGCCTATGTTGGGCTTCTTTAAGTTTTACTCCGTGACGGCACCTACAAAACTGTGCTGACAAGTGGAATACAATACTTCCTTCTACTTATCGGTAGAGAAAGTAAAAATAAATAGCGATGTTCCATTTGACAGAAGTATAAGTTCTCCAGAATTTATACAAATAACAAGGAATATCTCCGAAATGGTTCACTCTACAAAAAAAATTATTCGAACATAAATTGTGTTTTAGCGAGATCTAAATTTTTTGAGGGGTAAGATTTTGTCTGTCTCTTACGGTTTACGACTTATTCAAAGGTCATTTAGAGTAAACAGGACTACATAGGCTATAGCCAGAAAATTCAGTTGTCTTCAAAATATCTCAAACATATCATTACCATCTCAATATCATTTTAATCAAAATCGTTAGAGCCATTTTCAAGAAAATCAATATTTTCGAAAAATTTTCCATGTAAAGGGTAGTTTAGGGTGGGCTATTTTCTTCAAAATCTTCGTGTCGCAATCCTTGAAAGATATTAAACTTAAATACCAACTTTGGTTTTTAACCTACTTTTCGTTTTTAAATACCAACTTTGGTTTCTAACCTACTTTTCGTTTTTGAGTTATGCTTTCCATAGACTGACAAACTGACACACAGACACACACACACACACACACACACACACACACACACACACACACACACACACACACACACACACACACACACACACACACGGACCTTGTTCTAAAAATGCTTTTTTTTATTCATGGGGTCTCAAAACTCAACATCGAATTTTTCGGTGGAATACAATACTTTCCCTACTTACCAGTAGAGAAAGTAAAAATGCCTTTTTTGGATTCAGAGGGCCTCAGAACATATATTTGCAGTGAAATCTCGACATCGAATTTTTGGGTGGAATACAATATTACTTCATCTACTTACTATATGTACCTAGTAGAGAAAGTAAAATCAAACATTATTGTATATAAAAAGCACCATGAGAATAATAAGCGATGGAGAAGGAGTAACAAAATGTTAATTGGATTTTCTGTACCTACCAGCTATTAAATACGCTCCTTCAGTACAAAAACGCCATGATTGGTCTTGGCTTTTCAGTAGTCTAAAGAAGTAAAGGTACTCATAAATAAGGACAGTTCTGGTTCGGGAATGAATCCTTCACTCCTAGGAATAATTGTGAACTGATCACTAGTGTTTGCACTTCTATTTTTACTTTCTCTGCTGGTAAGAATTGTAATTTCATACAGAGAGTTTTATTTACGCTGTTATTATAGCGATTTATGAGGGAGTTGAACTAAACCAGCCATTTTGTGAAGCACGTAATTCAGCGTACCATCCATAGATGGCATCAGCTCCAAAAATGCAAATTTGGATTTGGCCCACTGGCTCTCAGCCCTTCAATTGGTCTATAGTTTGAAACATTTTATGGCCACGGTTTTTAAAAAAGGGTTTAACGATTGAGAATTTCATTCTCTCAGGAAAAATTCCAGTCTCTAAGGACTTGTTGCACAAATAACTCAGAAGAGTGCTAATTTGGTGTGAGAATTATTTTAATATTTTTATTGTTATTTCGTCATAACCGGAAGAATTCTTTGTTTTAAAGGCGTTAATGATTTTATTTACTTCCGCAGGCGTTGTCAGATTAGCTTTCAATTCCGGCAATGCTACTAGAAATTTTAGTGCTGCTTCTTTAGTTCCACTGTTAATATTTAGATTTTTAGTTACATCCAAAAAGAATTTGTTAAAATTTTCCACACTTCCTGGGCTTCCTTAATTTCTTGATTGTCTACGTTTAATGTTATTGAGTCGTTTTGTAAGGAGTATTTACCTGCTTCTCTTTTTATTATATTCCAAGTAGTTTTTATTTTATTATCAGAATGCTGGATTAATTTAATATAGTGCAATGCTCTTGCTGCTTTTATTACCTTTTCTAGAATTTTGCAATATTTTCTCAAAAAGTATGTTAATTCTAAGTTGTTACTAATTCTTACTCGCTGATATAATTCTCTTTGGCGCCTGCATGAGTCCTTATACCTAAAGTGATCCGGGCATTATCTCTTTTTAACTTAGATATTTTGTTAATCTTAACTGGGAAGCAAGATTCAAAGTGCATTTTGAAACATCGGAGAAAGCTATTATATTTATTGTTGGTACCATTCGTTTGATCAGAGTCCACGATTCAAGCTGAAGTTGTTTGCTAAATTCATTTAGGGTATTTTCATTTATTTTCCTATATTTTCGATATTTATATTTAGGTCTGAGATTTAAATTTAGCTTCTTAATGCATAGAACTTGAGCATCATCATCCGATAAACCATTAGTTATTGATGAAATAGTGCAAGACCTAATTCTACCTGAATTTACAAATATATTATCTATAATAGTGGAAGAATTATTTTGGATTCTTGTTGGAAAGGTTACTGTATGTGTCATGTCATATGTTCCAAATAAAGAGCTACGTTGTTCCCTTTGAAGACTAGATTTCAAGTAATCAACATTTATATCACCACATAGAACTAATAAAATTCCCTTTTTGGTTTAAATAAGAAATTTAGGACATGTTCTAGTTGCTTTCTGAAACTTTCAAAATTCCTCAAGGGAGAACGAGAAATATCCATGTTACACATTCCCGGTATATAAGGAGGCTAGATGGCGATTTACGTAAGTGGAGTATTGGGGACAATAGTTCTTGCTTTGTGATTGGGACGTGGGTGTTGAACGAGGTAGCTGTTAGCAGTGTGTGTGTGTGTGTGTGTGTGTGGTGTGTGTGTGTGTGTGTGTGTGTGTGTGTGTGTGTGTGTGTGTAGTCGCCGTGAGAGAACTATTTGTCAACAGAGACAGTTTGGAATACGTCGTGTCGGAGTAGTCTTTAAGTGAAGCAGTTTTAGTGAGTGTTGAGCGATTTTGTCGTCAAAGCCAGCGTTTGTGACACAGAGAACAGAAAGATAGAAAAGTGTATGTCAAGGTACGAGAAGACAGAACAGTTGTAGTTGTCTAACATTGTAGACTGTGTTAACGACGGTAAAAGAGATGTTTTGTGCTTCAGTTTTAGAAGAAAAATAGTGGCAGAAAAAAATAATTGGACTTCATATCATTTTGCCACAATATTGTAATCTTTTCAATCGGGAATTTGCAATTCTCGTTTCTTTCCTTCTTTCTTTTGTTCTTTTTTTATTTTTTTTTTATTTTTTATTTTTTTATTTTTTTTATTTTTTATTTTTTTTATTTTTTTTTCTGATCGTACATAAAGCATGGAATGTCAAAGCCATCACGTAGCAATTCACTTTGACTATCGCGTTAGTTTACTGTACCCATACTTCTTTACCACCTACGATGAAAATTATGTGTAAATGTGTAATGAAAGTTTACCACGACTAACAAGAACTAGTTAGAAGAGTAAGCGTTTTTAAGAATATTTGTAGAAAAGTGAGGAAACAAAGTGACGTGAATGTAACACATCAGATTTTTCTTACATAGGTATGAAGAGTTGGACTGATGGATGCATAGACCAACAGTTGATCTGATGTAGCAGTATCAACCAAAAGCCTTTCAGTTAAGGGTTAAAACAAGGATCTAACACTATAAGCAAGCTTTGAGAAAGCCCAAGGAGGACATTATTTATTATGCTCATTATTACCATGGTTCTTTGAGTAGGCTGATTCTAGAATTATCTGTTACTGAGGAAGTTTCCTACCAGGCATTTGGTAATGTCATTGCAATGAAGAGTGCTTGCTCTTGCTAAACACTCTTTATTCAGCTCATTGGCTTCTGCAGAAGGGTCAAGTGCTGCTTCATCGTTTGACCTCAAAGCTTAACCATGCGCTCCGTTTAAAGATATTTTGTGTCATGCCAAAATACTTCATACTAAACGTGCAATGACTAATTAGAGTTGTTTTGTTACAATTTCAACTAACAGAAAAGTTGCTGAGTTACTGCACCTCCTCACCCTCTGGTTTTTCCAGTTTTCGAATTTGAGAAGTACTTTTGTAGTTTCAGAATAATCTTAATAGTCTTTAATGACATAACTTTGGTTTGAAATAAAATATGTTTTAGATAAAAGTAGTTTATAAATACTGGCATACGTCATATTAGAATACTCATAGCTAACGAGGTAAGCTACGGCGGAACTGCAGTGACGTAATTCTCTTAGTCCAATCATGGCCCAATGAAGTAAAGCTACAATTGCCTAATACATCCATATTCTAATCCACAAAAAAATTGCTCCTTGAATTCATACAAAAGATTCAGTTTTACCATTATGATATTCAATGGATGTATCAACTACCATTACTACATAACTCCTATTCACGCCCTAGCCCGTCTTTCTAGTTAGCAACGAGAACATTGTGACGCCGGGCTCGGCGCACAACAAAGGACGGTCGGGACAAGCTATTTCAGACCACATACCAGGTCGGTAAGCAAAGGTGCAAGGTCAACCTTTCCCACAACATTCACGTGAGAGAGTACGTGACTAACAACAATGAAGCAGCAGCACAAAAGGTTTCCAGCGCCTTCGAGAAAGATCTGGCTGCGTCATCGCCGGCGCGTTTGTAGACGTCGAGAAAGGTGCGCGTGACGTCATCCCCTATATATAAGTAGGCAAGAAAGCAGCAGAGTTAGTTAATTACAGTTACAGCCACAAGTCAGTCAGTCACTGACACCGCTGTGCGTGTGCCGGTGTGTCGTAAAGAAGATTTAACAAGCGTCGAGTGATTGTATCGTCATAGTGTATGAGAGACAGAGACAGTGAAGACAGACACTGAAAGAACTGAGTAAAGATTACCAGAAGTAAACACTTGTGATAGACTGTAAACTGTGTTAACGACTAGAAGAAACCTGTGTACTTGTGATACAATTTTAGAAGGCAATAAAGTGATAGAAAAGTAACTACACTGCATTCTGTCGTTTTGGTACAATATGTCCCCCAAAGGAGTGCCTGAAGCAAACGTTCACGTGTAACAATGCCCAAAAGATAAAAATTCCAACACACACAGACACATACACACACACACACACACACACACACACACACACACACACACACACACACACACACAAAGTTGCTAGCAGCTAGAACTTGACAAATAGTGCTCAAAAATATCCGCGGTAAAGGGTGTTGTCGGAGTGGCCTTTGACACAGCAGGGTACCTGTCAAATCGTAAGCAGAGCATCCTTTTAACTCCGTTGGGTGCCTTGCTAGGAGCTTTTTGCGTGTTTCCCAATGTTAACTCTGGCTTATCTATGTCAGCTAACTTCGAGTTGTGTGCCCTTGGACACAAACCAGCAGCCTCAGTTTTGTTACATATCTGATGCCGAAAACATTTAATCACTTGGCTATTCGTCGTTGTCTGGATTGCTTAAATTGCTTTTATCATATAAAACAAGCCATTAGTAGGTCACAATCAATTGAGATGAATAGTAGCTGAGTTTCCATTTATAAATACCCGGTGCATAATGTGCACTGTGAACTAATTCGTATTACTGATACTTCGATCACTTTGCACTTCTCAGTTCATAAAGCTTCGTTTACGCAATCCTAGCAGTAAAACGGCTTATTATGACTGCATATTTCGTGCGAAACTATCCTATTTCTGGCACCAGTGCCAGAAAATGAATGACGTAATTACCATGGCAAGAAGACTAATATCATCCACACCACAACATAATTTTCCCCAATGTGCCTATAAGAAAAACTGAAATCGTCACTCTCGCATTACTCGTTTCTCCAGCCACAGAACTTTTCATATTCTTTTTCGTAAACATCTTTTGATTTTTCTGGAACTAATAAACCCTCAGCACTCAACTTCGTTCAAAATTTCAAGCAGAGTACAATTCATATGTTCAATAGTTTTGTAATTAGCTTCCATTTTCCTCTATAAGTGTTGAAACAAACGAAACATCTGCTTAGCAACCATATTACCTCATCCACCTGTGATCTCTGATACATTTAACTTTTCATTCAGCAAATTTATTAATAATTTTTGCGTACTTTAGTGCTAAAGTTGCATAAAACGTTGTATGTAACGTGCATAATCGTTTCATTGTGACAGTCGTAAAAATTAGCTCGCGTCACTAGTAGCATAAATAACTATTATGCAATCCTAGACTTAAAACGGGTTATAACGACGGCATAAATTGTGCGAAAACGAATGACGTAATTATCACGGCAACAACACAGCAATGACGTCATCAGCACCACAACACGTTCTCCAACGTGCCTATAAGAAAATTTAAAACCACCACTCTCGCAAACTAACGCATTATTCGTTTCTCCATCCATGAAACTTTTTATATTCTTTTCCGTGAAAGTTTTATTTATCTGGAATTAATAAACCCTCAGTACTCTTGGCTTCGTTCAAAATGTCAAGCAGAATACAATCCATATTTTCAGCAATTCTATCATTACTTTCCATTTCTTCTATAAGTGTTGAAACAAATGAAACAACATCTGCTTAGCAACCATATGTCATATGTCTGTGACGTCTGATAGATTTTTACGTATTTTAATACTGGAATGCATAAGATTTTGTACGTAACACGTGTACAATCTTTTCATTGTTCGCTTTCACTGATGCGCTAAACGTACACTCATATCACAGTCAGATTATACCCTAGTTACATAAATAACTATTCTCATGTCGTTCGCTTTATATTTTTACCTTACAGTAGAGTCCACTAATTCGAACTAATTGGAACCGAATCTAGTTCGGATTAGCGAAAATTCGGATAGGTTAAATTTCGTCAAATATGACAATAGATTGACCTTAAGCGTTCATAGCGTTCTTTGCCACGTATAGTTAAAGGTAGTAACCAACCTTAAAACCTACTGCTCTTAATAAGTAAAAATTATGTCTGCAGGTGAAACAAATATTGATGTAATATTGTTAATAACACTTTCCTCAATTACTAATAAAAATATCTGTCCTATACACCGGTCGGTACACACCTATTGAATCTTTCGCAATAAGGATAGGATCCTTATCACTTAGGACTCAATGAATGTTTGGGTGTCAACACTCCGCAGTAGCTTCTAGACGATTGTCTTCGAAACTCGCTGAAGCAGACGTCATGCTGAGTCCATAAATTGCAGTTTTATCTCCTTTCATTTCTTCCAATTACTACAGTTCGGTTGTAGGAGCTTCTGGAATGCTCTTAAGAAGGTATTGAATGTGTTAGACAATGCGTGATTGGTTTTTGTTATTTTTAAGGTTTAAAAGATGCTTTAAATATGATTCGAAACAGGAAAAAAAAAAAAATAGAATTTGCATGCTCCATTTTAATATTAACCCTTTCATGCCTGAATTATTTTGCTACATATGCCGTTCTTCCTCTAATTCGAAAACGGTTTAGATTAGGCGAACTGGGACACCTTCAGCCTGCTGGCTTGGATACCCATGATCGTTAAAGCAACACGTAGTGCACTGGCCATGCACTCAAAGCCGGAGGTCGTGAGTTCGAGTCTCGGCAACCGCAGTCAAATGTGCCTGTGGTAAAGGACGGGGAGGGCCCACGTAAAATAATTGGTGTGATGGCACGTGTGGATGATGACGCGTGGGACACCTTCAGCCTGCTGGCTTGGATAGCCATGATCGTTAAGGCAACACGTAGTGCACTAGCCATGCACTCAAAGCCGGAGGTCGTGAGTTCGAGTCTCGGCAACCGCAGTCAAATGTGTCTGTGGTAAAGGACGGGGAGGGCCCACGTAAAATAATCGGTGTGACGGCACGCGTGGATGATGACGCGTGGGACACCTTCAGCCTGCTGGCTTGGATAGCCATGAACGTTAAGGCAACACGTAGTGCACTGGCCATGCAGTCAAAGCCGGAGGTCGTGAGTTCGAGTCTCGGCAACCGCAGCCAAATGTGCCTGTGGTAAAGGACGGGGAGGGCCCACGTAAAATAATCGGTGTGATGGCACGCGTGGATGATGACGGGGTATCATTTGACTGCGGTTGCATGGATTTTGCTTCTTTTCTTAAAAAAAACTACAATATAAATTGTAAAAAAAAAATTTTTTACAATTCAAACCGTCTCAAATATGTATTTTTAATTGGTGACAGACAGTATAACAAGAATATAGCAGAAAAAAAGTTAAAACTAGTACAAATAGGAAAAAAGTATGATTCGAAACAGGAAAAAAAATAGAATTTGCATGCTCCATTTTAATATTAATAATGTAAGATTAAATTAATTAATTAATAATTAATTATTAATTAATATAATTATAGAACTGTATATACATTTTTACTTTCTCTACTGGTAAGTAGGGGAAGTATTGTATTCCACCCAAAAATTCGATGTCGAGATTTCACCAGAAATGTTTTGAGGCCCCCTGAATCCAAAAAAAGCATTTTTAGAAAAAGGACCGTGTGTGTGTCTGTGTGTCTGTCAGTCTGTGGACAGCATAACTCAAAAACGAAAAGTCGGTTAAAAGCCAAACTTGGTATTTAAGTTTAATGTCTTTCAAGGATGGGACATGAAGATTTTGAAGAAAATAGCCCCACCCTAAACTACCCTTTACATGGAAGAGTTTTCGAAAATTTTTATTTTCTTGAAAATGGCTCTAACGATTTTGATTAAAATGTCATATGTTTGAGATATTTTGATGAGAAATGAAATGTATATCTTGAATTTTCTGGCTATAGCCCCTGTAATCGTATTTACTTTGGACGACTTTTGCATAACTGGTAAACCGTTAGAGATAGACCAAATTATACTATACAAAAAATGTAGATATTGCTAAAATACACAATTTATGTCTCAATAAATTTTCTTGTAGGGTGAACCATTTCGGAGATATTCCTTGTTATGTGTGTGAGTTTCGGAAAACTTAGAACTTTAGCGAAATGCAACAACGTTGTTTTCATTTTTTTTTTTATATGTTAATCGTGCAAAGAGAACGGAATCTCAAAGGTCAAAAAGATTTGACTGTCGCACAAAGCCTTCTGTATTCTAATATTCCCCTTGCACCTACAAGGACATAAGCAGTAAGATAATTTGTACGAATGTTTATCTTAAGTAACATGGAGATATACGAATAAGAGTTTGTTAGAATGGTTAGTACAAGAGTAGAGAAAGTCATGTGAGTGCAACACATCAGATTTTTAGACTTAATTTATAGCGCACTAAAACATTTCGGCGACTAAGCATTTTTATAACACAGGCATGGGCAAAATCGACTCTGAAGAGCCACTCCACTGAAATGCGTTCTAGCCTCACTCCACCGGCCATCCCTCCCCTTCACTGCTGTTCGGCCTCCGACACGCTTCATTCAGTGGCAAGAATGACTTCGTCGGGTCGTCTGTTTCATGAAGAGTGGCACAAAGAATTATTTTGTAAGTTACAGGAAAGTTTGCTGTTTAATATGCAGATTTCAATTTGTAAGTATAAAGCGTTACAATATCAAACGCCACTGTGGTCAGAAGCATAGGGCAAACTTTGGTGACCGTACAGGTGTTTATGTACAATTCATAAGGTACTTTCTAAATACTCGTATTTCCAAACATGTGATTCCACTTTTAGGGGTTTAGTTTATGTATCCGGAACTGAAATTATCTAAAAAGTTGGGTGCATATGCAAGATGATAAGGAAATGGAATGAAGGAAATGGTGGAAAGGAAACCGTAGCATGAAATAATGCACCCCAGCATTCGCCCAAGTGACATGGGGAAACCACGGAAAAACCCATGTCAGAGTGCGCGGTCACGGGGATCTAACCCGCGACCTCTCGAATGCTGACCACGGACGTTACCGCCTGAGCTACCCCGCTCGTTTGGCATGGTGATAACTGCGCCACGAAATGAAATATGTATTTCATTGTAGACTATTTATTTTACCTCACACCTTAATGCGCGATCTACAGGCCGAGGTAGTGTGAGGTCATTGGCCTTGTAGAAAACATTCCAACTCACTTCCGATACAACATTCGTTATCGCTATGGCTACCCACTCTACGAAACGCCTACTTGGAAATACTAACCTTCCTGAAAACATACTACTCTTAATAAGTAAAGTTATAAATCCACAGATGAAGCAAATATTAACGTATCTAATATTGTTCATTACACTGTCCTCAATTACCAATGCATATATCTGCACAAATATCCCTGACAACCTGTACGTTACAGCACATCTGTAATTCTCAAAAACATGGACATGTTTAAGTGAAGTACTTGGTCATTAAGTACAAATGAAATTATACGTACTATACTGGTATATAATCAATATTTTATCAGAAAATATTATCCACTTCATACATAATCCAACTAACGCAAATTGTAGATACATGTTGTAAATTTATGTGCATGTTCAAAGTCATTTAAAGATGGCGTATGACAGGCATAGACATTGTCAAAATGTAGTAAAATGCTTTCTCAATATAAAGCAACAGCATTGTTTTGACGCAATCCTGGCACTAATTTTAAAAACCAATCCAAAAGTATAAAATCTGCTTTTACGAATCATTTCAATAATGTGTTTAAAAACGTGTTTGCTACAACTCTTAATAAGAGGAAGCAATGAATTGTAATACTTTGTATCCAAATAGAAAAGAGAATCGGTTGATTTATTGAGCCTAAATTAAATTATACTCAGGACTGTGTTATATCTAGTATTGTGAGCATATACACCCTTTATTAATGAATAATCAGAATAATACAATGGACATGCACTAATAACTCCAGCAAATACAGATTTACAACTCTTAAAATGTTCAGCTAAATAAAAACTGGTTTTCAGTGAGACCAGTAATCATATTTCTTTAAAATTTGTAAAGGCTTTCTTTGCATCAAGTAAACTTGCTGGCAAACAGTGCGTTAGTCCTTGATTCGGTAAAGAACTATGGATATCTTGTTAATAGGGTCTCAGTATATAAAGTTAGTCTAAAAAAACCTGGTTTGCAATATTTGCATCTCTTTCTCCAATTAATATCGTTTATTTGTGTACAGATTTTTCAAAACTATCCTTAGGAAAGAACTGTTCTTGTGAAAGTTGATTTCTCTGTTTTTGTTAATCGAGACAAAGGCAAAAATAACTTCATTACACGTTTCATTGAAGTTACACCTGGAATAAAAGAGATCGGATCGATATTCAGATGTTTAAACAGGGTCACTACATGCTGGCCTAGAAATTAGAAACTTTCCATGACACTGTGAGAAATAACAGAATATCTACATCATTTTAAACATAAGAAACGCTTGCTTAAACATTTAAACAATAATAATGTATATCTTGGAAATGGCTAATGTGTGTTTTAAAAATGTGTGCGCATCTTTTTGTAGTTTATTTTTGTCTGCATCTTCACGTTTACCAAGTATTCAAAATTATACAAGTGAAGATGCTTCACAGGTTATTCCCAGAAAATTCAATACATATATTTTATTTTTTATCTTAAACATAAGCGGTTTTAAACAAAATCGTTAAGAGTCCTTTTTGAGAAAATTTGAAAAAATTCGAAAAATCTTCATGCAAAAGGTAATTTGGGGTGAGAAGATTTAAGTGAAAATCTTCATGTTGTGTCCTTGGAAGATGCAGAATCTAAATATCAATTTTGGTATAATCGGACATTTCGTTTTGGAGTGATGCTGTTCACAGGCACACAGGGGCATTTTTCTAAAAAAAACTGTTTCCTTTTCTGTAATTCTGTCTCAAAACATTTTTGGTGAAATTTCGATATCGAATTTTTTAGTGCAATGCAATAACTCCTCTAGTAAATATGTAGTAGAGGAAGTAAAAATGTAGATTATAGACCATAAAGATGTTTAGCGATGAAGTGGCTAAGAACAAGTGAGGATCAGTACGTACCTATGGTGGCCGTGGAACACCCCAGAACGCCACATGTCAAGGCTAATATCAGCACCAGTTGTTGCTGTGGGAAGTAGCGGCCTCTGTCTGTCATCTTCAACAAGCAACTGGCCGCCTGCTCAACACTTCAGCTGACACCGACCTAGGGTGGGGGCACATCACTGTGGGCGTAGCCAAGGGGGCACGATATATTTCTTTTGAAAAAGATACCAAGGAAATACAAACACAATCCTTTCTTGAAAGGAAATTGACTTAAAATATATTTACATTGACGAAGCTTCTGTTACGTATGATAAAACAGTGGAGGCGAAACAAACAAATTATCCTGATGGAAGAAGCTCGAAAGGCCAAACGTTTTTCCCCCGCGAGTTTATATATAGCGAACTCCACAACCTACCTTGAGAAAATTTCGTGCTCAAGTGGCATTTATTTTCATCATTTCGCGAAACAACTCATATAAATCAAATAATATATCCATAATATGCACTTCTAAATATAAATATTTGTAAGACATCTACAGTTATGAATGATCAGTTCAGAATTTAAAATGTTCGATGACAGTCGAACAGATGAAAAATTTGCTGCAATTCTATTATTCGTACATCAAGAAAAGAAATAAAATTGCACTTCGAGGTGATAAATTGAAAATGATAAAACTGACAGTTCAAATATAATGCACTTCCACCCCAGATTGAAATATGAGTGATGTTATCAAAGATCATCGCACGAGTAGTTACGAGTTTATTGTCAGTTTCGCGAGTGCCAAGCACAAGAATGACACACAACCCCAAATGTGACTTATTAAAGGTATTCCATGAATAAAAATAACAGATTTTATAAATAATAATTACTCTCTTGCTTTTATTATTTACAATCAAGTCATAACTGCTAATCACGCCGAACCTACCAATGAATGTCCACGATAGACTCAAGAGCACCAGTCCCTTAGCCTGGGTTTTACACTGCGTTCCATTATGGGCGACGACTCAGTTGCTGTAGATAAGGCACTGCGGTTCGTCACCAATATTGAATTTGTTGCGCAAGTTCAACTTGTCTAAGGAGTATTTTTTTTTTCAAACTTTTAGAGTGTAATTATGTCGCCCTTTTAAAGTTCGAATGTTTTAGCTTTTAGCTCTTTAACTCTACTGGTTTTACCGGTCAGTTTTTAAGTATTACCAGCTTTAACTTTTAGTTGTTGTGACTTTAACATTTTAACCTTTTAACGGTGCGACTTCACGTGTGGTGAGTTTCCCTGGTTTTATTTTTTACTTAGGGCCCTAGTGACCTAGCTGTCGACGGGCTCTTAAACCCTACACACTCACTCACTCATTCACTCACTCACACTACTAATGAACAATTGAATATACAGGTCTACAGTTCGGCGCACAATACCAGATGCCTAACAGGAAGACCATCCTTTCAGTTGGTGAAAAGTTTCAGAAACAAGATTCATAAAAGAGAGGAGATCAGGTGCAACATGTGAAGGAAATATAGCAAATGTCTACCGTGCTTTTATTAACAGCCCAAAAGAATGAACCTCCAAAGCTGCTTGGGAATTGAGCATTTCTTCTACTTCTGCATAGAAAACACTAAATTTCCGGGCATATCAGATACAAATTCTTAGGTTCAATTTCTTGGCCTCCGCGATCTCCCGACCTGACTCCCTTAATACTTTTTCCTATGAAGATTCATTAAGAATAAAGTGTATACAACTAAACCAGGCACTGTCCCTGAAGTGACGGACAGAGTTGTAACTACAGTACAGATGTTCACTCCTCGTATGTTGTCGGAGGCGCACGATGAGATGGAACGTCGCCTGCACTTGTGCATTGTTCAGGGTGGTAGGCGTATTGAAAATTGTGGACATGATTGCAATTCTCTCCTACTTAAAACTATATTATTTTGTTGTTTAACGACGCTGTCAATTGCCAGGATCACATCAGCGTCACCGGTGTGCCGAAATTTCGTCCCGCTGTTCTTTTACATGCCAGTAAATCTACTGACATGGAGCTGTCGCTTTTAAGCATTGGTCTGAGCCGGATTTGAACCCTCGACCTTGGGAGCAGTAGGCCATGGTCTGTGGTGAGCTACCCAGACCGACAGTTCTTACCCACGTGGTTTATGTTGCAGCATCCTACTCTAAACTTAAGTTTATGCAAATGCACTCTGACGGCACCGGAAAATGTTTTTATTAATACGTGCAACATAGCCAAAAATAATTAAAATCAGTTAATGTCCATGTTGTTGTAGTGTTTAACGCCCGCTTTTACTACTACGGCACCGCAGGCGGTGACACTGATGACACATGGAATGAAGATGGAGCACCGGTGGAATGAGAAACCGGAGCACCCGGAGAAAACCCGCCCTGACGCCGCTTCGTCCACCACGAATACCACATGCGGGTCCCTGGGATCGAACCCGGGCCGCCTAGGTGGTAGGCGAGCGCCCTAACCGCTCGGCCACGGCGCCGCCAGTTAATGTCCAGTTACCTATGAAAAACACTGCATTAAAAATACTAATCAATGCTACCAATAGAGTGAATGTGAAAACAGTAACCTCAAATTTAAGATAATCTAAAAACAGAACACGATGAGGACAAAACTTTTTAAGAAAGTGATTTGGAAATTGATATGTTTGAATGTACACAATTTTCTAAGTTGAAAGTTGAAGAAATCTAGTGGTTTCCGGTAATGTAAACAAATGCATTCTACTGAAGCTGGTGTTCTATAATTTGTCGTATAAAATCATATTTTTGCCAGAATATTATAAAATATTGGTCGATATTACATCAATATTTGCGTCGTTTGCGAATTTATGATTTTACTTATTAAGAATTTATGTTTCCAGGTTAGTTAGTATCTCTAACTAGTCGTGGCATAGTATAGGTTAGTCTCGTGATAACCAATGTTGTACCGGAACCGAGTTCCAATGCTTTCTGCAAGGTCAATGACCTCACATTACCTAGGCCGGTAGGCCAAGAATTGTAGTGTGAAGCAAAATGGATGGTCTATACGACATGCATTGTTCATTTGGTGGCGCAGTTATGACCATGCAAACACCATCAGGTAGTAAACTTCGTGATTGGTTTGTAAGAAAACTATTAGACGAAGAGAAAAACAAATAAACGCACCAAAATCCATACATTGTTTAGGTACCAGTTATCAAAATATCTGCACGTATATCCCTAACAACCTGTACATTGATAACGCAGACAGTTTTTCAAGGTGATTTTACTTTACCGTTGGTTCTTTTATTCTTTACGCTAAACTGTGGCATTTAAAATATTTTTCTTAAAAGATGGCTGAGGAGTTCTAACTTTTCATGTTAAATGTCACCATTTTTATTTAAGTTGTATAAGAAATTAGGGCCGCCACTAGAGTACATCATTACATTAACAAATATTTTCTTTTCTTTTAATTATCTTTGACTGCAATGATCATATCAGCAGCCTTTTACCCTATGAACATACTGCCTTCGGCAATCGTGTTAACTCGTGGTTCTCGTTGAGTTTTTTACATTAGATCTCACACACACACACACACGCACACACACACGCACACACACACACACACGCACACACACACGCACGCACACACACACACACATTTACACTCATACTTACGGACTCTGCGGAGGATAGGAAATAATCGAAGCCTCCCATACAAGAATCAACATAATGCATCATTACACAGGCCGGGAACGGGGGCGTGCTTCTAAAATTCCGCGTTGATTGGATATACCTACGTATTAAGCTAGACATCGATAATATCAAAAGTTATCGCTTATATGAGGAATATAATGAAGTGGTGTTTACTTTTGTTAAACCATCAACCAGCTGTGAAATATTATTGAAAATGTAATTATTTGTTGTTATTTAAGATTATTATTTATTATTACTATCATTGTTACTATTGTTATTCGGTATATTGTTGGGAGCTAATCATATAAGCAACTCGTTTCTTGAATATATCTAGAGATGTTTTCTTCTCCTTTATTTTGTTCTTCTCGGTGACTTGCATGTTCCATTTTGTGTTACATGCCATTAGTATTGAATGTTAAAAAAATTAAATAGATTATCATTATAGTCGTCCAAACAACGCAGATTTGAAGCTTTATGTAATTATTAATTATAGAAATGGCCAAAATAAGTATTACATTGTCCCACTCTGCACTACAGTAGAGGCAAGAAGAATCCTATACGGTTATTTAATTATTATTATTATTATTATTATTATTATTATTATTATTATTATTATTATTATTATTATTATTATTATTATTATTATTATTATTATTATTATTATTATTATTATTATTATTATTATTATTATTATTATTATTATTATTATTATTATTATTATTATTATTATTATTATTATTATTATTATTATTATTGTTGTTGTTATTGTTGTTATTATTATTATTATTATTATCATCATCATCATCATCATTGTTATTGTTATTATCATCTACATAGCTTAAGAATATTTAACATTTTTGTACCTACATGGTTTGAGGAAGAAAATGTACCGTTGCTTTATAATACTCAGCAACTTTATTATTATGATTATTTTTTAAAACAAAATACCTACAAATATCCGCTCTTTAAAAACCTTCAAACTCAGTCCATGCGTGTAGCTAGCTGCTAGTGTACAAGTGGTGGAAGTTTAGGAGCTCCACACATGCAGAAATGTTTAATTTCTACTGATTTCAATCTTAACTTGAAATGTTATAATGATTCTTAGAAACATAATTCTGTACCGATTTCAGCACAAACTGGAATGTTTTAACAGCTTTCTTCAGATCCTTCTAAATAGCATTTAAACTCATGTGCAGTGCCCTGGAATATCTTTTTATAGTCCATCCTCAATATAGCACTGATTTTAACAAAATATGAAACGTATCCACAAATATTCTTTTAAGTGTTACTAGCAAAGTTTCAGTATCACGTGTTCTTAAGAAGCATCGCACATTTAGACAGACAACATACAGACAGACTGCTTATGCAGTGATGGATTTAGTGTGAGCTAACCTACAAGGTTACCTCAATAACACTTCCCGCTTGAATAATGTATGATTTTTATGGTATAAACTGAGCATTTTTTTCCCCTTGTTCATACTGGTGCAACTTGGATAACTAACTTCAGATACAATTCTCTCGGATACATTTCTCTCGGATACATTTCCATTCAGAAATGTTTATTATTTGTGTCATAAAAACTCAACTGGCAATTATACGTATTGTGCAGTAATGTAGCTGATCACAGCTGTAACATTAAGTGATTATAGAACACATAGGCATAGCCTAGGGAACAAAGGTAGTATTTGCCCCTTCTCCCAATATTCCCAACCTAGCATTTTAACTTATATTTCTTTTAAATAAAATATTAAAACTGTATTTTATTCTTAAATTAATAGAGTAGTTTCCGATAGAGGGACAAAATGATTAGGTCTGGTTTTTTTTTTTTTTTTTTTTTTTTTTTTTTTTTTTTTTTTTTTTTTTTTTTTTCCGTGTAGAAATATACTTTAACACATTCTAGAATACCTGTTGTAGTGGAGGTATCATCATCTGTGAGGACCCCAGTCCAGAGTTGCAAACACTGCAGCCTTGTAGTCTGACATACGTTTGACAAAACCTAGAAGAAGAAAAAAATTGAGTAAAAATCACCCGGTCCTCCAATTTGGGGCTCGATGCATCAGGGCTGAGCTTCCTATATCGTAAACATAAATATTGCTTAAGAGTTTAAAGAATTAAAGAAAGATGAAAATAACCGAATGTCAGGAGAGTATCAGAGGAAAGAATGTTCAGAAAAGTTTGGGAACGGTGTCCACTTGGGAGAATAGAAAGTGGTAGGCCCAGAAATACTTGGAGGCAGGAAAAACGACAGAATAAAAGCAAAAGGAATGGAAGAAGAGAAGGAATGGAAGACAGGAACGAGTGAAGAAAATAATTAGTAACAGAAATATGTGTAAGGCGGCGCCGTGGTCGAGCGGTTGGTTAGATCGTTCACCTATCACCGGGGGACACAGGTACGATCCCGGGTATTGTGGCATTCGTGCTGGACGAAGCAGCGTCTCGGCGGGTTTTCTCCGAGTTCCCCGGTTTTCCCGCCACACATTCCACCATCCGCTCCATCACCACCTTTCCATTCATCCATTTTGTCTGCATTTCATATCATCCTCTTCCTCACTATCATACCTGGTGCTTGGCTAACAACCCGCTTCCAGGTGTTCACTCTGTGCGGTCGGTAGGTTTGCTTCTCGAAAGCCATCTGACTCTAGGCACTGGCTTGTAAGTCCTAGGGGATGTCAGTCCTCCAAACGGCGAGCGTATTTAGATGAGAAGAGCAGAAGAAATATGTGTTAGCATTGTAAATCGATATACATAAGAGTTTATTATTATTATTATTATTATTATTATTATTATTATTATTATTATTATTATTATTATTATTATTATTATTATTATTATTATTATTATTATTATTATTATTATTATTATTATTATTATTATTATTATTATTATTATTATTATTATTATTATTATTATTATTATTATTATTATTATTATTATTATTATTATTATTATTATTATTATTATTATTATTATTATTATTATTATTATTATTATTATTATTATTACTATTATTATTATTATTATTACTATTATTATTATTATCATTATCATTATTGTTATTCTTATTGTTATTGTTATTATTTTTTTTAAATGACAAGCCCAGTTACTTTAAATGTCACTTTATTTCTCTTCTCAAGGTGAACCACAATACACAATTTCCCTGCTTTATTGTTAATACAATTTACAATTCGTCGTGATCTTGCACCTTACAGTTCTTCTTTTCTGTTGTAACCTTCACACAAATACTGTTCACTGTATACAACAAACAACTCTGACCATTAACTGTTTAAAACTGTATCTGATGTTATACACACTCAAATTCTCAACGCTAAACTCACTCGGCCAACACAAATTAAAAAGTTGGCTTCTCTCTTTGCTCAACTCGCTTATGTAGCCGAGAATTAGATGCCACCGATTTCTCTGAAAATACACGTTTCTCTCAAAGCTTCTTCTAACAAGCCGACAGTCGAAAGCTTCCCGAACTGTCTAGAATGGGTCTTTGTTCCGGCCCAACTATTGTCCTTATTTACCGGCCGCGCGTTGTCTAGCAACGTAGTGGTGTGAGGTAACTTGACCTTGAGCGTCCTTTGCGGCGTGCTGCCATCATCACACTGCTCCCTCTGCAGGGCTGATCGTCCCTACTAGCACCGTCATAGTGGACCAGACGATCCGAGTGTGCCACCGGCACCTTCCCTCGGGGCAGCCTCTGGATGGAGTGGACTACGTTGTTGAATCTGTTCTTCACGTGGTACGGTCCTTGCTATTGTTATTGTGTAACGTCCCCTGGCCCAGGCAAAGCGATGTTACCATCCTGGGTGTGTTGACGGACCATTCTGCGCACAACGTGAAAACGGCCCATGGGGTTCCATGGTCGCTTACCTTCCTGGTGGACCCAATCGCAGCCTCCACCACGATTGCCCTGCCGACCTTAAAATGTTCGCTGGGGCTTCGGTGCGTTATCTCCTTTTGTCCGACTCGCAGCACCGTCCAACTGATGTCAGCCGTCGTCTCGTGACTCCTGAGGGCGTCCAGTATTATCACTTCCTCAGTCACCCTCGTGACTAACATCCACAGACTTATAACTAGGGCTCGGATATTTAGGTAAATGCATATTTTGTTTGCGTCCTAGTAAGAACTTGAAATTGAGTTTAATGTTCTGGATATCCTCACTGAAGCAAATATCTTAAGTTTTATTGCACATAAAATGCATATTTTGTAATTGTATGTAAATAAATATTTTCGGATTTTCACACAAATTGCACAAAAATCATAAAGGCAACTTTTTGAAAATAATTTTCACATATTTACATCAAATCACATAAAAGTAGCAGCAGATTTATTTTAAACAAATCACCATTAACTTCTTTAAAGCTCAATCACACAGACAAGATATCGCAATTTGTTCTTCATTATTAGAACTGATGCGTCAGCTATAGAGTCCATTAAGTTGGAAGAAAATATAAACGTCCTGCTTAACCAAGCTGCATGAGCCTGCAAGATAAGGATGGGGAATTTCTCACTGCCATGTGCTTGATTAAGCACCTGTTATCGCTTCACAGCTCTTATACTGATACTTATTAAACTGTATAGTCAAGCCATTTGTGAATTCATAAAGTTTATACGATGTTCTAGGTGTGTTGTGTTGGAAGAGTACATATCGATAATATTGAGTTCACACTGGATTAAACATTCCCAGACTGAAAAGTAGTGCAAGTTACCATGTGCAACAATATGCTGCGGAATGTAAGGGTATTTTGCGATGGTAAAATCCTGTATTTGGTTATGCCATAACGGCAGACCAACGTTCGCAAGTAATACAACATTTAAGTGGCAATAAGCATAAGGTAGCTATTTTACGCTTTACTCTCCCCCTCCCCCCCCAAAAAAAATATCACAAAATATGCAAATATTGAATCAACTGTGAAAACATTCGTTTCCAAAGTGCTCCGAAGAAACTGTGACGTATGTATATACGCAAAATTTATGCCAATGAAAAAATATAAGCGAGCATAGATGGAACTCCAGATTCTACTGGCAGGAAAACTGGAAACGTTGTTGTATGGGGTATTGAAGAATGATTCTGAAATTTCAGTCATCTTTCCTACGGACTTGTCAAGACATGCCTGCTGCAAGCCTGTGACTATTGCCAGGTTATTTAAGGAATGTAGATATTGTGGCCAAATGGTATACGATATGATAATGTTTTGTTATTTTTACTGATGCTGCACCATATAGGAAAAAGGCAGCAGCAAGTCTTGCAGTTAGTTATCCTAAAATTATTCATGTCACATATGTTATGTATGGATTGCATAGAATATGTGACGAAATTAGGACCTGGTTCCTAACAAGTTGGTTTCTGGTGGGAAAAAGTGTTCAGTCACCTAAAAGGAATTAAAGTTTTCAGACCAAAAATCCAAATACTCCCCTATTTTCTGCGCCTGTGGTCCATTCGTCTTAAGGTCGTTGAGGGGTTATCCTCCCCCTGTGAGAGGCGTCCTCGACTGTTGCCATACTAGGATTAAATTCCTTCTGGCTCTAGGTTGGTTGGTAAGATAATAGTGGTGGGTAAATGGGGGTAAAATTGGTTCTGGAATGGAAAGTTATATTAAAGGAATGATAGAAGACTAAGATGGTGATAGATGTTGTAAGAGGGTTTTTTATGGTTATGATAAAGGTGGTGATAATGAAGATGATGATTCCATCGTTTGTTATTGTTTGACTATAAACTTCCAATATGCACCCCCACCCCCCCCCCCCCCCCCCGCCCATGAAAAAGTCTAACGACACCCACGGATAGCTGTCTTCCCCTCTATTGTTTTTGTATGTTGTCCTTTCGCGATCATTTTGCTATAAAAGAAAATATTCTAAAATAATAGGGCTCTAGAACAGCCATCAACTCAACATGGTACTCCTAAAGTAAGTAGATGCTAAAGATTCAATTTTTCACGAGTCGTCAGATAATAAAAAGTAACCGAACATTTTTCGAAATTTTTTGCTTTCTCAAAAATGGCTGTAACGATTTTTATTAAAATATGTACAAATGTTATAAAGAGAGCAAATGTATATGCACGTCCTAAGAGGACCACGACTGTCTCCAATATACCCAATTATCCATTAGGAGAGGGAGGGGGGGAGAAGAGAAAGAGAGAGACCTGTGGCAACCTTCCTTGGGTTGGTTAACGTGAAATAAGGACGGTTGGCACAACTTCAACGATTGCTATTCGTTTACTGCATCGTAACTTCGGCATTACTTCCAACAATCAAGAAACTATATGTACTTGTAGTACCCTACAAAATAAAATTGAAGAATGCCGTGTAATAAAGCAAGAAAGAATGGATCGTCTGGTTAAGTATATAAGACGTGAAGCTGCACTATGTGAAGCGCTTGATATTCCTCCAAAATAAGGTTTTCAAAATCAACACGTGCAGTTTGACGAGTATAAAAGCTATTAGCAGAAAAGGAAGGAGGGAAAGAGTGGTTGCTATGTGCATACAAAGAAATTAAAATAGTCATTCTTGTCCTAATCGGAGGATTGGGAAAAGCTCCTCTACTGAATTTTCACAAGCTTATGAAGATGAATCCAAATGTAAACCTGCAAAAATAAATGTGACAATGTTGACGTTTTACCATCATGAACTGGAAGATCAGCTGGAAAAAACTAAGATTGTAGCTCTAAAACTACGACAGAAACTGCTTTGGGAACGATTACAATGAGATACACGTGACAGAGAATTGTTGCTTGCAACACATCAGGGTTATTCAGCATAAGCTATCCATGGGCTAAAAGAAGAGCTGAAAAGATGTGAGGAGCTGTAACATCAAAACATTACAAGCTTAATTGGTGAAATCCGGAAAGAGTTTGCAGATTGGTGGGATGCGTGCTTAACAATAGAAGAGAGAAGTAAATTCGCAGCATATAAATCAACATCATATACGGGAGACTTGGAACTACGTGAGTTTGAAGTGTTGCAACCGAGAATAACATGACATTTCAACTGGTCATCCAACAAAACCTGTGTGCTGTGATATTAGAGTTGGGGGATCGTGCTAAAGATTTTGACAGACTCTAAATATCCTGGCGACCAGTTGCTTTGGGAAGGACAGAAGAGGAAAAGTATCAAGCAAGAATTGCCGAAAGTTGAGAAAGAGCTACTGAAATTCCCTGAGGAATATGAAATTAGACATGGGTCACCTTTTTACATACGAGAGGGAAAGATTTAAGGATATCATCAATCGCCATTGGGCACATCATAACAAACACAAAGAATCTGAAAAATCCGCAAAAAAGCGCGGTAGCATTTGCCGAAAACAGAATCCAGAGTAAGGACACAACTCTCATTTACAGAAATAAAACATACACCCATACCATCGTCTACAAGCACTAAGAAGAAACTTACAGCAACTTTCAGTGCTAAAGCATCAAGGTTAAGTCCAGAATGGAGGAAAGAGGCGAAGAAGAAGAAGAAGAAGAAGACAGCAAAAGTGTAAAGGAGGATTCTAGTCAGAACTCAGTTCATCAATACTTGGGCAGAAACATCACAAGAATTGGCTCAGCCTTGGTACATTGTGAATTTTACGGACACAACAACATATTCTGATTTCCAGGATCATACTGAAAAACAAAATCAGCAAGAAATGTGCCGCAGTTCAGGTGCACCATTTAAGTAGGTACCATGTTAGGAAACGTGTTATCAACCTATTACAACACCACTCATGTCAAAAGGTTGAAAAGCACTCCAGTGATGCTAGTGAAGCTACCAAGGAAGAACATTTAAAGAAAACTTTGAAGGACGTTTGTGATCATTTTAAATGTAGTTAGAATTTAGTGCAAAACTGATGTTAATTTAATATGGATTGTTGGTTTATTTTACTATTTTCCATCGCGAAAACTCATTTCACACTTTCTCTAAATATGGTACATCCTCCCTCAAGCTGTATTTGCAAATGTAAAGTTACACACAGTTGTCAAACATATTGTTTTATAAATTGTATCCACTAAGAGTTTTGCATGCTTTAGTATGGCATTTGTCAACTGTTGACATATTAATGTCATAATGACATTAGTTGTGCACTTCGAGAGCTACATTTTTGGTGTTGTAAGATTTTGTCTATTTCTTTTGGTTTATGCAAAAGTCATTCATCATGAAGAGGACTATGCTATTCACAGAAAATTCACGGTATGTATTCATTTGTAATGAGAATATTTTAAACATATGGTACTCTAATCCAACTTTTTAAGCACCACTTTTCACAAAATGAAAATTTTTTGAAAACCTAAAAGGTAGAATTTTATTCAAAATATTTGTGTCACATCCTTGGAAGATGCTGAATTTAAATTTGGTATTTGACCAGCTTTTCATTATTTTCAGTACTGGAAATGTGGCTAGTATATTGGTCCTGTCAGTAACTTTATTGCAATATTTCCTGTATAAAGTATCAAGTTTTTCAAGTCCATCTCCAAATTTATAAGTTCAGTATATTAAATAATTTTTGAGCAACAGAATAACACTTAAAAGGCATCAAAAGAAACTGTGTAGTTCTTAAGATAGATATTAGGATCTTATACACATTTTCTTTTTCCTCACATTTTGATGGTCATTTTTCCCCAACTTCAAAATGCCACAAACTCGACCATCCTTGTAAGAGAATGAAGAGATTCCTATTGACTTCTCTTCTCAAAACATTCACAAGCTAAATATGTTGTTGTTTTCTAGTGCCTTGCATCTGGCAATGAAGCCATTAGCATTCGTGCTTTCCAATACTTTTGAACTGTAGTTTCTTCTGATCTTAAATATATTTACTTTTCATATTCCTCGAGGTATTTCAATAGGTCTTTCTCAACTTTCAGCAATTCTTTCTTGATACTTTTTCTCTTCTGTTTTTCCCAAAGCAACTGCACTCCAAGATTTTTAAGGAGTCTTTCAGAACCTTTGGTAAGATCCTCCAAGTGTAATATGCTGTCCCACTTTCTTTGTTGCTGGACAGCCAGTTGAAATATGCCTATGTTATCCTCGGTATCTTTTCAGTTTCTGCACTTCTAACTTATATAATTTAATAAGTCTTCTCTGCATGTTGCTGGTTTATATGCTGCGAATTTACTTCTCTCTTTTTATGATACTAAGCATATATCCCAACACTCTACAAGCTCTTTCCAGATTTCAACTAAAAAGCTAGGTGTGTTTTGACTTTTCAACTTCTCCCTCCTCTGCTCTTCTTTCAGCCCATTGATAGTTGATGCTGGATCTCTCTGATGTCTAACAAGCAAAAATTCTCTGTGATGTATAGCGTGTTGTAATGATTCTCGAAGCAATCTGTTTCTCTCATAATTCTAGATCTATAATCGTAATTTCCTCCAGTTGATCTTCCAATTCACGATGATAGCCCTTCAACATTGCCATACTCTTTTTTGTAGATTTAAATTTGGTTTCATCTTCATATGTCATAAGTTTATAAAAATTCAGTAGAGTAATTTTTTTTTTAATTTAATTTAAAAGGTGAGTTAATTAATAACACTGAACAACACTTACAACATATTTTTCCGGGATGCGTTTCGAAGGTAACTTTCCTCCATTATCAACCGGACAATAACTGGGTTTCCATGGTGCTTGATGGTGCAGATGGTGATGCTTCTTCTGGTGTTTCTTCTGGTGGCGGTTCGATGAACTTACTGAAAATGTCTCTCTGAGGAATGTCGAAATTAAATACTCGGTTTCTATTTTTTAAAATAAAGATTTGTTCCCATGTGGACAGTTCTTGTTTTCCGGTTATGTGTTTAAGAAGTTTCGGTTCTAGCTTTATGTCATGATTTTTTGTCCAAAAGTGAAATGCAACCACTGATTTTTCTAATTGTTTACTCTTAATGTTTCTAACGTGTTCCTTGGATCTAATTTCTAAATTTCTTTTGGTTTTTCCTATGTGTATTTCATTACAATCACTGCATTCAATTTGGTATATGCCAGATTTTTTGTTAGGTGGAATAGCATCTTTGATGTTTGAAAGTAGTAGGTTTTTTATGGAGTAATGGTTTACTGCTGCTAGCTCAATGTTGTATTCCTTGAACACCTTTTTAAATTTATCAAAGGCCCATGGATGATATGTGAATTTTATGAATATCATTTTTGTTTTTGCTGCTGTGAGAGTTGTAGTTTCTTTTAATAATTTTTTCATTTCTGCTTGTTTTACCTTTTTATCTACTAATTCTTTGGGAAAGCCATTTTTTTGTGCTATTTCAATTATTTTGTAATATTCTGTTTTATATTCTTCTGCTGAAAGAGGGATGTTCACCAATCTATGTGTTAAACTATTGAAAATTGCTTATTTGTGGCTTCTTGGATTGTAACTATTAGCTTTTATGTAGTTGTCTGTCTGCGTTGGTTTTCTGTGAATACCGAAATTTATTCTATCCTTGTTTTTGATTAATTTTAGATCTAAAAATGGTAATTTATTATCTTTTTCTACTTCCACTGTGAAATTTATACTTTTGTCCTGTATGTTCAGAAGTTTTAATGCGTCACTGATGTGTCTTTTTGGAACTATTGCCAATATATCATCCACATATCGCTGCCAGAGTTTGAACATCCACGGGAAACCTTTTGTGATCCTTATTTCCAATGAACTCATGTAAATATCTGCTAAGAATGGCGAGAGAGGGTTGCCCATTGCTAAACCTGAAGTTTGACGGAAATACTTTGTTTGGAACTGGAAGAAATTTTGTTCTATGCATAATTTGGTGAGTTGTATGTATTCTGCAATTTCTGACGATGACATTCCAAGTGATTTGAGCCAATTTTTGATCAGTGATGGGAGCTTTTCTATTGGTATACTGGGAAATAGTGACTCTACGTCAAAGGAGACAAGGGTGTCCTCTTCTGTTAATTTGAAGTCTTTGATATGTTCTATTAGTTCATAACTGTTCCTTATGCTTAAACTTTCAAATTTAGGAAATGAATTAAATTTATTAGATAGCCATTTTGCCAGTTTGTAAGTTGGTGAATCTATGCTGCTAATTATGGGTCTCATGGTAATGTCTGGCTTGTGTATTTTGGGTAAACTATAGATTCTGGGTACGGTTGGATTATTTGGCTTAATTGCATATTTGTTTGGTATTATGCTTGAATTTTGTATAGTTTTTTCAAATGTTTGAACACAAGTGGTTAGCGGGTTTTTGCTGATTTTTTCGTAGTTACTATTATTTAGCATAATTTCCATTTTTTCTATGTAATTTGATTTATTCATTATTACTATTTTGTTCCCTTTAAGGAACATAGTTCAGTAGAGTAGTTTCTCCTAGTTCTCTGGTTAGGGCAAGAATTGCTATTTAGCTTCTCTGCTTACACATATCAGCCACTCTGTCCCTTCTTCCTTTTCTGCTAAATAGATATCATACTTATCAAACTTTATATCTGTTGGAGCTACATTTTGAAAAACTTGTTTACATGAAATATCATGCGCTTGACATAGTACAGCTTCATGTCTTTTGTACTTAACCAGACAATCCATCCTGTCTTGATTTATTGCATAGCATCCTTCAACTTTATTTTGCAGGTTACTTTCAGCATCCTTAAGCTTAATAAATACTGGAAGTTGATGACAGTGTTGTTGGAATCACATTAAAATATGATTTGAGTCAATTAATAACACTAAACACTCACTTTTTAAAATTTCCCATTACATGTTTCAGAGGCTAGCTTTGCTCCATTATCAACTGGACATCGAATGAACTGTAGAAGCTGGTTCACAGAGCTGGCATCTCCTGTAGATTGCTCTGGTGGTGGTTTTAAGAACTTGTATAATGGATTGCTTTGTGGTATATCAAAATTGAAAACTCTGTCTTTGTTTTTCCAGATAAATATCTGTTCCCACATTGACAATTCTTGGTTTCCTGTTAAGTGTTTTAATAACTTTGGAACCGGATTAATGTCATGATTTTCTTTCCAAAATTATGTTGTTGTTGTTGTTGTTGTTAGCTAATGCTGGATTCCTGACAATGAAGTCATTAATCCTCTTGCTCTCCAATATTTTTCACTGATGGATGGGGCATTAGAAGTGGCCGGGCATATTTGAAGGTGGTCTCGATCCATTTCCTCTTGCAGTTCACATAGAGGACAGAGTGGTGAAGAATATATCCCAATTCTGTTTAAATGTTTTGCCAGACAATCATGTCCTGTAATCAACCTGCAGGTTGCAACTATCAAGCCGAAACTGCACAAAGAAACAGCTTTCAACAGTTTAATTTCACAGTCCAGAAAACATGCCACTTTCAACACAGAAATATCAAACAGAACTTAAAGAAATCATTAGAATTGCAGAAATTAAGGCTTCTGGAAATCTTGGGTAAATAAAAAAGTAAATATAGCAAAAAAGGAAAACTAATAAAAGAAACAACCACACTAAGCAAACCGAAAGAAGAAATCTCATTCAAAAAATTCACCTACCACCCAAAGAAATTTGATAAATTCAAAAAGATTTTTAAAGAATACAACATACAATTTGCTACAATCAACAGATATAGCGTTAAAAACTTAATTGGCTCAAACACTAAAGAAAGAATTGCAGAAAATAAAAATCTAGAATCTACCAAATAGAATGCAATAACTGCAACTAGGTTTATATAGGAAAAACTGAGAGAAATTTGGAAACAAGAACAAAAGAGAATTTCAGATGTATAACATACAAACACTTAGAAAAATCAGCAGTTGCCACCCATTATTGGACTTTAAAGATAACTGCATTTTTATATAATAACTCCTTGTCTATTACTTATGGCTTAGCTGTTATATAAGATTATACCAAATTACTTCGCAGGCCAATCCCAGAAAATTTAAGATACCTACCTTTTTTTTTGGCATTTAAATATCCAAAGCATATGGTATTTTAAACCTAAATCATTTGAATCACATTATTTAGAAAGTATAAAGTTTCAAAATAATTTCCATGTAGAGGGTAGCTGTGTTGGGAATTTTCTTGAGAACTTTTAGATGGTATTTAACTTAAATATCAAGTTCAGCATTTTAGAATTATGCCACTCAAATACATTCAAAGACCTTTTTCTAAAAAAGACTTTTTTTGGATTCAAAGGGGCCTTGAAACAAATATTTTGGTGAAGTTTCAGTGTTATATTTTAGAGTGAAATACAATACTTCCTCTACTTACTTCTTATGTTGTAGAGAAACTGGAAACTTATTATAACCAGCAAAGCACGTTATGGTAATTGTACACAAATTAATTCTGAAGTGGCATGGAACTGCTTACCATTGCCAAGATCTCATAAAGAACTAATCACACAAGTGAATAAAGTCATTGGGGAGAAGGAAAGCTAAACAACTCTCTATTTAACATATAGTGCCAAATACAGGTGAAAATATGGAAATGAATGTACAAACCTAGAATTAAAAATAAGTAGAAATGTATTTCTAGCCCTTTCAAAATAGAGATGGCAGTTCATAACACAATTTTAAAACAATTTATGTATGTGTATAAATAAAAATAACATTTGAAAAAAATTTGAAGACATGCCAATGGAATGTCAGAAGTGTATAAATGTGGGACAAAATGACCTGACATCCTCAGAGGTAAAAACATAAAAAATATGAATGTTTTGACTTGTACATAACTGAAAATGTATATCTAAGAGCTAAAAGATATACAATAATGAAAACTCATGAAGTATTGTAAACATCCCTTTATTATGTTACCGAGCATTTTGAACCTTTCTTCTTGCAGCACGTAACGTGACAGGTGAGTGCTGATTTGGTTACTGAACACGAATCTATTATTTGTTTCTATGTATCAGATCATATGAACTTAGAAATTCACTCTTCCTTTGTGAGGTTGAAGTCTGGTGAAAAATCCTTATCAACTTGCTTGTTGGCAGGATCTGAGGATCCTCTAGAATTAGGTAAACTGCTAGAAGGTGAGGTACTGGAATTTCTGGTCCATGAGGGATGGGTCTTATCACTGACTTTAAACTTGGGTACACCATATTGTCCTTGTTTTTCTTATTAAATCCAGCTTCTTTACACATGCAAAAATAGCAGTCACCACTATAGTCCTGAGGCTCATGCTAAACCATCCCCTTACCGAATGAAGGATCTGACGTTTCTCTTGGTTCTGCTGTTGTAGGTTTCCAAGGTATGTGTTACAAATTACGTATGTCCTGGTCTCCTAATTTTACTTTAAATTATGTATAGTATTAACGTTCCACCGCTGCAGTTATTGGTGCCTTTGCTCCTTCATTATGTAGCTCCTACACACATAAGAAAATGAGTCTGGCTTATTCACACATCTTCTAATTCCTGACACATTCACTGTTTCCCCAGCAGAACAGAATACAGGGCAGACTTTCATCACACTCATGGGTGTCGCAAAGGGGGGACAACGGGGGGGGGGGGGGGGGGGGGCACAGCCACAAGAATTTTGCCACTGCCACAAATTAAAAAAATTAAATGCTGTATTTTAACAATGTACTTCATTGGTAACAATTCTAAAAATATGCCAATATCACAGATTTCAATGGAGTGGTGTTAGATTGACAAACATGCAAAAGAGTAACAAAGCAAAGCATGGCCACACTAATAACAGCCAATTTGCTGTTATTGTGTAGCAGTACCAAGTTGCAGTGATGCATTTTAAGACAGCAAATTACCTTTAGCATGAAAACTAGATGTGGTACAGGAAAACCAATGACATTTATGAAATCAGGAGGCCTTGTTTAGTCAAAATCACCTATCAGATGCTTTGCCACAAAAACCATGCAGGATAGTGTTATTAAAACCACAACAACAAAATTAAAAATGTTTTGGGTAAAAATTTCCTTTTACTGTTAAATATCATCACTGAAAAAAAACTTCTAAATGCTGAAATGCAGTAACAGAAAAAAACATTATTTATGGGACAACCTAGTACAAGACTGTTATCTTTCACTGAACTCTTAAGTCTAGCTGTATCCATTTGCACATGGTTCATTACTGTGAAACACTGGTAATCAAAGAATAGTAGAAATAGATGTTAAGCAACCAGGAACTAATTCTGTAAAAAATGAAACTATTATGATATTGAAATACAAAGTGATTATCCGGCTTGTGGGCCATGGTCTAGTGAAAAATCTCCTTCCAGACGTTTCATTCAAAGCTGCATCGAACATTCTCAGTGGCATGACCGTAGTACTCTGCTACTCTTGGTGACAATTGATGCAGAGCCACTTGTGAAACATCTGGAAGAAGATTTTCCACTAGACCTCGGCCCATTAGCCCAGATAATCATTTTGTATTTTATGACACCGACCAAGAAAGTTTACACAATATTATATTTTTAACAAATAGCAAAAAAAATCAGCACTATGACTCAGTTTCTTGAAATGCTTTTAATACTAATTATTTACTGCTCCACTACTAGGCACATGAAATATCATCAAGAAGAATGAGAATTGAGGACCCTTTTTGGAAAACTTACTTTATACATTTTTTAATTGTTTTATTTTGTAGCACATATTGTTCAGTATCTTCCACAAGCCTATGGAACCAGTTGTAGAAAAGTTTCTTTATTCCAAAGTTACAGAACAGTGAATACAGTCTATTTTTATGACACTTGCCTTATGCAATAAGTGTTTTCAACACTCACTTAATGCTATTTAGTTTTTCTAAAGACACTAGAGGTATTGCTGTGTTTTCTCATAAATTGTTTAGTGGATGATAGATGTCAAAATAAGTATTTTTCTGCGTTATGGCACTCCAGGAACAGTGGTTTCGCTTGGCAGTAGATAGCAGGGCATATTATTATACTCCATTTGCTGATGATAGCTATTATGTAAATTGGTTCCCAGTTCATGGAAGCTAAGTGTAGGAGACTAGACTTTTGTTAAATAGTTACTATTGAAGCTGAAGGTGAATATAATGTTCCTGTGAATGAAACACTTTGTGGTAGTAAAAGAAGAAAAACAGAGTAATCAACTTCCAAGCAAAATTGTTATATTCAAAGCAAAATGCTGCACCTGAGTTTGACTGCTGGTATGATGAAAGGAGTGAGACAAGAAATACTGGAAGGAAAGACCCATGCAGGCTGACTTAACATATTTCAATAGTTTGTTATATTCTGCAGGAGACGAGCATATACCATGGATTCGTTCTGATATAGGTGAATATCTCAGCACCAGCTAGAATGTGTAGATCCCACTGAAGCTAAAGCTAAAGCCTCTAAATCAGTGTAGGTACCAAGTATAAGCTAAAACTTTGAGATGGATTGCTAGTAGCAGTTTGTGCTGCTAAACTTCAGAAAATAACATGTATCCTGGGATCGTTTAGCTCAAATTGTTCAGCATTATCAAGAACATGGGATTGCACTACAGGAATGAAGTATACCTAAAACTGTGTAATACTTTGAAAATCAAATCATAAGACAGTATTTGCAATGTCAATTTGAAATATGCCTTTGAAATTTAAAGTAAAAAACAGCAAAATTAACATGGATTAAGTTATTTAACATTATCCCTATCCATTACCACACACTGTAGATATAAAAAGACCTTATTGCTCAGATTTAGTAAACTAATGTTAGACTGATGACACATTACAAAACGAGACTCAAAACCATGATGTCAAATTGGAAAACCAAACTTTCGATCCCATGCATGTCTGGAGCTTATTTAAAAACCATTGCATTAGGAGGCTCAACATAGGGCACATTAAAAACTGTTGCAGTGTGAAAGAACGATTACCACAAAAGTAATTCTCTCTAGAATTGTACTTAGTATCAATGGACGAACAAATAAAAATAATTGAGAAATAAACATTTTTCCTGAGCATCTTGGCCATTCACTGTATCCCCTGTTCAAGATACTGGCCATGAAAGCCCTAGCTTACATAATTGAATGCCCTGCTATAATGTATAGTTTTTACACAAAACTTGAAAGCTCTGTTATGCTTTATTATCTTTATCTTATTCACTTTATTACCATTTATAAGACTCATAGTAAGTAGAAGTATTGTATTCCACACAAAAATGAAAGAAATAAAGTCTTCCAATGATACAGGATGTGGCACAAAAGTTTCAAGGAATACTCTTCACCTTAATTTACCATTTACAGTGAAAATTTCTTGTGGTTAGTATTTTCAATTAAATGGCTCTAATGATTTTGATTAAAATATTATATGTTTAAGATGTTTGCAGATAAAGAAAATCTTGAATTTTCTGCAAAGTATTCTTCACTGTGAATTAATTTGGTATACTGTTGTATAATTGGTATAGACGAAAACTTAGTCCACAAAAAATGCAGATCTTGTTAATACTCATACTATAAATCAAATACATATTTTGTTACAAATTGTTTTTTGTGCTCAGCAAAGTTGAGTTTTATGTTAAACACATTGTAAACCATATTTTAAAGATATGGCTTGCTTCACCCTCCTCTGTGTGTCTCTTGTTCCTACAAAAAACAATTTGTAGGAGGGTAGGAAGAGAAAGTCATGTGAATGTTATGCATTACCGGTTTGCCTCTGCACAATATTGTAAATTGTGTCAGCTAACGTCCAGCATGCTCTAAAAGCTTACATAACACAGCTCAGAAACTAGTTTAGTACTCCCTATAATGATAATATGTTTTTGAGATAGACATTAACTCATAGAACTGTTTTTTTAACTGATTTTTCACATAGGCTGAGCCTTTGTGAATGTAAATGATCTTTTAGGAAGTGACTAAGAAAAGCTCTTAGTGGTATTTAGTTTTTAATGCTGCATCACAGGACAGAGTTATTTGTGCTATCAATTTTTAAGCAGAGTGATTCATACAATAATTAATAAAATTCTATTATTACTACAATCTCCAGATTGTAATGTTAATCAGGCTATGGACCAAATCCTCATTGGTCTATTATGGTAGAACAATATTTAGCAACTGCATTGACTGCACTACCCATGGTAGAATTCTTCAATCAACCAGCCTCATTATCTGAAGAAATGGCAGGGCTCAGAGGATGACTTTCAACAAGTTTTACAGTCTCTTGGATACAGTCATTGTCAAGGTATAATATGGTGAAGGTATTCATTTTGTAAATCATGTATAAATATTTCTTGTGACACATCCATATGGAATTATTGTATGCACTTTTATATTGAAGCATCTATAGCTTTTTAAGATCCTAGAGTAAGCAACAGTGCATCACAGTGATGTAATTCATAATTTCCATCTGTTTCATTTTGTTGAATACAGAATTTCAATTGCAATTAACTTGTATTCCTGCTGGGCAGTTATCATGAGATTCCTTAGTTGTATATGTCATTTACAATTTGTTCACTAGTTAATAGTCCCTAGCAGAAATGCAACGAGTCAGTACATCAGTCAATAATTCTACGTATACAGTGATAATCTGAAGCTAGATTCGTGCTTCAGATGTCACTGTGTACCTAGAATTACTTACTAATGTTCTGACTCATTGCATTTCTGCCAGGGACCATGAGCTGATGGACAGACTGTTCAATAATGTTAATTAGCAAACATTTGGTTTTAAGAATGGCAGTCTTGTTATTTCAAAAATAAAGTTGTAAATATTTTAGTTATTGAATTTGTTTTCCTATATGTAGCTAACCAGTTAAAAGTTTTGCTTTTGAAAAACAAAATTTGCATAAAATTTGTCAAGTAGTTTTAAATAGTTTTAAGCATTCTTTCTCCCCTCTTGTCTTAAAATATGCAAATGTCATCATTTCTTGCTATCGGTGAATACTAGTATAGTTAAATTACTCTCATTGCCAATGCCATAATTGTCAGCCAGCTTCAGAGTAGTTATGTAATGAATATCACTAACAGAAAATTCATGTGTAAAAACTAATACCTTCATCTGACAGCTTAAATTTATTTTAATAAATGTGTAGTCACAGGAAGCGAGAAAGCCCTCATTTGTATGAAAATGTGGTGAATTATAATACATTTTGTAAGTAAAATATGAATACATGTTGTAATGAAACTTATTCACAGTTTTCCATAAGCCACTTTGAATGAAAATATCAATGTCATTTGGTGCATTGAATGTTTGGACCTATGATGAACAACAGCACTGAAAGCTGTACATTGTTCAGCAAATTCAGTCACCCTCAACAACAAACATGAGTTTGGAAGCTCAGTTAAACTACCTAAGAAAAAATTGTAAGGTTCTATAAGATAATTAGAACATAAAAATGCTACCTATATATATATAAAGCATTGTTGGTATCTACCTAGCATGAATAGCCTGGTGAAAGTCGTAATGATAACTGACAGATTCACTGTTTACTCCTGTAGCATTTATTTTATGTTTTTCTGCGCTAATAAATTAGGCAGATTTTTGGATTAGCAAGGATCAGATTGGCAGGACTCTGCTACATCTAGTTTAATAACTGAAGTGATTACAAAGTGGGAAAGATGACAATTTTTTTTTCTTTTGTACTTTTAATATAATCACAGAAGGACTTACCTGTTTCATCCTCATACCACTATGTCAGTCTGGGTGGCTCAATTTGTTAGGCACTGGCCTACTGAGCCTAAGGTAGCTGGTTCAATACTGACCTAGACCAATGGTTTTTAAGTGTGCTTAAAACCAGTAATAGTAAAACTGGAACTTAAAAATTCAATGCCACAGCTGGGATTTGAACCACAGACCTTCTGCTTACCAGGCGGCTGCTCTAACCATTGAGCTACTGTGACAATCTGCCAGAATGGCATTGAATTCTCAAACCAGTTCATATTTCTCCTGGTAAACCACAAAGACAGTCTCACATCAGAGACAAATTACCCCAATGGTGACTTACTATTGCAAGTACTTTATGTCCAGGGATTAAATAACGTTCAGGTGGTAATTATTATTTATTTATGCCAACAAACTTACTGTTGGTGTTTTTAAACACACAAGCCGTGTGTTTAAAAAGACCAACAGTAAGTTTGTTGTCATAGATAAACAGTAATAGTAAGTTTATTGGCATGTAAAAGAACTCCTGCAGGATGAAATTCTGACACACTGGTGGTGCTGATATCATTCTAGTAAATGACAGCATGGTTAATAAACAAAATATTCATTTTCTCATTCTCATACTATTGTTTTATATTACACAGCATAGATGTTAAACAACTTCTTACGTTTTTTGAATTTGCAGATCACCAAATCTCATTATTTTTATAGTTTGTGCCAATAATGAACAGGAAAATGCATGAGAATATTATTCTGAGATATGTATTCAAATCATAACAGAGCTTATAGGAATAAGAAAAGAAAATATCAGTTATTAGTTTTTGAGCAGCATGCCTTAAAGATGTAGTGGTTCTTTTTAATGGTTAGCATTGAGAGCTTATTTTATCCGCAGGGTGTCGTGATGTTTAAAAAAAGGCAAAGATTTTTATGAGGGACATTCAGAAATGATTTACAATAAAAGCTTTTTTATACTTTATTTATTAATAAAAAGGATTCAATGTACATGGGATATCTCAATATACTCCCAACCAATGTCAATACACTGCTGCCACCTTCCTGGGAACTTTATTTTGCATCACAGAACCATTGTTTGTGGGTGCTGCAGATGCACTCGTGGGCAATTGCCTGTAATTCCTTATTGTTATCATAATTTTACTTTGCAGTGTATCCTTCATGTTATTGACCAAAGACTTTCTTCTCAGGTATATGGTACTGATTCATCACCAGTTTCTCCAAAAAAATCTGGAACTTCATTCTCCTTCTGGGCCTGTGTTAAGTCCCATGGAATGCAATCTGCACATACCTTTTTCCCACCTTTAGGGGCTCCTTCCTTCCATAAAGACCACGCAGTCCATCTTTGTCCATGATAGTCACGTTTCATCTTGGCCATGGCTTTCTCTACTTGACAACATGCAAGCGCTGTTCTTTCACTATACCTTCTCTTCACAACTACCATCTAGTGTCTGTATGGTATACTAGTATCAGTTCAATGGAAGGAATTTTTAATAAATAGATGCTTATATAGTTTGGATGAGTTGTAAATGTTTGTATTATAAATGTATTTATTATGTATATGTATGTATTAACCGATATATCCAACAACATTTATATGTTCTATATGGATGAAATAAAAAAAAATAAATAAGTTCATTGCCGTACGAGAGAACATGGCTATAGATGGAGCAGTATGCTTTAAACAATGCAATTGTAAATTACTTCTGAACACCCCTTGCATATTGACAACTCACATTTCAATTTAATATAATATTTATTCTCAGAATTAAATAATTTAAAGAATTTTCCATAAATAAGTATAGTTTAGATAATAATGACCAGAACTGTTATAATGAAAATTTGCGTGGAAATGGTTTGTAATGCATCTAAATGATAAAAGGGCTGAAACTATAATATTTACAAACATTTTCTTCTTCATGGTTACCATAAGGTTGTGTCATAAGTTTGTACATTTCTTGTTATGCTTCAATCACTAAGAATGCCTGGGAACACACCTCACCGGCAGCACAGCTACAACAGAGTAGTTGCCAAAGTTTTTGTTTTAGGTATAAATTCCCAGTTCAAAATCTACTACACCACTTTTGACATGCTCAATTCATTACTACATCTTCCTTGTAGACAGCACAAATTTTCTGCTGCTTGTGAAGCAGTTTTGCTCTTACAATAGTAAAACAGCATAAGATGTCAGAAATGTTCCTTTTTGCTTTCCATAGTATAATAATATAATAATAATAATAATAATAATAATAATAATAATAATAATAATAATAATAATAATAATAATAATAATAATAATAATAATAATAATAATAATAATAATAATAATAATAATAATAATAATAATAATAATAATAATAATAATAATGGTAATTGTGATAGTAATTGTATTAATCATAGTAATTGTAATAATAATAATAATAACAATAATAATAATAATAATAATAATAATAATAATAATAATAATAATAATAATAATAATAATAATAATTGTAATGATTATAATGATTTTAATTAAATACTGATAAATATAGGGATAAAAGGAACAAATGGGGGTAACCTCATAAATGGGTATTATACAAAATTATACAAGATTCCTTTCGAACAAAGAGTACTTCATAGCCTATTCGCAGAAAATTCAAGCTATACAGTTTGTTGTCCCATGGAATGCAATCTGCACATACCTTTTTCCCACCTTTAGGGGCTCCTTCCTTCCATAAAGACCACGCAGTCCATCTTTGTCCATGATAGTCACGTTTCATCTTGGCCATGGCTTTCTCTACTTGACAACATGCAAGCGCTGTTCTTTCACTATACCTTCTCTTCACAACTACCATCTAGTGTCTGTATGGTATACTAGTATCAGTTCAATGGAAGGAATTTTTAATAAATAGATGCTTATATAGTTTGGATGAGTTGTAAATGTTTGTATTATAAATGTATTTATTATGTATATGTATGTATTAACCGATATATCCAACAACATTTATATGTTCTATATGGATGAAATAAAAAAAAATAAATAAGTTCATTGCCGTACGAGAGAACATGGCTATAGATGGAGCAGTATGCTTTAAACAATGCAATTGTAAATTACTTCTGAACACCCCTTGCATATTGACAACTCACATTTCAATTTAATATAATATTTATTCTCAGAATTAAATAATTTAAAGAATTTTCCATAAATAAGTATAGTTTAGATAATAATGACCAGAACTGTTATAATGAAAATTTGCGTGGAAATGGTTTGTAATGCATCTAAATGATAAAAGGGCTGAAACTATAATATTTACAAACATTTTCTTCTTCATGGTTACCATAAGGTTGTGTCATAAGTTTGTACATTTCTTGTTATGCTTCAATCACTAAGAATGCCTGGGAACACACCTCACCGGCAGCACAGCTACAACAGAGTAGTTGCCAAAGTTTTTGTTTTAGGTATAAATTCCCAGTTCAAAATCTACTACACCACTTTTGACATGCTCAATTCATTACTACATCTTCCTTGTAGACAGCACAAATTTTCTGCTGCTTGTGAAGCAGTTTTGCTCTTACAATAGTAAAACAGCATAAGATGTCAGAAATGTTCCTTTTTGCTTTCCATAGTATAATAATATAATAATAATAATAATAATAATAATAATAATAATAATAATAATAATAATAATAATAATAATAATAATAATAATAATAATAATAATGGTAATTGTGATAGTAATTGTATTAATCATAGTAATTGTAATAATAATAATAATAATAACAATAATAATAATAATAATAATAATAATAATAATAATAATAATAATAATAATAATAATAATAATAATAATAATTGTAATGATTATAATGATTTTAATTAAATACTGATAAATATAGGGATAAAAGGAACAAATGGGGGTAACCTCATAAATGGGTATTATACAAAATTATACAAGATTCCTTTCGAACAAAGAGTACTTCATAGCCTATTCGCAGAAAATTCAAGCTATACAGTTTGTTGTAAATATCTTGAAACTTAAATTTTAATCAACACGTAGTCATTTTTCAGAAAATCCAAAATATTGAAAATGTTTCTGCGTAAAGCGTAGTTTGGAGTGGGGATATTTATTTCATAACTTTCGTTATATTTGGAATATACTGAATTTAATTAGGAAGTTTGGCAATCGAACATTTTTCTTCACAGTTACACTGTTCACACAAACACACCCATGCACACAGACGTAGGTACATGGACCTCTCTAAAATTCCTTTTTTGGTATTAGAGGGCATTAAAACATGTATTTCTAGTGAAATCTCGGCATTGAATTTTTTTGAGGGAGGGGGGCAAGGAATATAAGCAACACTTTCTGATCTACTACAAGTACGAGTAGATAAGGCAGCAGCGGTTAGGAATTTATAGCGTATCTTAGAGCTAGCTGCTATGTGAAGGCAACTGACAGTCCAAATTATTTTTGGCTTCTTCTTGAAAGGTCTTTTTGGCCCAAATGTTGTTGGTCATGCTTAAAGTATTCGAGGTTTCTTTACACCTCTCGTAATAGCTTTACGTCATACAGATGCTTCACATGACCTTGTGGGATTGATGACGTGAGGGGCTGAATAATACGTTTGATGACAACACCGATCATCAGGAAAAGCCCGACGTGACTTTCGTTGGAGGACGTTAATATACAAATCAGGAAAAGTATCGTCAGAGATGCGCTTCCATTGATATTCCTGCAAACGTGTAGAAATATTATGGCCGAAGCCTTTAACTAAGCTACAATACAGACGTGGTCAAATTATTACACTCATGCTACATTTCCGCATATTTATTCAGCAGTATAAGTAATATCACAAGAAATTATTGGTTGCTGCACTTAGACTATTACAATTTTTCCATAATGAGCAACAGTAGTACGAGTACAATGCATTTGGCCATAATTGTGATATTATACCAAGAAAAACTTAAGTTAACACCTCGATTAATATTACCTTTACAGATACATCGACAAACTTTAAGTAAAGATATAGGCTTTTCCATAATATTTATAAAAGCGTTAATTTCAGTGACCATTTCCCACTGAGCTACTATAGAGAAATTTCCTAAGTTGCGCCAAACTCTCCAATCTGCTTCATATATCCGGATAAATCTCAAGGAGACCTGGAATTCGAGATATACTACTTTCAAATGAAACCCTTTTTATATTGAAACTTAGCGATATTACAAGAAGGAATTTGAGATAATTTGCTGTGAGATTAATAACATGCCTACTTAATGATTATTAATGTTTCATTAATTTTAACTCAGGGCGGCGCCATGTCGAGCGGTTCGACCGTTGGGCTATAAACAAGGTGGCCCGGATTCGATCCCAGGTGTGGTGGACACAACGGCGCATGGGGCAGGTTTTCTCCAGGTTCTCCGGTTTCTCCCGCCATCATTCCACCATTTGCTCCATCGTCACCTATCATCCTTCCCCGTCATTTCATCTCATCCACTTCCTCGCTCATACAACAGGTTTCGGGCTGATCACCTATCCTGATTCCTTGAGTGGTCAATTCGAGTTCCGAAACCACATATACTGGTCGGACACTAGCCATGTCCCTTTCTCCATCACTGGAGCCCGTTCCTGACGCCTGCAGTGAGCTGAGGTGGAGTTCCTGCGGCCGGCCCTATGTTCCACACAGAAATAACAGGAACTTAGAAACAGATCTACAACAAAGGTTTTTTAAATGCCCAATGACGGAATTACAATGTACTTTACTTAACCGTGAAGTAATAAATGTCGCTAAATTAGAAAGCATATGAGGAAGCACTTAACGTAATGGTAATGATTGGGGTCGGTCTGGGTGGTTCAGTTGGTTAAACGCTGGCCTACTAATCCCAAGGTCGCGGGTTCAAATCCGCCCCAGACCGATGGTTTTTAAGTGTGAATAAAAACGATAACTCTATGTCAGTAGATTTACTGGCATGTGAAAGAACTCCTGCGGGACGACATTCCGGCGCACCGGTGACGCTGATGTGATCCTGGCAATGACAGCGTCGTTAAACAACAAAATATTAATTTGGGAACGATTGGTCATTATTATACTCGGCAGACACGGCGGATATTCGAGGCGGCTCTCTTTTTCTAATCTGTGGTTATATATATATTTCCAAAAAATGAAAAGGAAGGAAATACGAAAATGTGGAGTAAGAAACATTTTTAAACGGTGAATACAGTATGGAATTGGCCATAATTTTCTTTCGGAGCAAAACAAAAGAAACTCATTGGATTACTTCTCACCGAGTGGTTCAAATTACTCACATGACATCCAAACTTGACGCAACGTGAAGGAAAAGTTTGGCATTGCTCCATGTAATACAATGTGTTAGACCTTCACGCTACGCCCTGTCGCGTTAAGCCAAGTTACGTTAAGTTCATCGTAATCCTGCCGTAAATATGTGGATTGAGATCTTGAATCAGGCGCCACAAGAATCAGGCGTAGGAGAGTTCAATGCGCGAGAGACATGCGTAGGCATGTTTACAAGTTTACTTACATGGAAGTTGTTACAGCCTTAATATTTCATTCCTTGTTGATTCACGCTATATCAATGTGGCATGAATAAACGCCACATTTTCAAGTTTTAAAAGCTTTCTGAAAAAATACAATGTGCATTAAAAATTCCATTTTGCCTACAGTGTTATTTAAACAACTGCAGCTGAAAACAAACTTTATAAATAAATTTCAAGACTGAAAAACAAAAGAACAGTAGTTGAGATCATATAGAAAAAGTTGATAAGAATACATGCAAATTTATCGGCATATTAAAACCCAATCAACGACTTTCTACATTACATAGCTTAGGAGATATGAAGGGAAGTACAAGACCAAAAGGGAACCTAAACTAGAAAGTTGCGTCGAAATAATTACAAGAATATCATAATGTCTCTAATCAATAAAACTGAAGAGTTAGATAAAATTAATCACGGAAGTTCTAAATATTAACCGAATGTACAACATTTTTACATTAATTTTCCCCTTTTGATTTTCTGTAAGATATAAAAACGTGTAGTGAATCTATAAAAAGATTATGGCAGTCACAACTGCTCCGAACGAAGCATTGAAAGCGGCAAAGAGATAGGCAGTGTAATTAAAATACCTAAGTAAAATGGTCCAGATTAAAACGCAATGAAAGTTGTAATAAACAAACACACAGCCAGGCCAGAGCTAATCCTATTTTCATTCGTGTTACATTATTTTCTTAAAACTAGTAATGAAAAATTACTTTCTATCCATATATACTTGCTGTAAGCACAAATTCAAAAAACCTAATGTGTTGCACTCACATGACTTTCTCTACTCTTGAACTAACTATTCTCACAAACTCTTATTCCTATATCCTCTTCATGTTAGATGATATAAACACTTGCAGAATCTATCTTATTGCTTGTTTCGTTATAGGTGCAAGGTAAATATGGGAATATAAAAGGCTTTGAGCGATAATCAAATCTTTTAAAACTGGTGGCTATATGAAGACTGTAAAATCCCGTTCTCAGTGCACGGTCAAGACGTGAATAACGACCTTCCACTTGAGAAAAGTATAAGTATTGTAAAACTTACACAAATAACAAGGAATGTCTCCGAAATGGAGCACTCTACAAACAATTTATTTGGATATAAATTGTGGGTTTTGACGACATCATTTTTGTACAGTAAGATTTGGTCTATCTCTTGCGGTTACACGAATATTTTGAAAAAAAAATTCTGCCCTAAACTACCCTTTACATGGAAACATTTTCGAAAACTTTTGTTTTCTCAAAAATGGCTCTGACAATTTTGATTAAAATGTCATATGTTTAAGATATTTTTATGGTAAATTAAATGTATATTTGGAGCTTTCTTGCCATAGCTTATACAGTCCTATTTACTCCGGATGACTTTTGCATAACTGGTAAGCCGAAAGAGATATATCAAATCTTACTATTAAAAAATCTGATGTGTTACACCCACATGACTTTCTCTACTCTTGTACTAACCATTCTTACAAACTCTTATTCCTATATCTTCTTCGTATTAGTTGAGATAAACATTTGCACAAATTATCTTATTGCTTATTTCCTTGCAGGTACAAGGGGAATATTAGAATACAGTAGGCTTTGAGCGATAGTCAAATCTTTTAAAGCTTTGAGATTCCGTTCTCTTTGCACTCTTAACATATAAAAAAATGAACAACGATGTTCCATTTCACTTAAGTTCTAAGCTTTCCGAAACTCACACATATAACAAGGAATATCTCCGGAATGGTTCAACCTACAAGAAAATTTATTTAGATATAAATTGTGTATTTTAGCAAGATCTACATTTTTATACAGTATGATTTTGTCTATCTCTAACGATTTACCAGTTATGTAAAAGTCGTCCAGAGTAAATACGACTACAGGGGCTATGGCCAGAAAATTCAAGATATACATTTCATTTGTCATACAAATATCTCAAACATATGACATTTTAATAAAAATCGTTACAGCCATTTTCAAGAAAATCAAAATTTTCGAAAAATTCTCTGTGCAAAGTGTAGTTTAGAGTGGAGCACTTTTCTTCAAAATCTTCGTGTCGCATCCTTGAAAGACATTAAACTTAAATACCACCTTTGGTTTTTAACCGACTTTTCGTTTTTGAGTTATGCTGTCCACAGACACACAGATCTTTCTCTAATTTCTTATTCAGGGGGCCTCAGAACATTTCCAGTAAAATATCTATATTGAAGTTTTGGTTGGAAAACAATACTCCCTCTACTTACCAGTAGAGAAAGTCAAAATCACCAAAAAGTGAAAATTGGACATCGCAAACACCACGTCGAAAGCACAACATCCAGTATTCGACATCGGGTATTAGAAATCCTTGAGTGTTCAGCATCGTAATTAAGTTTTACAATGCAAGTTCCACGGGGTTCGACATCGAACATTCGTCGTGGTATGCTCGACATCTGGGTTCGAGATAGGTACCCGACATAAAAAATTCTACATCGTACTTCTATATCGAATTTTCGACATCGAAAATTCGACATTGTAGGGTCGACATCTGGTTTCGAGATACGCACCCTGATATCGAAAATTCGACATCGATATCTGAGTTCGATAAAAGTACCCCGTAATCGAAAATTCGACATCGAAAAATCGACATGTAGGCTCGAAAACTGGGTTCGAAATGGGTACACGACATGGAAAATTCGACATCGAAAATGCGTCGTAAGGCTCGACATCAGGGTTCGATATAGGTACCAGACATCGAAAATTCGACGTGGTAGGCTCAATATTCGAGTTCGAGATAGGTACCCCGACATCGAAAATTCCACATCGAAAATTCAACGTCGTCGGCTCAACACCTGCGTTCGAGATAAGTACACAGAGAAAGATAATTCGACATCGCAAAATTGACATCGAAAATTCCATCGCAAAAATTCGACATCGGAAACTCAACATAGACGGCTCGAATTCTGCGTTCCAGATAAGTACATGGACATTGAGAATTCGACATTGAAAATGCGACATCGAAAATTCTGTGTGGTAGACACGATATCAGGGTTTGATATAAGTACCCCTATATCGAAAATTCGACATAAAAAATCCGACATTGAAAACACGACATCGAAAATTCGTCATCGAGAATTCGACTTCGAAAATTTAACGTGCTGGGCTTGACATCTGCTCGAGATAAGTACCCCGACATCGAAAATAGGACATCTAAAATTCGACGTGGTAGGCTCGACATCTGGGTTCGAGATAGGTAGCCGACATCGAAAATTCGCCACAATTCGACATCGAAAAATCAACGTGGTGGGATCGATATATAGTTCGAGATAGGTATACCGACATCGAAAATTTGACATCGAAAAATCGACATCGAAAATTCGACAAAGAAAATGCAGCACGGAGGGATAGACATATGGGTTCGAGATGGGTAGTTGACATCGAAAATTGGACATCGAAAATACGAGGTCGAAATTTCGACGTGGTAGGATCGACATTTGGGTTCAAGATAGGTACCCGACATCGAAAAATTGCCACAATTCGACATCGAAAATTCGAAACGGTAGGCTCGATATGCGAGTTCGATATAGGTAGCCCGAAATCGAAATTTCTGCATCGAAAATTCTACATCGAAAATTCAAAGTCGTCGGCTCGACACCTGCGTTCGGGATAAGTACCCCGACAACGAAAATTCGACATCGAAAACTCGATCGCGAAAATTCGACATCGAAAATTCAACGCTGGAAACTCGACATCTGCGTTCAAGTTAAGTACCTCGTGAACGAAAATTCGACATCAAAAATTACATCGCGAAAATTCGACATCGAAAATTCAACGTTAGCGGCTCGACATCTGCGTTCAAGATAAGTACTCCGACATCGAAAATTCGACATTGAATATTCTACGTGGTAGGCTAGATATCTGGGTCCAATATACGTACCCTATATCGTAAATTTGACATAGAAAATTCGACATCGAAAATTCGACGTTGTGGGCTCGACATCTGGGTTCAAAATAGGTAGCCGACATCGAAAATTCGCCACATTTCGACATTGAAAATTCAACGTGGTAGGATATACATTAGAGTTCAAGGTAGGTATGCCGACATCATAAATTCAACATCGAAAATGCGTCATATTAGGCTCGACATCTCGGTTCGAGATAGGCAACCGACATCGAAAATTCTTCATTGAAAATTCGACATCGAAAATTCTACGTGTAAGGTTCGACATCTGGGTTCGATATAAGTACACCTATATCGAAAATTCGAAATCGAAAATTCAGCGTCGTAGGCTCGACATCTGCGTTCGAGATAAGTACCCCGACATCGAAAATTCGAGGTGGAAGGCTCGACATCTGTATTCGATATAAGTACGCCGACATTGAAAATTAGACATCGAAAATTCGAGATCGAAACTTCAACGTGGTGGATTCGATATCGTAGATCGACATTGGAACCCGTCTACAAAAATTTGACATCGAAAGATCCTCACCGATAATTCGACATCGAAAATTCGACTTTGAAAATTAGACGCACTAAAAATCGACGTGGTATGATGACATCTGGGTTCGAGTGAGGTACACCTCATCGAAAATTCCACATCGAAAATGCGTCGTAATAGGCTCGACATCTGGGTTCAAGATAGGTACGCGACATCGAAAATTCGACATTGTAAATTGGAGATCGAAATTTCGACGTGGTAGTCTCGATATCTGGGTTTAAGATAGGTACCCGACATCGAAAATTCGCCACAATTCGACATCGAAAACTCGACGTGGTAGGCTCGATATCTGAGTTCGAGATAGGTTGACCGACATCGAAAATTCGACATCGAAAATTCAACGGCCTCGACTCGATATCTGCGTTCGAGATATATACGCCGACAACGAAAATTCGACATCGAAAATTCAACGTCGACGGCTCGACATCTGCGTTCGAGATAAAAACTCCAACAACGATAACACGACATCGAAAATTCAACGTCGACGGCTCGACATCTACGTTCGAGATAAGTACCCCAACATCGAAAATTCGACATCGTATATTCTACGCGGTTGGCTCGACATCTCTGTTCGATATAGATGCCCCATATCGAAAATTCGACATCGAAAATTCGATATCGCGAATTCGACATCGAAAATTCAACATAGAAAATTCGAAGTGGTGGGATCGACATCTGATTTTGAGATAAGTGGCCCGACATTGAAAATTCGGCATTGTAAATACGAGATCGAAATTTCGACGTGGTAGGCTCAACATCTGGGTTTAAGATAGGTACCCGACATCGAAAATTCACAATTCGAAATCGAAAATTCGACGTGGTAGGCTCGACATCTGGGTTCGAGATAGGTAGCCGACATTGAAAATTCGTTACAATTCGACATCGAAAAATCAACGTGGTAGGATCGACATATGAGTTCGAGAAAGGTATACCAACATCGAATATTCGACATCGTAAATTCGATTCGAAAGTTCGACATCGAAAGTTCGACATCGAAAATTCGACATTGAAAATGCAGCACTGTAGGCTAGACATATGGGTTCGAGATGGGTAGCTGACATCGAAAATTGGACATCGAAAATACGAGGTCGAAGTTTCCACGTGGTAGGATCGTCATTTGGGTTCAAGATAGGTACACGACATCGAAAATTTGCTACAATTCGACATCGAAAATTCGACGTTGTAGGCTCATTATTCGAGTTCGAGATAGGTAGCCCGACATCGAAATTTATACATCGAAAATTCGACATCGAAAATTCAACGTCGTACTCTAAACTCCTACGTTCGAGATAAGTACCCCGGAAAAGATATTTCGACATCGAAAATTTGACATCGAATATTCCATCGCGAAAATTTGACATCGGAAACTCAACGTTGACGGCTCGACATCTGCGTTCGAGATTAGTACACCGACATCGAAAAGTCGACGTGGAAGGCTCGACATCTGGATTCGATATAAGTACCACGACATCGAAAATTCGAGATCGAAATTTCAACGTGGTGGATTCGATATCGCACTTTGACATTGGTACCCATCTACAAAAAATCGACTCAAAAATTCGGCATCGATATTTGAGTTCGATAAAGTTACCCCGACATCAAAAATTTGACATCGAAAGTTAGACACCGATAATTCGACATCGAAAATTTGACTTCGAAAATTACTCATCGAAAAATCAATGTGGTATGATCGACATCTGGGTTTGAGAGAGGTACACTACATCGAAAATTCCACATAAAAAATGCATCGTAGTAGGCTCGACATCTGGGTTCAAGATAGGTACCTGACATCGAAAATTCGACATTGTAAATTCGAAATCGAAATTTGGACGTGGTCGGCTCGACATCTGGGTTTAAGATAGGTACCCGACATCGAAAATACGCCACAATTCAACATCGAAAATTCAACGGCCGAAGCTCGATATCTGCGTTCGAGATACATAAGTACCCCAACAACGAAAATACGACATCGAAAATTCAACGTCGACGGGTCGACATCAGCGTTCGAGTTAAGTTCCCCAACATCGAAAATTCGAAATCGAAATTCGAAATCGGGAATTCGAAATCGAAAATTCAACATAGAAAATTCGACGTCCTGGGCTTGAGTTCGAGATAAGTACCCCGACATCGAAAATTGCACAGCGAAAATTGTACATCGAAAATTCGACGTGGTAGGCTCGACATATGAGTACAAGATAGCTACACCGACATCAAAAATCAACATCGAAAGTTCGACATAGAAAAATCGGCATCGGAAATTCGACATCGAAAATTAGATATCGAAAATTCCACAACGAAAATTCGAGATTGAAAATTCGACGTGGTGGGCTCGACATCTGAGTTCGAGATAAGAACCCAGACATCGAAAATTCTACATCGAAAGTTCGTTATCCAATATTCTACGTGGTAGGTTCGATATCTGGGTCCGATATAAGTATCCCTATATCGAAAATTGACATAGATAATTCGACATCGAAAATTCGACAATGAAAAATCGACAATGAAAAGTCGACGTGGTAGGCTCGACATCTGGGTTCGAGATAGGTAGCCGACATCGAAAATTCGCCACAATTCGACATCGAAAATTTAACGTGGTAAGATCGACATTAGCGTTCGAGATAGGTACACCGACATCGAAAATTTGACATCGAAAATGCAGCAGAGTAGGCTAGACATCTCGGTTCGAGATAGGCACCTGACATCGAAAATTCGACATCGAAAATTCTACGTGTAAAGTGGGATATCTGAGTTCGATATAAGTACCCCTATATCGAAAATTCGACAAGGAAATTTAACGTCGTAGGCTCGTATTCTGCGTTCGAGACATCGAAAATTCGACGTGGTGGGCTCCACATCTGGATTCGATATAAGTACCACGTCATCGAAAATTAGACATCGATATATCTAGATCGAAATTTCAACGTGGTGGGCCCGATATCGGAGTTCCACATTGGTACCCGTCTTCAAAAATTCGGCATAAAAAATTCCACATCGATATTTGAGTTCGATATAGGTACCCCAACATCGAAAATTCGACATCAAAAATGGACATCGAAAATCCGACAACGTTAATTCGATATCGAAAATCCGACTCGAAAATTCGACATCTAAAAATCGACGTGGTATGATCAACATCTGGGTTCGAGAGAGGTACACGACATCGAAAATGCGTTGTAGTAAGCTCGACATCTGTGTTCAAGATAGGCACCCGACATCGAAAATTCGCCACAATGCGACATCGAAATTTCGACGTGGTAGGCTCGATATCTGAATTCGATATAGGTTGACCGACATTGAAAATTCAACGTGGTCGACTCGATATCTGCGCTCGAGATAACTACCCCGACAACGAAAATTTGACATCGAAAATTCAGCGTCGACGGCTCGACATCTGCGTTCGAGATAAGTACCCTGACAACGAAAATTCGACATCGAAAATTCAACGTCGACGGCTCGACATCTGCGTTCGAGATAAGTACCCTGACAACGAAAATTCGACATCGAAAATCAACGTCGACGGCTCGACATCTGCGTTCGTGACAAGTACCCCTATATCGAAAATTCGAAATCGAAATTTCGACTACGAGAATTTGACATCGAAAATTCAACATGGAAAATTCGATGTGGTGGACTCGTCATCTGAGTTCGAGACAAGTGCCCCGATATCGGAAATTCGACATCGAAAATTGTACATAAAAAATTCGTGGATTCGATATAAGTACCCCTATATCGAAAATTCGACATCGAAAATCGAAACGGAATTTCACATTGAGAATTCCACATCAAAAATTCAACATGGGAAGTTCGATGTGGTGGGCTCAACATCTGCGTTCGAGATAAGTGCCCCGACATCGAAAATTCGACATCGGAAATTGGACATCGAAAATTCGGGGATTCGATATAAGTACCCCGACATTGAAAATATGACATCCTAAGTTCGGCATCAAAAATTCCACATCGAAAATGCAGCATGGTGGGCTTGACATGTGTTCGAGATGGGTACCCGACAACGAAAATTCGACTTTGAAAATTATACATCGACAATGCGTCGTAGTAGGCTCGACATTTCGGTTCGAGATAGACGCCTGACATCGAACATTCGACATTCAAAATTGGATATCGAAAATTCGACATCGAAAATTCTACTTGGTAGGATTGACATCAGGGTTCGAAATAAGTACCCCATATATCGAAAACCCGACATCGAAAAATCGACATAGAAAATTCATCGTCATAGGCTCGACATCATCGTTCGAGATAAGTACCCCGAAATCAAAAATTCGACGTGGTAGGCTCATCATCTGGATTCGATATTAGTTCCCCGACACCAAAAATTAGACATTGAAAATTCGAGATCGAAATTTCGACGTGGTGCGCTCGACATCTCGGTTCGAGATAGGCGCCTGACATCGAATATTTGACATTCAAAATTGGATATCGAAAATTCTACGTGGTAGGATTGACATCAGGGTTCGATATAAGTACCCCTATATCGAAAACTCGACATCGAAAAAATCGACATCGAAAATTCAATGTCATAGGCTCGACATCATCGTTCGAGATAAGTACCCCGACATCAAAAATTCGACGTGGTAGGCTCGTCATCTGGATTCGATACAAGTTCCCCGACACTGAAAATTAGACATCGAAAATTCGAGATCGAAATTTCGACGTGGTAGGCTTGATATCGGAATTCGATATTGGTATCAGTCATCGAAAATTGGACATCGAATATTCGATATCAAAATTTATACATGTTAGACTCTACATCTGGGTTCAAGATAAGTGCCCGACATTGAAAATTCGCCACAGTTCGACATCGAAAATTCGACTTTCGAGATAGGTGGATCGGCATCGAAAATCGACATCGAAAATTCAACGTCGTCGACTCGATATCTGCGTTCGAGATAAGTACCCCGTCATCGGTAATTCGACTTCTAAATTCAACATCGAAGATTCGAAATCGAATATTCGACATCGAAAATACGACATCGAAATTTCGACGTGTAGGGGTCGACATCTGGGTTCGATATAAGTACCCCTATATCGAAAATTCAACAGCGAAAATTCGATGTGATAGACTCGACATCTGGAGTCGATATAAGTACCCCGTCATCGAAAATTAGACATCGCAATTTCGAGATCGAAATTTCGCCGTGGTAGGCTCGCCATCCGGGTTCAAGATAGGTACCCGACATCGAAAATTAGCCACAATTCGACATCGAAAACTCGACGTGGTAGGCTTGATATCTGAGTTCGATATTGGTACCCGAAATCCAAAATTCGACATTGAAAATTCAACATTCAAAATTCGACTTCGAAATTCCGACATCGAAAATATGACGTCAAAAATTAGACATGATAGGCCTGACATTTGCGTTCGAAATAGGTAACCCGAATTCGAAAATTCGATGTAAAAAGTTCGACATCAAAAATTCGACATCGAAAATTCAACATCGAAAATTCGACGTTGTAGGCTTGACTTCTGAGTTTGAGATAAGTACCTCGACATCGAAAATTCAACATCAAACATTCGACATTGAAAATTAGACATGGTAGGCCTGACATCTGGGTTTGAGATACGTAACCCAACATCGAAAATTCGATATCAATAATTCGACATCGAAAATTCAACATTGAAAGTTCAACATCGGAAGTTCGACGTTGAAGTCTCGACATTTGAGGTCGAGATAAGTACCGCGACATCGAAATTTAGACATCAAAAGTTTGACATTAGAAATTCGACATCAAAATTTTGACCTCAAAATTTCGACATCAAAAATTCGACGTGGTAGGCTCGACATCTGGGTTCGAGATAGGTACTTCGTCATCGAAAATTGGGTATCGAAGGTTCGACATCGGTAGCTCGACAACGAAATTCGGCTTCAAAAGTTCAACATCGAACCTTTTGCTGCTTTGGATTCAGGGGTCTCAAAAAAAATTTTCCATCAAATCTCGACAAGGTATTTTACGGTGGAATACAATATTTCCTCTAATTTACCATTCGTAGTAGAGAATGTAAAACTGAACATCAAACTGTGTATCTAAAAATCAATATCTAATCCTATATTACAATTTGTATTTAAATCTCTGACAAAAAAGATGTTGCTCTCAGGTGACTTTCTCTACTCTTGTACTAACCATTCTTACAAACTCTTATTCTTCTATCTTGTTCGTGTTAGTTAAGATAAACAGTTGTACAAATTATCTTATTGCCTATGTCCTTGTAGGTGCAAGGGGAATATTAGAATACAGTAGGCTTTGAGCGATAGTCAAATCTTTTAAAGCTTTGAAATTCCGTTCTCTTTGTAGACTTTAACATATAAAAAATGAACAACGATGTTCCGTTTCACGAAAGTTTTTAAGTTTTCCGAAACTCACACACATAACAAGGAATATCTCCGAAATGGTTCACCCTACAAGAAAATTTATTGAGACATAAATTGTGTATTTTAGCAAGATCTACATTTTTGTATAGTATGATTTGGTGTATCTCTAACGGTTTAACAGCTATTCAAAAGTCGTTTAGAGTAAATACGACTACATGGGCTATAGCCAGAAAATTCAAGATATACATTTCATATTTCATCAAAATATCTCAAACATATATATTTAATCAAAATCGTTAGAGCCGTTTTCAAGAAAATCAAAATTTTCGATAAATGTTCCATGTAAAGTGTAGTTTAGGGTGGGGCTATTTTCTTCAAAATCTTCGTGTGGCATCCTTGAAAGACATTAAACTTAAATACCAAGTTTGGTTTTTAACCGACTTTGCGTTTTTGAGTTTTGCTGTCCATAGACTGACACAGACGCACAGACACACAGACACACATACACAAACGCGCGCGCGCGGACCTTTTTCCAAAAATGCTTTTTTTTTATTCAGATGGTCTCAAAACATATTTCCGGTGAAATCTCGACATCGAATTTTTGGGTGGAATACAATACTTCCTCTACTTCCTAGTAGAGAAAGTAAAAACTGTATATCTCGATAAAACACACAAGTTATGTCTGTATGCATTTGTTGTGGAATGAACCATTTCTGAAATATTCCTTGCTGTTTGTGTGAGTTACGCAGTACTTAAATGTTTCTCAAATGGAAGGTCGTTATTCACTTTTTATCTGTTTGGCCGTGCAAAGAGAAAGGAATTTCAAAGCTTTAAAAGATATGACTGTCGCTCAAAGCCTACTATATTCCCATATTTCCTTTGCATCTATAAGAAAATCAGCCATAAGGTAATGCATGCAAATGTTTATCTCGACTAATATGAAGAAGATAAAGGAATAAGAGTTTGTAAGAATAGTACAAGAGTAGAGAAAGTCATGTGTGCAACACATCAGAATTTTTTCAGTTATGTGAATGGGGTGTGTTTCAAACTAAAAGAAGTACAAACCTAATATAAACGCCCAATATGAGCAGGTGACAGATCAATCGCTTTTAGTCAAATCTTTTAATGTGACCACACTAATAAAGGTGGAAGGCCTAAACTATATGTCAAAATGTATCTTGAAAAAAGAAATATATTTTTTTCAATAAAATGACAAAGAATGCTTACTTTTAAGAATACCTATATATAGCTAAGTCCGTAGAGCATATGCCTGATGTACTAACGATTTTGATTAAAATACCATATGTTTGAGATGACAAATTAAATGTACCTACCTATACCTTGAATTTTCTGGGAAAGTTCTCAGAAGTCCTCCTCATTCTGGCTGACATTTTCATAGCCAATAAACGGCAATCTTACCACAATAAATGTAGACCTCGTTTAAACGCACACACTCCATGTCAAATGCGTTTTTTGAGTGAACCATTCCTCAAATATTCCTTGTTTTTCTTTTTTTTTTAAATTAACGTCCTCCAACATTGTGTCATATCGAGCGAAAAATATTCCCTGTTACTTGCTTTAACGTTCCAAAATACCTAATACTTTTCTCAAATGGGGAGTCGTTATTCATCTCTTTTTTGTTTTAAGCTCTTCGCCATCTAAAGAGAATGGAATTTCAAAGGCATTTCATAGCGATCACCTTTAAAAGATTGGCTATCACTTGAAGCGTACAGAATTCCCATATTCTCCTTCGGCCTACAAGAAAATTAGCAGTCAGATGTTTATCTCAATTAACATAAAGTAGATACAGGAATTAGCGTTTGTAAGAATATTTTGTACAGAGTAGAGAATGGCATGTGAGTGTAACACATCAAACTGCCCCTCTCACGCCCTCACTCCGTTTTCTAGTTAGTTTCCTGGTTGTTTCCCATTTACTTACTCGCATACACCCACACTTGAGAACACACAAACACCCATGCAGGAGGCAGGACTCGAAACCACAATCCCCTGGCCTAGTTGAGGTGAGGTGGTCAACATACAGCTTACTCCCAACCTCTTAAGAGCTGTTTGCAAGATCACCAGCCGCCGCTTTTATACAAAGTACAGGATCATTTTGGCAAGCGCCCCGAATTTTGCTGAGATCGCTAACCGATAGCCAGACCTGTTGCCGAGCGTGACCGGTTATGGGTGAGGGGAAAGTGAAATGACAAAACAATCGCCTTCTGTGTACTGCTGACAATTAATAAAATGTCCATTCACTCGAGGCAGTTCGTATTCAAAAATAAATGAAATGTCCCACGATGGCTAACACGGCATATATTATGTAAAAGTAAGGTAGTTTTATTTGTATTTTTTACGACAATCATCACTAATAAAGTATTCCCGACCGCTCCCTCGTGACTTTTATCCATAGGGAAAGTTAAAAGATAAGATGGTACTGATCAAATCTGCACACCTCAAAATTGAAACAAAACATTCTATTGAATTTGTGGAAATGTTATTTCCGATGTCAGCAGTGGAAACAAACAAGAAACAGGGCTTTCAGCATTGTTTGTATGAGATAAATAGCATGCATTTCACGATAAGCTTTCTTTCATGTCGATCCATCCACCCATGACGCTCGGCAAGCATATCAGGCTCGACTGCGGTTAATGGCCTCTGAAAAGTTCTGAGCGCTTCCAAAATTGATCTTGTAGATCAGGGCTCTCAGGGTTCATGCACCAGTGCATCGCGCAGTGCGGGGTGCAAAATGTGACCACGAAAATTTGACCTCGGTGTAAACCTCCACTCGCTCTTTCCTTATGCTCGTCTCTCTCGCTTTGCCGTCTCCCCCTTCCTCACTTTCAATACTGTTTCTTCAGCACTGTGTAATGTTTATGTGCGGTGTGCGGTGCTAAACTGGTTAATTTGGCATTTTATGAGCTAGAAGTCACTGGCACAAACCTCGTTTTCGGATAAAGCATGCTCATCTCCATCATGTAGCAATCTCTTTAATTCTTTCACTCTAGCGTCCCCTATGCTATGATTTTACCATACGTTTCTGGGTGTACTCTGCTATTGTGTCTTTCAACAGATGATTTTCTTACACACGTAATTATTGTACCGCAGAGAAGGCTTTTGGCTCTATCGTCACAACTTTCAAAATACTAA